>VZQC01012462.1:198245-304097 GCA_009823505.1 Rhizomys pruinosus | reverse complement strand
ATATTTAAATATATATTTTTATATATATTATAATTATATATATACATATGTATTATATATATATGTAGTCTGTTGGTCCTTTAATCATGCATGGCCACAATCCATATGATATTCTTGCCTCCTAGAACCAGGCTGGCAGTTTCACAATGTTACAAGGTTCAGGGCTGTCTCCTGCCTGCATGATGACAGTTGCTATGCTTAGGTCTGGCAAGGAGGGGTGTGGGGACTGCAGGAAGTCCCCCAAGGAATGAAAGACATGGACTCAGAGAGAAGGTCCAGGAGGAAGACTCTATTTTATTCATGCCAGCAATGTGTTTCTATACTAAAAGTTACTATGCTCTGGGCAAGGAAGTGGGGGACAGGAGGAAAGGAAGGGCGAACTGCCTTGGCTCCTACTCAGGGGCTACATTGTACAACCAGTAAACTAGAGGTGTGACATTTTGCCCAATACCTCAAAGGAATGGGCCATCCGGTTCTGGAACTTTGCAGATATAGGCAAGGCAGGAAAACACTGCAATATACAGAACTCATGGAACTATAGATAACTTACAGAGACAACTGATTGCCCACAGAGATATCAGATAACTTTTGGATGTTCCCCAGGACAGGTCTTATAGTTCCTCCTCTAGCCAGGCAATGTTTCATTCCTAGAGCTAGGATCAAAAAACAAACAAACAAACAAACAAACAAAAACAAAGGAAAACAAATTTTGGAGAGGTTGTAGGGAAAGGGGAACACTCATTCACTGCTGGGGGGAATGTAAACTCGTACAACCACTATGGAAACCAGTGTGGAGAACCCTTAAAAGACTCCAAATGAGCTTGATACCTGACTCAATTATAGTACTCCTGGTATATACCCACAAGACTCATCCTACCACGGAGATATATGCACAGCTATGCAGCTCTCTTCACAATAGCAAAGAGCTGAAACCAACCCAAGTGCCCCTCAACTGATGAGTGGATAGGGAAAATGTGGTACATCTACACAATGGAGTTCTATACATAAATTATTGCATATTGTTAAAAAATGAAAAAAAAATAAAGAAGAAAAAAACTACATTTAGATCTTCTTGTGCTTATTCTAAATTCTTTGTCTTGTACTGACTTTTATATGTCATTTTCATCTCAAGATAATTTTAATAATATGGACATTCAAAAATTTTCTCTCAATTTTGATTAAAAAATATGTTCAGACAAATTCCATCTCAGCCTGCTCAATTAAGATATAAATTTTTTTATTAAAAATCATGGGGGTGGGGCTGGAGAGATGGCTCAGTGGTTAAGAGCACCGGCTACCCTTGCAGAAGACCTGGGTTCAATTCCCAGCACCCACATGGCAGCTAAGAACTGTCTTTAAGCTGGGCATTGTGGCACACGCCTTTTATCTTGGCACTTGGGAGGCAGTGACAGGCGGATCTCTATAATTTCAGGGCCAACCAGAGTGAGTTCCAAGCCAGCTGGGGCTATAGCGATACCATGTGTCAAAAATACAAAACAAAACAATACAAAAACCCCATGGGTACCCTAAAATATCTTTAAGTAAAATGTCTAATTAACTAATTAATTACACATTTAATTAATTAAAAATTCCTAGGCATTAGAATTCATTTTGGGTTTCTCAAACGTGTTTCGTCTTTCAGACTTTACTAAAAAACTAGCCTTAATTCATGCCAACCTGGCCCGACAAAAAGCTCTAACTCTAATAAATTGTTTCTTAATAACTATTGGTTTGTCGTTCAGAAAGAAAATATTTTTCAAGCAGATTCAAGCATTTATCAGGGAGCAGAGGTTGGCTAATCTCACCACACCTTAGGACTTTTCCTTAAGAGTAGGGCCTGAATCCTGTGGCCTGGAGCCATTCTTCAGAATTCTCTAGGCTAGCCATATGTGGTGAAGCACACATTTGTACCCTGTACACTTTCAATACCAGCACAGCAGAGATTTAGATTACGGTCATAGGCAGGGATTTCTGAATAAAATGGAGTTTTTCCAGCCAACCATATAGTCCAGCCCAGCACAGCCCATTTTCCATCTCTTATGCATTTAGGGATATTTACTGCGTTTCTAAAATTTCTCTAAGGTTTTGGTTTTGAAATTAGTTTGCCATGACATTGTGTCTAACCACAGCATTTATTTTATGGAACTGTGTTTATGATAAATGGTGTCATTTCACAAAAGACATGTCTAAAATGACACTCTAATGTGGAAGATAATGGTATTTCTAAACATCTATGCCTATGTCCATAACATAACTTATTATGATAATTAATGTTTGCTTAAAGTGCCTGTACTTTTTAGCATCTATGTTCTTTTCTTTTACCATCTCTGTTCTATTAGTAGAATTAAAAGAAGGAGTAGATCTCCCCAGACCAGCTCAGTCAAGCAGAGGTAGGTAGGCAGCAGCTGAGTGCTTCAGCAAGGCTGACTGTTGATTGATTTCATCTAGTTAATCCATTAATCCAGTTGTCTTTGGCTTAATTGGCTTTTGTGGCTGTGGGGGTGGAGTTATCCTCCCAGCTGGTATAAAAGGTAGAGTACTGTGAGTCTCGATCTGAGATCTCCTGAGACCAGCTCAGGCAAGTGCAGGTGCCTGGGCGGGGGCTAAAGAGCCCGAACACAGTCGTTGTGTCCCCCCCCACCAACTGGGATTACGAAGGCATCTGAAGGAGGCAAGGAAAGCAAGCCTTCAACACAGTGAAGAGGCATTTAAGACTTGCACTGGAATATAGGCAGGGAGAAGCTCATATGCCAGGAACACGAAGAAGAGACACCACAGGAAAGGGGCAGGATAATCCTGCATCAAGCTCTAAGAACCCTGTGGAAGATTCCTACAGTGGGATCCCCATGGGGATGACCCAGGACACAGATATCAGAAACACATTTGGGAACATATTTAAAGAACTACAAGATTATAAAGAGCAAATCAAAGAACTAAGAAAAGAGAATGAAGAACTCAAGAAGGACCTAGAGAGAGAGAATGACAAACTCTAGAAGGAACTGGAAACACTGAAAAGATCCCATGTGAATAAGATAAGGAAACCAACCATCGAAGCAAAGAGCTACAGGAAGAGATTGCGTAGCTCCAAAAAGAAGTAGAAATACTAAAGAAATCAGAATAGGAAATGAAAAAGGAAATCAAACACTCATCCAATCAAGAGGAAAAGAGTGGAAAAAGCCTCAGAAGCAGAATGGAGGAAGCAGAACAAAGAATATCAGACCTGGAAGATAACACAGAACAACTAAAAACCTCAAGGAAAGATTATGAAAAATTTAAAAATACACAAAAGTGGAACAACCAGGAGCTGTGGGACACTATGAAAAGATCAAACCTCCGCATCATAGTAGAGGAAGGAGAAGAATCCCAAGAGAATGGTATTGATCAGATCTTCAACAGAATAATAGATGAAAACTTCCCCAAACTAAAAAAAGACAAACCAATACAAATACAAGAAGCACATAGAACTCCAAACAGACAAGATCAGAAAAGAAATTCTCCACGCCACATCATAGTTAAAATGCTAGACACCCAAAACAAAGACAAAATCCTTAAAGCCACAAGAGAAAAACAACAAGTGACCTATAAGGGGAAACCTATCAGAATTACAACTGACTTCTCAATGCAAACTATGAAAGCAAGAAGAACCTGGAGCAAAGCATTCCCAGTGTTAAGGGACAATAGATGCCAACCCAGGTTACTATACCCAGCAAAAATGTCAATTATAGTTGAAGGAGAGAGAAAAACCTTCCATGACATAAACAACTTGAAAGAATACATGTCCGGAAAACCAACCCTTCAGAGAATACTTGAAGCAATTCAAAGAACAGAAGAAAGGAGCAACCAACCCCAGGCACCTAGAAAGAGAAATCAATAAAAGCATAACTGCAGAAGTAGAAACCTAAATCAAAACCGCAGATGGATAATAAGGCAAAAGGAAGCAACACAAACCTATCAGTCATAACCTTAAATATTAATGGACTAAATTCCCCAATCAAAAGACATAGACTGGGAGACTGGATTAGGAAACAGAATCCATCGATATGCTGTCTACAAGAAACACATCTTACCTTCAAGGACAGGCACCACCTTAAAGTGAAGGGATGGAAAAAAATATTCCAAGCAAATGGTACCAAAAAGAAAGCAGGTGTTGCTATTTTAATATCGGATAAAATAGACTTCAAAGTAAAAGAAATCAGAAGAGACAAAGAAGGCCATTACATTTTCATCAAAGGAACAATCCACCAAGAAGATTTCACAATTATGAATATATATGCCCCAAATTCTGGTGCACCAAACTTTATAAAGACAATTCTCCAGGACCACAAGTCACAGACTAACCCCAGCACACTCATAGTGGGAGATTTCAATACCCCACTGAGTCCTTTGGATAGGTCAACAGGACAAAAAATAAACAGAGAGACATCTGAACTGAACGATATGATACACCAAATGGACCTCATAGACCTCTACCGAACATTCCATCCTAATACCAGAGAATACACTTTCTACTCAGCACCCCACGGAACATTCTCCAAAATCGACCACATCCTGGGACACAGAAGAAACCTCTACAAATACAAAAAGATTGAAATAATTTCATGCATCCTGTCAGACCACAGTGCAATGAAGCTCAACATCAACACCAGGACAAGCCCTCCTGCCTACAAGAACACATGGAGACTAAACAACACACTCTTGAATAATGAATGGGTCAAGGAAGAGATAAAGAAAGAAATAAAAACATTCCTGGAACTGAATGACAATGACAATACAACACAACAAAACTTATGGGATACCTTAAAAGCAGTCCTAAGAGGGAAATTTATAGCCCTGGGTGCCTACATTAGAAAAACAGAAAGAGCACAAGTGAATGATCTAACACTACAGCTAAAAGCACTTGAGAGGCAACAACAGATGAACCCTAAACGCAACAGACAGGAAGAAATAACAAAAATCAGAGCAGAAATCAATGAAATAGAAACAAAGAAAACAATACAAAAAATCAATGAAGCCAAAAGTTGGTTCTTTGAAAGAATAAACAAGATAGACAGACCTCTAGCCCAGTTAACCAAAAGAAAGAAGGAACAACTCCAAATCAATACAATCTGTGATGAAAAGGGAAATATCACAACAGACAGGGAAAAGATCCAGAAAATCATATGGTAATATTTCCAGAACCTATACTCTACCAAGTTTGAAAACCTAGAAGAAATGGATGAATATCTGAAATCCTGGGAGTCACCAAAGCTTGACCAAGAAGAGATTGGCAGCTTAAACAGACCCATAATATATGAAGAAATTGAGGATGTAGTAAGAAACCTCCCAACGAAAAATATCCCAGGCCCAGACAGTTTCACAGCAGAATTCTATAAAACATTTCAAAAAGACCTACAACCATTATTACTGAAACTGTTTAGAAGGATACAATCAGAGGGAATTCTCCCAAATTCCTTCTGTGAAGACAGCATCACTCTATTACCAAAACCAGGAAAAGATACAACTAAAAAGAATTATAGACCCATCTCCCTAATGAACACAGATGTCAAAATTATAAACAGGATACTGGCAAATCGCATACAGACCCACATTAAGAAGATCATACATCATTACCAACCGTGCAGGATGGGGGCAGGATAAGATGTGTGGGGTGGTGCATATTCTGGCAGGGTTGCCAGGCTTATTCATGTGAGTTGTGGATGGACGAGACCCAGATGCGAATTATTTCATTGGCAGGAGTGTAGGTGCCCCCCCTATTGATTATTGCTTAGAGGACCTGGGCTGTCACTTCGTTGGCTTTGCGTTGGCTAAGGGTGAAACAAAGCAGACATCTGAAGAACAGGAAACAGACTAATGCCAGAAGGCAGAGGATTCCCCACATGACTCCCATTGTGGGATCAAAGAGAGATTTTAGTTTAGACCACACGTGTGAAAAGAAATTGGTATCAAAGGCTACAACCTCGGGGCAAGTGGAGTTAAGGGACACGATTTGGGAACCGAAAGTCAAAGTATAGTTTATGAATTGTTGGGACCATGGACCCTTGATGTAGTCAGCAAGCTCCTGACGCCTCTGAGAGATATTAATGACTGGAAAGGGGGTTAAGCAAAAGGAGGAGAACCTGGGGTCGCAGGACATCTGAACCATAGTGTGAAGTGTTTGAAGTTCCTCACCCAGGAGGTCAATCTGTTGCTGTAGATTGAGAATAGCAGTGTGAAAGTGGGAATTGGTGAGGTTTTGAGTTTGGAGGGTTGAGGCCGATTGGTCCCCAGTGGAACTCAGGGAAGGGGCTGTCATAATACTTTGGGTAAGGGAGGTGGCTTCCATGGCAGCCGAGGCCAGAGGAACTAGAATGGTTCCAATGATGAAGGAGGTAAGTCTGAAGTCTCGGTGTAGGCATGTAGGATGCACGAGTTCCACTCTGTGGAAGTGGGTGACGTTGGTACACAGTGGGGGTGACCTGTAGGGAAGTGTGTGAAGCAAAGGGTATTGGGGAGATTATAAAAGGTACCAGTGACATTGATAAAGCAACCGCTGGGGTCATCAGTGGTAGTCCCATGGATATGTTAGAGGAGTAAAAAACTGAGAAGGCAGGGGCATTCTGAGAGACAGGTAAGAGTATGGGTGGCAAAGGGACAAAGGCCCAGAGGTCGTGGGCACAATTGGGAGCAAGAAGAGAGGAGATACAAACTGTCATCATCAGGGAGCTCCAGAAGCCAGGTCCAGGTGAAAGTGTGAAGGTGAAGATCTCTTGAAGGGATTCATAGTAGATTTACTTCGTGATTTCTGAAAAAATATAAATGGAGCCTTGGCCCTTGGTTAGTAAAGGGTTAGGAAGAAGGGGGCAATGGCTCTAGGAGGTGAGGCAGATGGTTTTCATTGTTCTCTTGTTGGGAAAGTACTTGAGGTTTCTTGCTGGCACCCATATGGGTGCTTCCTCTCCTATGGGGAACACACACGCGAAGCCTCTCCCCATTGTGAGTAGGGGATCTAGGCCCTTCTATTGGTGTAATGGATCCTTCCATTTGACTTTCACCTGGGGGTTGAGGCTTGTATGCCCCAGTGTTTTTGGAATCTTGATTCAGTCATTTCTTTAGAAAAATTTAAAATATTTATAGTAAAGAGGGCCTCTGCTAGATGCAGGTGGGGGCTTACTCCCCCTTTTTGTAATTGTTCCTTAAGGTACAGGTGGTGTCTTTCGACAATAGCCTGTCCCTGGCGATTGTAAGGGATTCCCGTGGTATGTTTAATACCCCATCTTTCAAAAAATTCTGTAAGGTTCTTGGAGGTAAAGCAAGATCCGTTGTCCACTTTGATTTGGTGGGGCATTCCCAGTGTAGCAAAGCATTGGAGGAAAAGAGATTGGGCATGATTGGCCTTTTCTCCAGAGTGGGCAGTGACCCAGCAGGCCCTGGAGTGAGTATCAACAGATACAAAAACATATTTAAGTTTGCCTAAGGCAGCGAAGTGGGTGACATCTGTTTGCCAGAGGGCATTATGTTTAAGGCCCCGAGGATTGACTCCTGGGGGTTGAAGTGGGGGTACTCTGAGGAAGGTTTAGCAAGATTTACATGTTTGGACAATTTTTTTTTAATTCTTTTATAGGTACTTGAGGGAACCTTTGGTGTAGCCCTCTCTAGTTTACATGGGTTAGCTCATGAAAGTTTGCAACTTCAGTAGCTGTTAGGATATTAGGCCTTGAGGCCAGCTGGTCTGCTGGGGTGTTTCCCATAGATAAGAAACTAGGGAGGCCTGAGTGTCCTCTAAGATGTTGGAGATATATTGGGGCACTTCTTTCTTCCAAGAGGGCTTTAAGCTCTACCATGAGAGGGGAAATTGGGTTGCTGTCAAGTCTGATATGGGCCTGTGGTAAGTGAGGCAGAAGATTAGTAACATAAAGTCTGTCAGAAAAGAGGTTACATGGCTCATGAATGTCATGCAATGCCATTACTACCACCAACACTTCTTTGTATTGAGCAGATCCTTGGCTTGGTTGGAATCTTTGGCTAGTTGGAGAAGGAGTGTTCTTTCCAAAGGCTACATAGGCCAAGCCAGCCTTTCCTCCATCAGTGAAAATGCATAGTACATGTGGTATAGGTGTCTTGGAAAGTAGAGAGGGCATTGTGAGTGCTAGGGGAAATTTCTGTAAAAAGGTGGCCCACTTAGAGGGCCCAAAATGGCAATCTATCTTTCCTATGAATTCTTCCAGGGAGACAGCTAGGCACGAGTGGTTGCGGGCTAGCCATTCAATGTCTGATGTTCTATATAGGAGAATAATGTGATGGGGTCCATCCCATAATGCCTCTGTGTCTGCGTTCTCCCCTGTATTATTGCATCTGCCAGTTGGTCTGTTTGTGAGTACACCCGGGGCGTGCCTGCTGTGGATGCATGTATCCATTCTAGGGGTTACCCTTCCTGAGCGATTACTGCTGTGGCCAGGCCTGATCCTGCAAGCACCCATAGGGATAGGGGGTATTTTTTAGAATATCTAGCTAAGAAGCAGTCATGCAAGGCCTCTTGAAAAACCCCGAAGATCTCTCAATATTTTCATGTGATAGGGATCTCTTCTATCTCTTAGCAAGTCAAACGTGGTGTTAGTGTCTCATGGGGATGGCCACCCAGGGCCTAAGCCAGTTACTCTCACTGAATAAACTTTGGAGCTGCGCCAGAGTGACTCACTCTGGCACTTCTATGTTAGGCTTTACAGGACTAACATTTGTGAGGGAGAGATGGGTGCCTAATACTTTAAAATGGGGGACTTGTTGGATCTTTTCAGGTGCCACCATGTGTCAGTGTTTGTGATATTATCATTCAGAATTCCTGTAACTCATAAGGGTCCCAGTGGACAATAATGAGATCATCCATATAAAGGTACAACAGGGAATCTCTCCATGATAGTATAGGAGCCAGGAGGATGTTGACCATGCCCTGGGGTAGCACCACCCATTCATATCAGTGATCTCGCAGAGAGTAGTTAAGGGATTGGCACTGAAAAGGCAAATTTACTGCAGTCCTCTGGGTGCAGGGGGGTTGAGAAAAAACTTTCCTTGAGGTCAATTACTGCAATGAAGAAATCTGAGAGAATGGCAGGAGTCCAAGTCATGCCTCACAAGGGGGTTCTGACCAGCTCCATTCTGTCATTTATTTTCCTTAAGTCCTGGAGCATACGTCATGAACCTGATTCTTTTTGGATAACAAAGACAGACGTGTTCCAGGCACTCATGGTTGGGTGGATATGCCTGAGCCTTAACTGTTCCTCCACTACCTGGTGTAAGGCTTCTATCTTTGGTTGTGTTAATGGCCACTGCTCTACCCAGATGGGCTTGCCCAGCTTCTTAATAGGCACAACCTGGAGAGCAGTGGCCCCTATGATTGGGGGTAGATTTTGAACTGCTTTCCCTTTTCTTGGTGGGGGGGTCATCCAGGGTTTCCTCAAGAAACACCTTATGGTCAGTAGTTACTACTGCATCCATTTGCCCCAGCAAGTCCTGTCCTAGCAAGTTGGATGCGAGCCCCCTAGCTACTAATGGTCTAACCTTTCCTTGATCCCCATCAGGGCTTATCCATTTCATGAGGACCAAGGTCTCCTCAGTCCTAGAATTTCCTCCCAGCCCTAGGACTATAGGCCAGGGGTCAAAGGCCAATCAGCAGGTACCTCCTCCTTCCTCAAAACTGTCCTATCTGCTCCTGTGTCTATTAAGCATTGAAACTTTGTGCCTCTAATTATGACTGACATTTGGGGATGTAAGCCCTCAGTCACAGGGACTATCCAGTGAGCCTGGGTCCCTCCCCTTCCCTGCCTGGGGGCTCTCATATCCTGTCTTATTCCTCCTTGGCATGACGGGTCTGGAAGTTGCCGCAGGATTAGTTTAAAGGCTTTCCCTCCAGATCAAATTTCAAACTACATTCCCTTCTCCAATGGAAGTCCTTTCTGCATCGAGAGCATGGAGTGGCAGGGGGCTTCTCCATAATAACGGGTCTCTTTCTGCCCTCCTGAGGGCAATCCTTTCTAAGATGTCCCTTTTGTCCACATTGAAACCCTCCTGGTCCTTTGTTGAGGGGTTTTAAGGCTGTTCTATTTAAGGCTTGTGTGATAGCTTTTGTCATGGCAGTAGTTTGTGCTTGTATGGGGACAGTGGGATTGGCCCTCTGGTTCTCCTAAGCTCAAAGCCTGCACTCCTCCTTAAAGAGGGCTGTCCATTTAATGAACATAGGACTATGGAGGACTGCTTTGGCTACATCAATCCAGTCTTTGGAAGCACAGGGGTGCTAGCAATGTATTGCAGTAGGGTTAAGGTCCAGGGGGGAATTTAGGCCATCTTCAGTTACTGCCTTGTGAAGCTCCTTGAGATCTTTGGCCTCCCACGGTTACCACTCCAGGGGGCGATTCCCTCCTGGGGCTAGATTCATGGGGAATGCCTGTGGCCCCTTATCAGGAGAGCCGGCCCCTCTGTGCACCACTCCCCCCCCATAAGGGTGTGGTATGGAGGGCGTCCAGAAGGGGTAGGTAGGAGGATCTGATTGAGGCAGGCTCCCGTGGGCCCAAGGGAAATTTTTAAAAGGGTTGAGGGAGGGGTAGAGAGATTCAGAAGGACTCGGTGGGCTGACAGAGCCCAGAGACCTGGGGTCCTGATCGGAGCCCTGTTTCACTCCTGAATTTTCCTTGTCTATTTATTTTGGGAACAGAGTCTCCATTGCCTTCTTAGGGGGATGGGGAGCGAAACAACCCTTTAAAGCTGATATTGTAGGGAGTGCTCCCATGGGAGGTATTTCCCCCTTCTCCAATTGGGCTTTTCTAATCATTTTTTCAACCCTGTCCCAGGTGTCCCAGTCAAACAAATCACTCACTGGACGCCAGGGAGCAAGCTTTAATAAACATCCCCAGGCCTGAAGGGCCTGAGTATCTGAGAGGTCCAGACCTCTACTCTTAAGCAAAATTCTTAAAGTCTCCAAAGTGGGGTCAGGCCTGGAGTTAGACTTCCCCATATCTAAAGGGGGGACACTCATCCGTTGAACGACTGGCTCGTCAGTGACTTCTGAAAAACCAGGCAGAAACACCACCTGCCGGGGCTAAATCCCCAACCACCACTGATGTTCCCTGGAGAGGGCTTGGAAGAGAAGTGTGGACCAGCTACTGATTGGGATGGGGCTGAGTGAGGGAGTGAGTGCTGATGATCCTGAACAAAACCCAAAGGAGACCAGGAGTGCATGTAGGCAAAGCTCGTTTTAATGTATCCAGTTAGTGGTTTATATCACTTTGGCAAGCTGGTCGGGAGAAGTGAAAGTGACAGGGATCCTGGGCCAGTGATAACCAGGCTTTGCAGCTGCGTCCTGATAACCAGCAGCATCGTCCAGGTAACAGACCTTCTTAGCTGCATCTTAGGCAACCCTCAGTTAGAGAGTGGGTTTGAGACAAGCTTGGGCTGAAGAAATTCTGTGTCAATACCTATCCTCCCATGGAAACAAAGTTTTGGAGCTGAAAAGCAATTCGCTGCCAAGGCCAAGGGCTTGAGATAGACCATCAAGGCCCAGTGGTATTAGGACAGAACTACTCCTCAAGGCATCCTCTAACTTCCACATGTGTATGTGGAATGCATGTACAAAGTACATACACAGAACAATAAATGTAATAGAAACCTTAAACTATCTATTTTTTGGTTGGAGAGATGGATCAGTGGTTAGCACACTGATTGCTCTTGCAGAGGACCCAGGTTCGATTCCCAGCACCCACCTCGGGGAACACAACCATAGTTAAGCAGGGTGTGGTGGTGCATTCCTTTAATCTTAGCATTTTGTGAGCTATGGCCATTAGACAATGGTCTTGCCACAGCTATCTAGAGCCACTTTAGGTTTCTGTTTCCCAAGGCTCACCCATTTAGCACAAAGCAGCTGACCAAGATTATAGTTAACCTATTAGGACAGCATGCCCTGTTTGACAAGAACACCCCGCTTCTTCTTGGGAATTCACTCACCCATAACCTTCCCCAGAGAATAATCAGCAGTTAGGTGTCCTAGCAACCTAATGGCCTTGAACTATGCCAACTGGGGCTGTTTCTTCCTGCTCGCTCCAATATATACTGCCTTACAAAAATAAAATTTGAGACCATGATCAGATTCTTGTCTTGGTCTCCTTCTTTGTGTCTGGTTTGTCTCTCATTCAGGTTACCTTCTCCTCGGGCCCTTGTTGAAGACCCCGTGGGCTGGGACAAGTGGCGCCCAATGTGGGGCTCGAGGTACGAGAGCTGACCTGAAGGCCGCTCACCAGAGAGGACGTCCTTCCTCCCTTGGATCTCCACCCAGCTGGTGAGTGAAGATCTGCATGGAGATCACCACAGGAACACCCGTCTGTGAAACAGATCGGAAGAGGTAAGTAGAGAGAAGCAATCATGGGACAAACAGTAAGCATGAATTGTTTATCCAAGGGTTAAAAACTTCTCTCGAGACACGAGGCACTAGGGTTAAAAAAAAGGATTTAGTTGATTTCTTCATTTTTCTGGAGGACATGTGTCCTTGGTTCTCTCAAGAAGGAACCACAGATTCAAAATGATGGAGCTGTTTTGGCGACTGCCTAAAAGACTATTACAAGCCTTCGGCCCTGAAAAGGTCACTGTACAGGCGTTTTCTTATTGGAATCTCATAAACGATGTTCTACAGGTTGTTCATTTTCAACCAGAGGTTTCAAAATTAATACAAGATGGTGAACATTATCTCAAAAAAGGTTTTAAGGCTAGTCAAATCTCTCCTTGTTCAAAAGTCCCCCCTAAAGGCCATGATCTCTCCCCCCACCTCTAAATGCCCCTCTGTCTCAATCCCCATACCAGAGCCTAAAAGTGATCTCCCACCTGAAGACCCTACTTCCAAATCTCTTTACCCTGTCCTATCAGAATTTAAATCTCAAACACCTCATGATGATTCCCTCTCCCTCGAGAAAGAGACTGACCCCAAGGAGGAGGGTGCTAGGTATCATAATTCAGACTGGCCTCCTCAGGCACCTTCAGATCCATTTCCCCCACAATATAATATGGCCCTCCCTTTTTGTGCCCCAGCGCTCAATGCTCAATGTGACTTAGAAAAAATAACTAGGCAAGCCACTGTTAAGTTTTCTCGAGATGCACAATCCCTTAAAACATTGCTCCAAGTCAAAAAGGAAAGGTCCCAATTACTTAGGCAACTGCATGATCTTGACTTAGAAATTAGTCCCCCCACCCCATTCCTCCTGCTTGAAAACCTTCCTCTAAAAACAAAACCAAAAGTAAAACCCTTCATGCCTTCTCAGTAACCCGATCCCATTCCAAAACCACTGAGAAAGATTTTAACGAGGCTACACCTCCAAATTCTGATGAAGCAGACATGGAGGCAGAGGGAGAAATGGAGGCAGAGGAGCCTGGGGAGTCAGGAGCCATGGGGGAAGAGGGAGATGAGAAAACAGAAAATGAGCCTCTAATTACTAAAAATCAATGGTACCACCATCTTAAATTTAAACACATAAAAGAATTAAAAAAATTTGTTCTCTTCCTATGGTCCTTCGCCCCTTTTACTATTTCATTATTAGAATCTCTTAGTGAAGACTGGCTTATGGTCAATGATTGGAACTTGTTGACTAAAGCTACTTTAACAAGATGAGATTTTCTCCTACGGAAAGCTGATTATACTGAAAGGTACCAGGACGCTGCCCACTGTAATTCAGCCACCGCTAGCCCCTCTAAAGCCTGGACTTTAGACAAATTATTGGGCAACTGTCCTTACAATACAAATGAGAAACAGGCAAAATTTTCTTCTGGACAACTCACACAAATTCAACACATTGCCCCTTAAGGCTTGGAAGAATATCCCCTCTGAAGGGTCTGCTATCACTTCTCTTGCCAAAATTCGACAGGGACCACATGAGCCCTACAGAATTTGTAGGCTGTCTTACAGAGGCTGCTGAACACCTCATGGGCAGAGAAGAAACTGACAATGAGTTCATCAGGTATCTTGCATTTGAAAATGCCAACTCATCTTTTTAAGTGGCTATATGCCCACATTGCAATGGTAAAAATATCTCTGACTTTGTACAACTTTGTGCTGACATAGACCCAGCTTCTCACAATATCGGGATAGCCGTGGGGTCTCCTCTTAAGGACTTTACCCAGGGAATCAATCCTAAAACTTGCTTCAATTGCAAATAGCCAGGTCATTTTGTAAAAGAATGTACAGTTCCCAAACCAAATGACCACTTCTGTCCTCCCTCTGTCCACGGTGCAAACGAGGCAAGCATTGGGCCTCTGAACGCCACTCTAACACCAACATACTAGGAAATCCTCTGCCTCCAAGACAAGGAAACTTGTGGGGTCAGTCCCAGGGCCCCCACATCCACCCGGGACCAAGTCCTGTGGCAGTCAGGTTCATCCCTCACTCAGCCCAAAACCTGATAAACAGAACGTCACTGCCCTCTACCGAGCAACCGCCAGCAGTGTAGGATTGGACCTCTGTTCCACCTCTGAGTCAATACTAACCCCTGATATGGGAACTCAAGTTCTTCCCACTGGGATCTTTGGCCCCTTGCCTCAGGGCACTTTTGGCCTTGTTCTGGGACCTGCCAGTTCTACAGTTCAGGGCCTCACCATCTCTCCCAGAGTTATTGACAATACCTATACTGGAGAGATCAAACTTATGGCCACTGCCTCTCAAGGACCAATTACAATTTCCTCTGGCCATCGAATTGCTCAATTAATATTACTCCTTGTCAATAATAAAAATCTCCATTATAAACAAAAAGGAGGCCCCGATGGATTTGGGTCATCAGATGTTTATTGGGCACAAGGATTCACTCAAGAAAGACCCCTACTCAAATTAAAACTAAAAGGGAAGACATTTGAAAGTCTCATGGACACTGTGCGGATGCCACAATTGTTTCTAGTAAAGATTGGCCTTCATCTTGGCCCCTCACAGCCTCAATGACTCATCTTAAGGAAATTGGACAAACTTCTAACCCTTCAAAAGCACTGAGGTTATTCCATGGGAGGATGAGGAGGGCAACCAAGGCACCGTACAGCCGTATAATGTTACAGGCTTACCCATCAATCTCTGGGGCAGAGACATTCTCTCTCAAATAGGGCTCATGTGCAGCCTTAATGAACTGGTCACTCAACAAATGCTCAATCAAGGCTTTCTCCCCCAAAGAACAAAAGAAATTATGCATGTTACAAAAAAATTAACCATAATGTCATTGGCTATAAAAATTTATTCTAACAGCTGTTGACATGCCTGTACCCCATGCAGATAAAATATCATGGAAAACAACAAATCCTGTATGGGTTGATCAATGGCCTTTAAATTCTGAAAAACTAGCTGCAGCTACAATATTAGTCCACAAAAAACTCACTGCACCTCCCCCTGGAATACTCCTATTTTTGTCATAAAAAAAGGTCAGGAAAATGGAGACTACTTCAGGATCTCAGAGAAATTAATAAAGCTATGGTGCCTATGGGGGCTCTTCAGCCAGGCCTCTCTTCCCCTGTAGCAATACCCACTGGGTATCATAAAATTATCATCGATCTAAAAGATTGTTTTTTCACAATCACTTTACATCCTGAAGACTGCAAATACTTTGCATTTAGCCTGCCAGTCGTCAATTTTAAAGCCCCTATGCCAAGGTTCCAATGGAAGGTTTTACCTCAGGGAATGGCAAACAGTCCTACATTATGTCAAAAATTTGCAGCTCAAATTATTGATCCATTTAGACAGCAATGGCATTCTGTATATTTAATTCATTATATGGATGACATCCTTCTGTCTGGCCCTGACTCTGCTCAACTCCTTATTTACTCCCCAAAACTTTCCAAGGCTCTTACAGGAGCTGGTCTTCAAATAGCACCTGATAAAATTAAATTAAAACCTCCTTATTTATTTTTAGGCTTTGAGCTATTCCATAATAAAATCCTTTCACAAAAGATTCAGCTCAAAACGAATCATTTAAAAACCTTAAATGACTTCCAAAAACTTCTGGGAAATATCAATTGGCTCAGAACACATCTTAAGTTAACTACTGGAGAACTTAAGCCTCTTTTTGACATCCTCAAAGGGGACCCGGATCCCACCTCTAGTCGTTCTCTAACAGTCCCTGCTCTAAAAGCTCTTCGAGCAGTGGAAACTGCAATACTAAACCAAAGAGTCACCTTTGTCTCTTATGAAAAACATCTTCTAATTATTTGTGCTACTGAATTCACCCCCACCAGAGTATTTTGGCAAGATGGACCCCTTTTCTGGGTATATTTGCCTGCTTCACCACCCAAAGTTCTTAACCGCTATACCTCCTGGGTGGCAGAACTTATAAAAATTTTACACGACCAAAGAAAAAAAATATTTGGTAAAGACCTCAACAAGATTATCCTGCCCTATTCCCCTGCTCAGATTCAATGGTTAATGCAAAATGACGATAAATGGACAATATCCTGTAGCTCTTTTCAGGGAATCCTTGACAATTACTACCCTGCTAATAAGCTTCTCCAGTTTCTAAGGGTCCAACCATTTGTTTTCCCTACACTGACATCTCCCCAATCCCTTCCTCATGCCTCCCTAGTCTTTACCAATGGCTCCTTTAACAGAGTGGTGGCTTTCACCATAGACAATCACACCACTTCCTTATGATCCGCATTTCACTCTGCTCAATTAGTTGAACTTTTCACCATTTTACAAGTTTTTCCAACACCTCCCAAATACCCCATTTAATCTATATATTAATAGTGCTTATATTGTTCAATCCATCCCCCTCTTGGGGACTGTACCCTATATAAAACCCGTCAGAAATATCACCCTTCTGTTTTTTTCCATTCAACAGCTCATACATTCCAGGCAACAGTCCTTTTACATAGACCATATTAGTGCTCATTCTGGCCTTCCTGGACCTTTAACTGATAAGGCTACAGAACTTGCCTTTCTTGCTGAACTTGACCCTGTGACTCAAGCCAAGAAAGCCCACACTTTACATCACCTTAATTCTCAGTCGATACGTCTTCTTTTTAAAATCACTATAAAATCACTAGAGAACAGGCTTGTCAAATTGTTAAACAATGTACAAACTGTGTCACTTTCCTACCTGTTCCCAACTTGGTCATAAATCCCAGGGGTCTGGTTTCTAATGAGATCTGGCAGATGGATGTAACACATGTTCCCTCATTTGATAATCTTCAATATTTCCATGTTACCGTGGACACCTTCAGTGGATTTATTTTTGCTAGTCATCATGCTGGAGAAGCTTCAGATAATGTCATCACTCATGTACTAAATTGTCTTGGTGTCATGGGAAAACCTAATATTATTAAGACTGATAATGGTCCTGGTTATACAGGAAAAAATTTCCAAGACTTCTGTCATCAACTTCAAATCAAACATATTACAGGCATACCATACAATCCTTAGGGTCTACGAATTGTCGAACGTGTCCACCAAACCGTTAAAAACACCTTCCAAAAACTGAAAACAGGAGATCCATACCTCATAAAAGGCTCACCAAGAAATATTCTCCATCATACCCTATTTGTTCTCAACTTCTTAGCACTGGATGCCCAGGGAAAATCTGCAGTTGAACGTCTATGGCACCCACAAACTGATAAAAATTAAGCCACTGTTATGTGGAAAGACCCCCTCACCTCCCAGTGGAGTGGTCCCAATCCAATACTCATATGGAGTCGAGGACACGTTTGCATATTTAACACCAAGGAGGGCACTGCCAGATGGCTCCCTGAATGCCTAATCAAATAAGTTAATAATACCCCTTCCAGGGGTTAAGTGTCCCCCTGAGAAAACAATTCTCTATCTTTTCTTACATACATGGCTTCCAGTGGCATGCCTCACCTTTGGATTCTCTTGGTGAGTCTCCCCCACCTTCCCCTTGCATCAAAAGGAAAGACATTAATCTCTCCATTCACATGGAGGTTTTTCATGACCGAAAATTACACCAACTATGCCCAAACAGAAACCTCAGGCCACTTCCTAGCCACCACAGACTGCCTCCCTATGGGATGCCAGAATGCAATTCTACTTAACTTCACTGACTTCAAAAGAGTACCTAATAAAATTACTCCAGCCTTATGTTTCCTGTTTGACCAGACAGACTCCAACTGCAAAAACTATTACATTGATAACAATGTTTGGTGTCCCTATGAGTACTGCAAAATTCATGTCGTTCAAACACCAAAAAAGAACTTACCCCTTGACAAACACCCATATAAGGGCCCCTCCCTTTTTTATTGATGCTTTGTGTATTTCATACATCATTTTCCAATTCAGTTCAGGCATATATCCCCTTCCCTTCCCCCCACCCCACTCCTACCCATCCCAGATCATGCATCCTGCCGTAACTTTTCTGCATCTTTCTGGTTTTTTGTTTTGTTTTGTTTTCATTTTTTTAATAATAAGTGATAATTTGTGAGTACAAGCATCCTTCATGTAAAACCAATTTGCGAGCAGTTGTGCCCAAACCCACACAGCTCATGGGTCCCACCATCCAGCAGGGGGGGCTTGTATGTTCAATCAAGTTGATCAAATGAGTGTCCAGTCTATATTGTTGTAGTTTCATCATTCACCCCAATAGCAGCCCTTACATTCTACCACGCCCCCTCTTCTGCAGATTGTCCCCTAGGCTTAGAAAAGGGGCACAGGTGGATGAGAAGCAAAACAGTCTACTTTCTCTGGAGCTGTTGTCATGGTCTCTAGTCAATTCTGGGTGTTTTCTTTCATGGGCTGCCAGCTTGTCCAGGCATAACCTTTCAATCCTACTAATGAAGCACATGCAATTAGATATGTAGGTATTTAAACAATATAATATATAGCCTTTCGATCCTACTAATGAAGCACTCGCAATTAGATATATAGGTATTTAAACATTACTAATTGTTATAGTAGGTTACTTTGGTACAGACACAGATGTTTGGATGGTATGTTAATCCATGAATTACATTTTCTTCTGTTAAGTATGACAGGGTCTTCGTGTGGTTTATATCTCCTAACCATTAGAGGATGTAAGCTTGTGGCATCAGCCGTGGGTTATTCCTCCAAGGAGAGAGCTAATAGCTAATTAAAATTGGGATATACAGACATATGGCTGCCACTGCTGCACAGTATTTCCAGGCAGATGAGGTGTAGCTGGTGCTGATGGAGGAGTCTTGCTTGATTCAAGGAGACCTATATTTGGTTTATTGGTTTAGTGGTCTTTGGTAACACTCTCTGGCATTCCAGAGACCATCCGTATGCTTGCAAGTGCAGTCTACATACATCTTTCTCATGTTTATATCAGGTCTTCAACAGCAGGGCCTTATCACCTCTCTTCCTGCAGATATCCCAGTTTGGAGGCAAGGAGCCTTTACCTTTTGTGGGGGCTTGGATACCCTGGCCAACATCTCCTTGGTAGAATAATCCATTGTTGATGTCAGAGCTCCTGTATTAATATATTGTGCTTAATTGCATAGCTTAAGGAGACTGGCGGACCTAGACCGGACTCCTAAATTCTGCCAGAGCGTGGCTGCCAGGCTGGGTGGCCCCACTCCCACCATAGTCACAAGTGGGAGGAGATGCTGGGTTTGGCATCAGGCGCAGATTCCATATTGTGGTCCTGAGCAGGGCAGGGGTCAGGACCAGCTGACCACAGCTCCAAGAAGGTAAACTTAGAGCACTGAACCATGGGTGCAGGACAGTTGATTTGCTGAGTTGTAGCAGAGAGGGCTGGTGACTGGCGGAACTAGACCAGACTCCGAAATCCCGCCAGAGTGTGGCTGCCTGGCTGGGTGGCCCCGGCCCCCCTGTAGTCACAAGTGGGTGGGGATCCTGGGTTTGGAAACAGGCGCAGATGCCATATTGTGGTCCTGAGCAGGGCAGGGGTCAGGTCCAGCCCGCCACTGCTCCAGGAAGGTAAAATAAGGGCATTGACCCACGGGTGCAGGAAAATTGATTTGCTGAGTTGTGGCAGAGGGGGCCAGTGACTGGCGGACTTAGACTGGACTCTTAAATCCCGCCAGAGCATGGCTGCCTGTCTTGGTGGCCCCGCCATCCCTGTAGTCACAAGTGGGAGGGGATCCTGGGTTTGGAGTCAGGCGCAGAAGCCATGTTGTGGTCCTGAGCAGGGCAGGGGTCAGGACCAGCCCGCCACTGCCCCAGGAAGGTAAACTTAGGGCATTGACCCACAGGTGCAGGACAATTGATTTGCTGAGTTGAGGCAGAGGGAGCCAGTGACTGGCGGACCTAGACCTGTTGGCAGCCTACCACACAAACAATGTGTGCTGTACCATGCCCTAAGATGGCGCCGACTTCCTGAGTTACTACAAGCCGCTTCCCGCCGTTGCCTTTGCATTGGACAAACTGCGCATGACTACTACTCTCTGGGCCCGTGCCTTGGGCATGCTAATGAGGCATCAGGGCACTGTACCAATCCAGAACATACACGAACCCTCTAGACTGCTATATAAGCGGTGCTTCTGCCCCATTTCGGGGTCCTTCTCACAAAAGAGCTGTGCACAATAAATATTACCACAGAAGAATCCTGTTGTCTGCGTGAAGTTCTTGCCGGCGAGACTACAGCGCGGGACATAGACTGGACTCTTAATCCTGCCAGAGCATGGCTGCCTGGATGGGTTGCCCCAGCCACCCCCCCCCCGTAGTCACAAGTGGGAGGGGATCCTGCGTTTGGAGTCAGGCACAGATGCCATGTTGTGGTCCTGAGCAGGGCAGGGTTAAGGACCAGCCTGCCACTGCTTCAGGAAGGTAAACTTAGGGAATTGACCCACGGGCGCAGGACAATTGATTTGCTGAGTTGTGGCAGAGGCGGCCAGTGACTGGCGGACCTAGACCAGACTCCTAAATCCTGCCAGAGCGTGGATGCCCAGCTGGGTTGCCCCAGCCACCCCCCCCGTAGTCACAAGTGGGAGGGGATACTGGGTTTGTACTCAGGCACAGAGGCCATATTGTGGTCCTGAGCAGGGCAGGGGTCAGGAGCAGCCTGCCACTGCTTCAGGAAGGTAAACTTAGGGCATTGACCCATGGGTGCGGGACAATTGATTTGCTGAGTTGTGGCAGAGGGGGCCAGTGACTGGCGGAACTATACTGGACTCCTAATACCCGCCAGAGTGTGGCTGCCCAGCTGGGTTGCCCCAGCCACCCCCCCGCGTAGTCACAAGTGGGAGGGGATCCTGGGTTTGGACTCAGGCGCAGAGGCCATATTGTGGTCCTGAGCAGGTCAGGGGTCAGGAGCAGCCCGCCACTGATCCAGGAATGCAAACTTAAGGCATTGACCCATGGGTGCAGGACAATTGATTTGCTGAGTTGTGGCAGATGGGGCCAGTGACTGGCGGACCTAGACTGGACTCCTAAATCCTGCCAGAGCGAGGCTGCCTGGCTGCATGGTCCCGCCCCTATCCGTAGTCACAAGTGGGAGGGGATTCTGGGTTTGGAGTCAGGCAGAGTCACCATATTGTGGTCCTGAGCAGGGCAGGGGTCAGGACCAGCCTGCCACTGCTCCAGGAAGGTAAGCTTAGGGCATTGACCCAAGGGTGCAAGACAATTGATTTGCTGAGTTGTGGCAGAGGGGGACAGTGACTGGGGACACAGACCAGATTCCTAAATCCCGATAGAGCGTGGCTGCTGGTAGGGTGGTGCCGCCCCCCTACTCCCCATAGTCACAACTGGGAGGTGATCCTGGGTTTGGAGTCAGGCGCAGATGCCATATTGTGGTCCTGAGCAGGGCAGCGTTCAGGACCAGCCCACCACTGCTCCAGGAATGTAAATGTAGGGCATTGACACACGGGTGCAGGACAATTGATTTGCTGAGTTGTGGCAGAGGCAGCCAGTGACTGGTGGACCTAGACCAGACACCTAAATCCCTACAGAGCATGGCAACCTGGCTGGTTGGCCCTGCCCCCCCAGTCACAAGTGGGAGGGGATCCTGTGTTTGGAGTCAGGCACAGATACCATATTGTTGTCTGTGCAGGGCAGGGGTCAGGACCAGCCTGCCACTGCTCCAGGAAGGTAATCTTAGGGCAATGACCCACGGCTGCAGGACAATTGATTTGCTGAGTTGTGGCAGAGGGGGTCAGTGACTGGCAGACCCAGACCGGACTCCTAAGTCCCACAGGAGCGTGGCTGCTGGGCTGGTTGGCCCTGCCTCATCCCCACATAGTCACAAGTGGGAGTGGATCCTGGGTTTGGAGTCAGGTGCAGATGACATATTTTGGTCCTGAGCAGGGCAGGGTTCAGGACCAGCCCACCACTGCTCCAGGAATGTAAACGTAGGGCATTGACACACGGGTGCAGGACAATTGATTTGCTGAGTTGTGGAAGAGGCGGCCAGTGACTGGCGGACCTAGACCAGACTCCTAAATCCCGCCAGAGCGTGGCTGCCCAGCTGGGTGGACCCACCCCTCCTGTAGTCACAAGTGGGAGGGGATCCCGGGTTTAGAGTCAGGCACAGATGCCATAATGTGGTCCTGAGCAGGGCAGGGGTCAGGATCAGCCTGCCACTGCTCCAGGAAGCTAAACTTAGGGTATTGACTCAGGGGTGAAGGACAATTGATTTGCAGAGTTGTGGCAAAGCGGGCCAGTGACTGCTCCAGGAAGGTAAACTTAGAGCATTGACCCACGGGTGCAGGACAATTGATTTACTCAGTTGTGGCAAAGGCAGCCAGTGACTGGTGGAACTATACTGGACTCCTAAATCCTGCCAGAGCTTGGCTGCCCAGCTGAGTGCCCCCCCCCGTAGTCACAAGTGGGAGGGGATCCTGTGTTTGGAGTCAAGCGCAGATGCCATATTGTGGTCCTGAGCAGAGCAGGGGTCAGGACCAGCCCGCCACTGCTACAGGAAGGTAAAATTAGGGCATTGACCCATGGTGCAGGACAATTGATTTGCTGAGTTGTGACAGAGGGGGCCAGTGACTGTTGGACCTAGACCGGACTCCTAAATCCTGCCAGAGCGTGGCTGCCTGACTGGGTGCCCCCCCCCCGAAGTCACAAGTGGGAGGGGATCTTGGGTTTGGAGTCAGGCGCAGATGCCATATTGTGGTCCTGAGCAGGGCAGGGATAATTCCCAGAACGCCACTGCTCCAGGAAGGTAAACTTAGGGCATTGACCCACGGGTGCAGGACAATTGATTTGCTGAGTTGTGGTGGAGGGGGCCAGTGACTGGGAGACCTCACTGGACTTCTAAATCTCACTAGAGCTTGGCTGCCTGGCTGGGTGGCCCCACCCCCACCATAGTCACAAGTGGGAGGGGATATTGTGTTTGGAGTAAGGTGCAGACGCCATATTGTGGTCCTGAGCAGGGCAGGGGTCAGGACCAGACTGCCAGTGTTCGAGTAAGGTAAACTTAGGGCATTGATTGATTGCTGAGTTGTGGCAGAGGGGGCCAGTGGCTGGCGGACCTAGACCCGACTTCTAAATCTGGCCAGAGCGTGGCTGCCTGGCTGGGGAGCCCCATCCCCCCCTTAGTCACAAGTTTGAGGGGTTCTGGGGTTTGGAGTCAGGCACAGCCGCCATATTGTGGTCCTGAACAGGGCAGGGGTCAGGACCGGCCCGCCACTGCTCCAGGAAGGTAAACTTAGGGCATTGACCCACGGGTGGAGGACAATTGATTTGCTGAGTTGTGGCAGAGGGGGCCAGTGACTGGCAGACCTAGACCAGACTCCTAAATCCTGCCAGAGGTTGGCTGCCCAGCTGATTGGTCCTGCCCCTCCCTTAGTCATAAGTGGGAGGGGATCCTGGCTTTAGAATCAGGCGTAGATGCCATATTGTGGTACTGAGCAGGGCAGGGGTCAGGAACACCCGCCACTGCTCCAGGAAGGTAAAGTTAGGGCATTGACCCATGGGTACAGGACAATTGATTTGCTGAGTTGTGGTAGAGGGGGCCAGTGACTGGCGGACCTAGACCGGAATCCTAAATCCCGTCAGAGCTTGGCTGCCTGTGTGGTTGGCCCCATCCCCCCCCCCAAGTAGTCACAAGTGGGAGGGGATCTTGGGTTTGGAGTCAGGCGCAGATGCTGTATTGTGGTCTTGAGTAGGGCAGGGGTCAGGAATAGACCGCCACTGCTCCAGTAAAGCAAACTTAGGGCATTGTCCGATGGGTGCAGGACAATTGATTTGCTGAGTTGTGGCAGAAGGGGCCAGTGACTGGCAGACCTAGACCGGACTCCTAAATCCCACCAGAGCGTGGCTGCCCGACTGGGTGGCCCCGGCCCCCAAAAGCCACAAGTTGGAAGGGATCCTGGGTTTGGAATCAGGTGCAGATGCCATATTGTGGTCTTGAGCAGGGCAGGGGACATACCCAGAATGTCACTGCTCCAGGAAGGTAAACTTAGGGCATTGACCCACGGGTGAACTACTATTGATTTGCTGAGTTGTGGTAGCGGGGGCCAGTGACTGGCGGACTTAGACCAGATTCCTAAATCCCGCCAGAGCGTGGCTGCCTGGCTGGGTGGCCCCGCCTCCCCCCCTGTAGTCAAAAGTGGGAGGGAATCCTGGGTTTGGATTCAGGCACAGACGCCATACTGTGGTCCTGAGCAGGGCAGGGGTCAGGAACAGCCCGCCACTGCTCCAGGAATGTAAACATAGGGCATTGAGCCATGAGTGCAGGACAATTGATTCGCTGAGTTGTGGCAGAGGCGGCCAGTGACTGGCGGACCTAGACCGGACTCCTAAATCAAGCCACAGTGTGGCGGCCTGGCTGGGTGGCCCCAATACCCTGTAGTCACAAGTGGGAGGGGATCCTGGGTTTGGAGTCAGGTGCAGACGCCATATTTTGGTCCTGAGCAGGGCAGGGGTCAGGACCAGACAGCCACTGTTCGAGTAAGGTAAACTTAGGGCATTGATCCACGGGTGCAGGACAATTGATTTGCTGAGTTGTGGCAGAGGAATCCAGTGACTGGCGGACATCGACCGGACCCCTAAATCAAGCCACGGTGTGTCTGCCCTGCTGGGTGTCCCCGAATATCCTGTAGTCACAAGTGGGTGGGGGTCCTGGGTTTGGAGTCAGGTGCAGACGCCATATTTTGGTCCTGAGCAGGGCAGGGGTCAGGATTAGCCCACAACTGCTCCAGGAAGGTAAACTTAGGGCATTGACCCATGGGTGCAGGACAATTGATTTGCTAAGTTGTGACAGAGGGGGCCAGTGACTGGCAGAGGTAGAGTGTACTCCTAAATCCCGCCAGAGTGTGGCTGCCCGTCTGGGTGGCCCTGCCCCCCTGAAGTCACAAGTGGGATGGGATCTTGGGTTCGGAGTCATGCGCAGACGCCATATTGTGGTCCTGAGCAGGGCAGGGGTCGTTCCCAGAACGCCACTGTTCCAGGCAGGTAAACTTTGGGCGTTGACCCACGGGTGCAGTACAATTGATTTGCTGAGTTGTGGTAGAGTGGGCCAGTTACTGACAGACCTACACTGGACTTCTAAATCCCGCCAGAGCGTGACTGCCTGGCTGGGTGGCCCCGCCCCCACCATAGTCACAAGTGGGCAGGGATCCTGTGTTTGGAGTCAGGTGCAGATGCCATATTGTGGTCCTGAGCAGGGCAGGGGTCAGGACCAGCCCGCCACTGCTCCAGGAAGGTAAACTTAGGGCATTGACCCACGGAGCAGGACAGTTGATTTGCTGAGTTGTGGCAGAAGGTGCCAGTGACTGGCAGACCTAGACCAGACCCCTAAATCTTGCCAGAGGGAGCCAGTCACTGGCGGAACTAGACCAGATTCCTAAATCAAGCCACAGTGTGGCTGCCTGGCTGGGTGGCCCCGAATACCCTGTAGTCACAAGTGGGAGGGGATCCTGGGTTTGGAGTTAGGCGCAGATGCATATTGTTGTCCTGATCAGGGCAGGGGTCAGGAGCAGCCCGCCACTGCTCCAGGAAGGTAAACTTAGTGCATTGACCCACCGGTGCAGGACAATAGATTTGCTGAGTTGTGGCAGAGGGGGTCAGTGACTGTTGGACCTAGACCCGACTCCTAAATCTGGCCAGAGCGTGGCTGCCCAGCTAGGTGGCCCCATCCCCCTCTTAGTCACAAGTTTGAGGGGATCTGGGGTTTGGAGTCAGGCGCAGACGCCATATTGTGGTCCTGAGAAGGGCAGGATTCAGGACCAGCCCGCCACTCTTCCAGGAATGTAAACATAGGGCATTGACCCATGGGTGCAGGGCAATTGATTTGCTGAGTTGTGGCAGAGGGGGCCAGTGAATGGTGGACCTAGACCGGACTCCTAAATCCCGCCAGAACGTGGCTGCCCGGCTGGTTGCCCCCCCCCCCCAAGAAGTCACAAGTTGGAGGGGATCTTGGGTTTGGATCATGCGCAGATCGCTATAGTTGTGCTCCGAGCCAGTAGCAAGGTCATGACCAAGCCCGCACTGGCTCCAGAAGGCAAACTTAGGCGTGTCTGGAGAGGTGCAGCAGCGCAATTGATTTCTGAGTTGTGGCAAAGGGGGACCAGTGACTGGCGGACCTAGAACCGGGACTTCTAAAGTGGGTTTTTTATGTATGTTATTTATTTTTTTCTGTATGTGTATGAATGTACTGTCATGAATGCAGTTTGTGCACCCGGTGTCCTGGCAATGCCCGCGGAGCGTCAGGAAGAGGGTGTGGATTCCCTGGACTGGAGTTCTCTCTGGAATTTGGAGTTTCGGACGGTTCTCGCCGCCATGTGGTGTGCTGGGATCGAACCCTCTTCTGTAAGAGCAAGTCAGCGCTCTTAACCGACTAGTCCATCTCTCCAGCCCTAGACCGGACATTTCTAAAATCAGGCCAGAGCCTGGCTGCCGCCTCTTTGGTGGGTACCCACCCCCACCCGCATCACAAGTGGAGGGGATTTCTGGGTTGGAGTCAAGTGTAGGACGGCCATTTGTGGTCCTGAAAAGGGCAGGGGTCAGGCAATCAGCCTGCCACTGCTCCATGAAGGTAAACTTAGTGCATTACCCACGTGTCCAGGACAATGATTTTGCTGATTTGTGGCAGATGGGGCCAGGGACTGGGACTGAGATGTGGACCTCTAAATCCCGCCAGAGCGTGGCTGCCCGGCTGGTGTGCCCCCCCCCCCGTGTGGTCACAAGTAGGGAGGGGATTCTGTGTTGTAGTCCAAAGCGCAGTGGCAATTGATGGTCCTGAGCAGATGGCAGGCTCAACAACATCCCCACGGCTACAGGAAGGTTAAAATTTAGGGATTGACCCACGGTTGCAGGACATATTGATTTGCTGAGTGTGGGAGAGGTGCCTAGATCTGACCGCGGGACCGTAGACCAAGACCCCTAAATCTCACTAGAGCGTGGCTGCCAGTTTGTTGTGCTCCCCCCCCGCCCCCCGTAGTCACAAGTGGGAGGGGATCCTTGGGTTTGGAGTCAGGCTCAGACGCACATATTGTGGTCCTGGCAGGGCAGGGTTCAGGACCACCCGGCACTTGCTCCGGAAGGTAAACTTTGGTCTTGACCCAAGTGCAGGCAATTGATTGGTGAGTTGTGGCAGAGGTGGCACAGTGACTGGTGGACCTATACCGGACTCCTAAATCCCGACCATAGTGTGGGCTGCCCGACTGGGGGCCCCCGCCTCGCCCCCCCACCCCCCCCCCCCCCCCGCCAGGTCACAAGTGGGAGGGGAAATCTTGGTTTGGAGTTAGGCCAACGCCAATATTGTGGTCCTGACAGGGGGTCAGTCACGAACAACCACGCCTCCAGTAATGAACTTAGGGCAGGACCCACAGGTACAGGATACAAATTGATTTGCTGAGTTGTGAGGGGGCCAGTGCTGGGGAGCATCTACAGATTGGCATCCCAGCTCCCTCCAGAGCGGGGCTGCCTGGCTGTGTGCCACGCCCCCAGTCACAAATAGGATTGAATCCTGTTTTGTGTAGTCAGGCGCAGACACCAATGTGGTTCCGAGAGGGCAGGTGGTCAACAACACCCGCGCACTTGCTGACAGGAAGGTGAAATTAGGGAATTGACCGCACGGTTGCAGGACAAATGATTTGCTGAGTTGTTGAAGAGGGGGCCAGTTGGCTGGAACCTAGACTGGACCCTAAAACCCGCCAGAGAGTGGCTTCCCGCTGCGGATGGCCATGCCCCCCGGGAAGTCACAATGGGAGGGGAATCACTGGCTTTGGAGTCGGGCGCAGACGCCATATTGTGTGTCTGAGCAGGGCAGGGTTCATACCCAAAGTAATTGCACACTATGCTCCAGGGAGGTAGAACGAGGGTCTTGATCCACGGGTGCAGTATATTGATTTGCTGAGTTGTGGTAGAGGGGGCCAGTGACTGGCAAACCTACACCGGAATTCTAAATCCGCCAGCGTGTGGCTGCCTGGCTGGTGGCCCCCCGCCCCCACCACAGTCACAAGTGGTAGGGGATCTTGTGTTTGGAGTCAGGTTGCGTACGCTATTTGGGTCATGACAGGGCAGGGGTCAGGAAGAGCCCACCACTGCTCCAGGAGTGTAAATGTAGGGCATTGATCCATGGGTGCAGGACAATTGTGTTTGCTGGTATGTGGCAGAGGGGGGCAGGTACTGGGCAGACAGACCAGATCTTATCCCGCCACAGCGTGGCTGACTGGCTGGGTGGCCCGCCCCCTCCGTAGTCATAAGTGGTGAGGGAATCCTCGTTTGGAGTCAGGCGCAAGCCAATAACTGTGTCCTGAGCAGGGTCAAGGTGTCGGAACAGCCCGCCACTGCTCCAGGAATGTAAACGGTAGGGATATGGAGTCATGGGTGCAGGACAATTTATTTGCTAGGTGTGGCAGAGGGCGGCCAGTGCTGGCGGACCTAACCCACTCCTAAATCAAGCTCCAAGTGGCCGCCAGGCTGGGTGGCCTCCGACCCACCCTGTAGTCACAAGTGGGAAGGGATCCTGTGTTTCGAGTCAGGCTCAGATACCATATTGTTGTCCTGATCAGGGCAGGGGTCAGGCCAGACAGCCACTGTTCGAGTAAGATAAACTTGGGCATTGACCATGGGTGCTGGACAATTTGATTGCTGGAGTTGTGGCAGAGGAGGCCAGTCACTGGCGGACATATACCGGACCCCTAAATCAAGCCACGGTGTTGCTGCCAGGCTGGGTTTCATCAAATATCCTGTAGTCACAAGTGGGATGGGGATCCTGGGTTTGGAGTCGCGCCAACGTCCATATTGTGGTCCTGAGCAGGGAAGGTCAGGACACAGCCCGCACTGGCTCCGAGATTTTAACAGTGCATTGACCCACGGGTCCAACAACTGTTTTGCTGATTTGTGGCAGAGGGGGCCAGTGACTGGCGGACCCAGACTGGACTCCTAAATCTAGCCAGAGCGTGGCTGCCTGCTGGGTTGCGCCCAACCGCCCCCCCATCCACAAGGGAGGAAATCCTGTTTGGAGCTCGCGCAGATGCCATACGTGAGTCCTGAGGCAGGGCTGGGGTCAGGAAAAGCCCGCCACTGCTGCCAGGAATTAAATTGCTGGCATTGACCTATGGTGCAGGACAATGATTTGCTGAGTTGTGACAAGAGGGGGCCAGTGATGTGCGGACCGATCTGGACTCTAAGATCCACCACATGTGTGACTGGCCCAGCTGGGTTGGCCCCAATACCCTGTAACTCACATTGGGTAAGGTGTTCCTGTGGTTTGAGTCGCAGGCGCAGACGCACATAAGTTTGTTGATCCTGAATCAGGGCAGGATTCAGGACCAGACCACGCCACGGCTCCAGTAAGTTTAAACTAGTGCAGTTGACCCACAGGTCAGGGCAATTTATTTGCGTGTTGGTGCTAGAGGAGCCAGTGTTTGGCGGACCCAGACCGGATTCCTAAATCTGCCGAGCGTGGCTGCCGCTGGCGTGGGGCACCTGCCCCCCAGAACAAAATGGTGTGAGGGGATCCTGGCTTTGGAGTCAGCCAGCAGATCCATATGTGGTATGAGACATGGGAGGGGTCAGGACGGGATCCCGCCACGGCTCCAGATGTAAAATATAGGAGGGTTACCACGGTGCATGACCAGTTGATTTTGCTGATTTGTGGCAGAGGGGGCCATGATGGTCCGGACTAGATTAGACCTACTCCGAAATCCCCACCAGAAGCGTGGCTGCCTGACTGGGTGACCCCTCCGAAATCACAAGTGGGAGGGGATCATTGGCTTTGGAAGTCAGCAGCAGACGCCACATTGTGGTCCTGAGCAGGGCAAGGGTCTCCCAGGAAAGCCCGCCACTCGTCGCAAGGCAGTAAAACTCATGCATTGACCCAGGGTGCAAGACAATTGATTTTTCTGAGTTGTTGGTAGTGGTGGGCAGTGACTGGCAGACCTAACACTGGGCTTCTAAAATCCCGCCAGCGTGTGCGCCCCAGTCTGGTGGTCCCACCCCCACCATAGTCACAATGGAGGGTATCCTTGTTTTTGGAGTCAGGCGCAGACGCCATAAGTACTGTGGGTCCTGGCAGGGCAGGTGTCAAGGACAGCCCACACTGCTCCAGGAAAGTTAACTTAGCACATTGACCCACAGGTCAGGACATTGATTTGCTGAATGTGGCAGATGGGGCCAGTTTTTGGCGGACCCAGACCAAGACTCCTAATCTTTGCCCAGATCCTGGTCTGCCAGGCTGGTTGCCACACCCCACCCTTTGTCACAAGTGGGCAGGGATCCTGTGTTTGGAGTCCAGTCGCGAGATGCATATGTGTTGGTCCTGAGCATGGGCAGTGGGCTCAGGACCACCCGCCCTGCTTCCAGAAGTGTAAAATCAGGGCATTGAACCCACGGGTGCAGGACATAGATTTGCTGATTGTGGCAAAGGGGCCGCCAGTGACTGGGGACGGACCGAGCGATTTCGAGTAGCCCGATAGCGGAATACGGAGGACAGGTGGTTTGTCTGGAAACAACCACGTCTGAGCACCGCGGGTAGCTCAGGCCTGGGCACAGCTTGCATATCCTCATATTAGAAGAAGAGAAAGGAGATGACAGAAGAGAGGAGCTGAGTTTGTTTGTTGCGGCAGGGCCTGAGTTTGAAGGGTGTCCATCCAGTGTGGCGCGCCGTCAGTGGGCTTCCTCCCCCCACCCGAATAAGTAGTGCTAGGTCCAGAACCGTTGGGGAGCATCATGGGAAAAACTGCGCCTACTCGTTGTTAGGTTTGTGGAGTCATGTGGCAAAGCCATAGTGTGGGTCATGAGCAGGGCATGTTTCAGGACCACCAGCCTTGCCACTTTTTCCAGGAAGGTAAACTTGACGGGCGGAAAGACTTAGTTACACCACATGTGTCGCTGTAAGAGAAATGCATGGTAAGCAATACGATATGCTTTATGGCGGCAGTTTGGTGGGCAGAGGGGGCCAGTACTGGCAAGAGCTCTATAAGAACCGGAGGTATCCGTAAATCCCGTCAGTAAGGAGCGTGCTACGCCCAGTTGGTAATATTTGGTCCCCTTAACCGACCCGGGAGCCTAGATTCTAACGGGACGATGGCAGGATCCATGGCTTAGAGAGTCAGCGCCGAGGCCATAGTTGTGGTCCTTAGCAGGGGCAGGGGGTCAGAAGTGACCCGCCCAGCTACACTGCTCCAGGAATGTAAACCTTAGAGGGCAAAGAGTTGAACGCATGGGGGTTGGGGATGCAGGTAACAAAATTGGGGATTTGGCTGGTGTTTGTGGTAGAGTATGGGCCAATATAGTAGCTAGGTGGGCGGGACCGTAGGACCGTGCGACAAAAGCTAGGGCGGCGTAAATCCGGCCACCCGGAGCGTGGCATCGCCTTGCTGGTATGTGGTGGGACGACCGCGTGCACCCGCCCCTGGAAGCACAAGTGCAGATGAGGATCACATGGCTGTTAGGTCTAGGATTAGCAGGTCAGAGGGGCGCGAGATGCCATAATGTTGGTCCTGATCAGAGGCAGGCAAGTATGTTTCAAGGACCGAGGCCGTCCACTGACGGGGGCAGGACGAGTTTACTCCATGAGGAGGTAAACTTTAGGGGCATTGATTAGTAAATACAATGGCGCCGAGAGCCCTCAAAGTAAACATATGCTAATTAATCTCTCCCATTTTAGCTCTATAGTATCTGCTGTATCTGCAACCTTAATTGATTTTTCCGCAGATATGTCATTTGCTGATTGTGGCAGAGGGGTCGCATTGCCTGGTGGAATCCTAGGATCAGACTTCCTAAAATCGACCCAAGACATAGGCTGCCCAGACAGTCTGCCAGCCCCTTGATGGTTCCGCGATAGTCAAAAGTTAGGGGGGATACTTGGATTTGATGCTGGCAAAAGTGTGAGCCAATTTTTGGTCCTTAGCAGTAGCAAAGGGTCAGGACAGCCCGCCACGTGCGACCCAGCGAAGTACCAGACAGGGGCGAAGGGCTAAGTTAGGAACTAACCCACCTTCACGAGAGCAACGGAACGGAATTGTGAAGGAGACGAGTATCAAAGCGAGTCATGTGATAGAGACAGTATATGATGGTCAAAACCTGGAGAGAGGATGGACGTTCAGTATCCCATTATGATAATACAATAAGTCAAAGGGGAGCCCCCCCCTGAAAACTAGCAAGTCACGACATCTCACATACGACAAGGATCGAAGAGGGAAGGAAGAGGATAAAATATACTAAAAGGAAGGGCCCCAAGTACCGAACTTGTTATAAACTAAACAAATAGAATGGAAGATTTTCTATCATGGTTTATGAGTGAAGACCGCGCCTAAGGCGAGAACACCAGATTGTGGACCGTAACCCTGTTGTATTAGTCACTTTTCACTGTCTTACTGTTCCAAAAAAACTAAAATGATCAAGGAGAAGGACTAAATAAAGTAAAAAATAGAAAAAATAGAAAATATAAGACAAGAGAGTATTTGAGTTTACGATTGACGATTTCCAGGAAATGAGTCCATTGTGGCGGTAGGCATGGTGGCTAGACCTGGAGCGGCAAGTGGAGGGTCACATCTCACAAGAGCACAGGAACAGAGAAACAACTGGAGACCACAAGCTTGTTTAAACTCACTAAGCCTGTTCCCCAATAACGTACTTCCTCTAAGCATGCCACACCATCGAAGACCTCCAAGAACAGTGCCACCAACTGGAGACAAATGTCCTGAATACTTAAAGCCTATGGGGGCATCTCATTCAAACTTCCTGGCCCCCATAGGCTTCTTGACCAATAGTCAGCTGGGGTCCACATAGACAGACGCACTGCGCAGCAATTAAAATAATTATTAGCTATCACTAATTATGTCCAGGTGCTACCTCGCCGTCCACTTCCGACCCCACGTCGTAGACTAGTGAAGTTACCGCCCGAGGTCGCCTGACTCGAATATGGTATCACATTGCCACGAGGGATTCAGATCGAGCAGCCTATACATTAAGCTATCAGCACTCTAGAGGGCGGCCTGAGCTAGCCAACGGTATGGTCTACTCACGGCGGGGACTATTGACTTATGGGTAGGAGGCTTTCGTCGTATATCGCTCGCGACCGCTAGGAAATGGGGTCATACGGGGCAGTCGCGCTAATAGCATTAGGACGAGTTCCTTTCGCTTAGCACACTTCCCTAGCAGACTGCAGAGACAGGATCTCTACACAGATCAGCTAACTGTGCGCGCCTCCAAGATTTCCGCGTGAAGATACGACAACGGCATCTCCGTCGACTGTATCGTGGGTGCAATGTGTGAATGAAGCTGATCGTACTATCAGTTTTACACGCTAACCTCCCGTCGGATATTGTGACCATTCGCGTATACCCCTTCGGGGTAGTCGCGCTCCGATCGACGAGCGCGCTTGGAGTACACTTACCAGAAGGATATCGGGAGCTCTATAACCTCTCTCGGTCTTGTGTTCACTCGTTGCTACACCACTGCCGTCTCATCTCTGTCATAGCACACCTATCGATACGATTCGCAGCAGTCTAAAAGCAAGAAAGGGGGAGTGAGGGGGCCGGGGGGCTCGAGCGGGAGGGGGGCAGGGGCGCGAGGGGGGGAGGAGGAGAAGAAAAAAAAAAAAAAAAAAAGACCGAAAACCAGCAGGGCAAACGCCAAGTTCAGTAGCTCCACAATGTTTCAACTTCGGGGACTTTACTTCCAAAGGGATTAGATGGGTCAGCTCTTCCAGCTTGCTTGCAACATACATCTCTTTCTTAGTCCGGTACCACCCCCTGTAATGCAGCTCTCCTTGGCAAATATCTTACAGGTCTGGCATCATGAATGTCTTCTTGAGGTCTCTTGGCTGCTAACCAGGCTTCACATTCACTGTTTCATGCAATGGCCTATCAGGCCTTCTTTATGCAGGGACACCCCTACTGCACTCTGCCTGACCTTGGCAACTCTCGGAAACCGTGGAGGAAGAATTAAAGACCCCTTCTCTCTTGCAAACTTCATGCCGCTAAAAAGCCAGCACCTTGTGAATGAAAATGCTGAGTTTGGCTGCAAGTTTCGGATGGACCCTGGCCTATTTCAACAAAATTTGCAACTTTTCTCTGCCTGAACTTGGAGCTAAAATCCTTTCAATATTTTCCGTTTGAGGATTATGGTCTTGCCCTGAAGGTAACTATTTCTGTTGTTGACTTGTAAATCTCGAGGCCGCTCCTTAATCACTTTAATAGCAACTTTCCAGTTGTTTACTTGTAAATAGCTAGGCCTCTCCCTTAATCACTTGTTTAATCTCCTTATCAAAGGAATCTTCTCCTTCACAGGCCTTGGCCACATTTTTAATCTTCCTAGTGGGGTTTCAGATCCAAACTGTACATGCTGATTTTCTTTCTGCCCCATCTGCTCTTCTTCATCTTTCACTGTAAATCTGTACAATATTCACATTAATAGCCACGCCAACCATTTCTACACTAGGCTGTCTTGAAATATCCTCCGCTAAAGACATCAGTCCACAGCTTTTCAACTTAGCATCAGCAAACATTTGGTCCTGGGAGCAAAATGCTGCCAGAATCTTTAGCAAATAGCCCAGTTGCTGCCTAAGTCTTTATTTTCTTCTGGAACTACATTTTTTGCAACAATCTTTCTTCCAGGCTTTCTACTAGAATGGCCTGCTTAAGCTCTGCTTACAATAAGTCAAACAGTTTTTCTAGCCCAAATTCCAAAATCTTCCTTTCTACCACATGTTCTCCAAATAATCCACATGATCAGGTTCTTTCCAGCCACAGTCCACTCTCTGGTACAAATAACTGTATAGTCACTTTTCCTGTTGCTGTAATAAAGCACGATGACCAGAGGAACTTATAAAAGTAAGAGTTTCTTTGATTTATGAGTGAACGGTTCCAAGGCATTAGAGTCCATTGTGGCTGAGCTGGTGGCTGGAGCTGGAGCAGCAAGTCGAGGTTCACATCTCTCGCTTTCTGTGCTCATTGAGAGATGTTACCCTCGGGCTTTCCTGCTCCAGTCTCCAGCTGCCATGCTTCCTGCAACAATGGACTCTAATTCCCTGGAACCATCAATCGTAACATCAAATAAACTTCTTCCTTTTATAAGTTCCTTGGTCATCGTGTTTTAATCACAGCAACAGAAAAGTGACAATACACCGGTTAAGGGATCTATGTACATGAACAAGCTCGAAGCTTATCCAAGCAGCAAAGTGTACATATGGCCTACCAATGTTCAGGTTCAATCATCTATTCATCAGACTGTCCAAAATAAAGAAAAGGGCTAAATGTACAGCTCACCCCGTTAAGTCCCCCACACCCATTCTCATGGCTTACACTTCTCAAAGAAGGTTTAATAATTGCAAAAATTTGAGAATAGGAAATATTTCCACTTGTTTCCTCTCTACTGCCCTGGGAAGACCTCCATTGATAGCTGTGTCCTACCCTAAACCTCTTAATACCTCTACTAGTCCTTCATCACACACCTTATCTGTCACAGGAGTTTCGCTATTCAGCCTCCCTGAACAGGAACAATTTGTATTTTGTTACAGTAATGCCAATACTTCTCTATGTAACCAGAGTCAGACACCCAATTCCACTTATTATGCTCCCAAAGGATTCGTTTTCTGGTGTAATGGTACTCTTTCTAAAAACCTGACTCTCCCCCATGAAAACAATCTTTTGTGCCTCCCTGCCACTCTAATAACTCAGTTAACTGTCCTTACCCCCACAGAGTTTCAAAGCCAAACATTCTATGTCCATCCTGGCCACAAAAGATCTGTCTTCCTTCCAGTTGTTGCAAGAATCTCTCTTGCCACTGCTGCAGTGGCAACAGACCTCTGGCAGCTGGGGCCCTAGGTCATTCCCTTACTACTGTCGCTACACTTAGCAATTTCAAATCGCAATAGACGCCTCCGCCTAATTATTAGCTTCCCTGCAGAGACGGATTACTTCCCTTGCCCAAGGAGCCCTTCAGAATCAGAGGGCTCTAGATCTTATTACTGCCGGAAAAAAAGGCACTTGCCTTTTTCTTGGCGAGGAATGCTGTTTTTACATTAATAAGTTGAAACTCAGGTCACAAAACTTAATCAACTAAGCAATGATCTACATAAACAAAAATTTTCCTCGGCAGCGGATGAATGGTGGAAATCATCCATGCTCTCTCTTTTAATGCCATTCCCTGGACCCCTCATTGTCCTCCTACTTTCGGTAACCCTAGGACCTTTTGCTCTTTACAGATTGATATCCTTTATCAAACAGCAGTTTGACTCTATAACAGAAAGATCTATTGAGGTTCATTACCATTGCCTGGATCTTGTGGACTGAGGACTGGCAGAACTGGGATCCATGGAATTTCTCCTCCCTCCTTCATTTGCCAACCAATAGCCCTGCTGCTTTCGGTTTAAATTTGGCAGACCAATGTTCAGTGAAGCCAAATGACTCCTCTCCTTTAGGAGCTGCATAGGATTCAGATCTATGCATATCGACTCACACAATAGAGTGCGATATGGGCACCAATGTGGGTGCGAGGCCAAGTGCTGCAAGGGAAGGTCCATGAGCTGCCTCTGAATTCCCTGAGAGAATACCTGGCTTGCATGGAGGTTGATATCAAGAAATAAACAGCCAAAACTCCCTTCCTCCCAAGGGCCAACAATATTAAAACTTTGGAGGAGCCAGGTCCCTTCTCCCCTAATTGGTTAAAGCCCACCACTACAAGCGGGACTCCCCCCCCCCCCCCGTTCTGTATAAACGAAGGGAAGGGATGTGTTGGGAGCTATGGCCATTAGACAATGGCCTTGCCACAGCTATCTAGAGCCACCTTAGGTTTTAGTTTCCCCAAGGCTCACCCATCTAGCACAAAGCAGCTGACCAAGATTATAGTTAACCTATTAGGACGAGCATGCCCCCATTTGACGAAACACCCCGTTCTTCTTGGAAATTCCACCCACCCATACCTTCCCCAGAGAACAATTGGCAGTTAGGTATCCTAGCAACCTAACGGGCTTAAACTATGCCAACTGGGCTGTTTTCTCTTGCCCGCTCCAATATATCCTGGCTTAACAATAAATAAAATGTGAGACCTTGATCAGATTCCTTTCCTTGTCCTCCCTGTCTTTGTGGTCTGGTTGGTCTCTCATTCAGGTTACCTTCTCCTCTGGCCCTTGTTGAAGACCCTGAGGGCTGGGGCACTAGCATGCTGGAGGCAGAGGCAGGTGGATCTCTGTGAGCTTCAGGCCAACCTAGTATACGAGGGAGTTTCCAGGCCATGGACTATAGAAGACCCTGTCGTAAAAAAGACCAAAAAAGCTGACGGAACTGTGAACTTTCTGCTCAAAACAGTCAAATTCCGCATGGAGAATATTGAGAAAAGACTGAGAAAGAGGATGAAAGGCATGTTTGGCAGAATGCTGAGCTCTGTGGGGTGGGTGAATGGGGGGGAGACACGGTCTAGAGTTGTTAAAAAATAAATTTAATAAAAAAAAGACCAAAAAAAAAAAGTAGAAAAGGCATGCATCACCATCCTTGGTACAGACAATATGCTTTTACACGTAAGTTAAAATCAATAAATAAGCCAGGCCTGGTGGCACATCGCATTGATCCCAGATCTGGGGAGGCAGAGGCAAGGCAGAATCGCTCTGAGTTCCATGTCAGCTTGGTCTATATCACAAGTTCCAGGCCAGCGGGGAATAAGGAGACATTTTCTCAAAATGACCCATGGAAATATTAAAAACAGACATCTATTTTCTTGCTGGGTGGTGAATGGTAAACACCTTTATGCCAGGACTTGGAGACAGAGCAAGTCTGTCTGGTCTACATAGGGAGCTAGGGAACAGTTTGGGGTTACAAGGAGAACCTGTTCCTCAAAAAGACAAAAACAAGCCGGGTGTGGTGGTACACGCCTTTAATCCCAGTATTGGAGGCAGAGGCCAGGAGAACCTCTGTGAGTTCAAAGGCCAGCCGATGTACATAGCAAGTGCTAGGACAGCTGGGCTACAGGAGGACCTTTAAAAGAACAAAAACAAAAAACAAAAAGAATTTTTTTTTTTTTTTTTTTCTTTCATTCATTTTTATTTTTCTAGAGGGAATGCAGCCCTGAGCATCCCGGAAGGCAGGCAAGTGCTCTGCACTGAGACAACATCTCAGCCTAGTGTTGATAATTTGGCTTAGAATTCCTAGTGAGTTTTCATCCTCTGTGATCATCATGGATGTTTCCTGGGGACTTAACATAGTGAGTCCAGTTCTTCTCTGACATATGTGGACAGACACAAATGAGAAGTGAGTTGAATTTTGTGTTTTCTTGTGGATCTATAACTGACGTCTCCCAGGCATAAACTGAAGGGAGTGTAGTCCCTCATAAGCAAGCATCAGCAGGTGTGTCCTGAACACCCACGTAGCCCAGGGACAATCTCTGAACAAAGGCCAAGCTGCCATCAGGACAGCGACCCTTAATTCCAGGGACCTGTGGCTGTTCTGGGAATGACCATGGGGCCCTTGTTGTACTAGGAGAGCAGGAAGTAGCTGCTGGATGACCCAAAGAGGGAGTATGGTGGACAGATGGGCAGCCTGGGACTTTGAACACTGTTGGTTTCTTGTCTGGAGGACAGACACCCAGCATTGGAAAGGACTAAGGAATATCAGTAGGGCAGCTAGAGAATGGAGGTGTATTTCCTGAGATGGGGACCCTGAGAGGGCTGCAGCTTCCTCTGTGGTGGAGGCCATACAGGTGGAAGCAAGGGGTTTTATCTCCCAGTTCTCACACAAATATACAGGGATGTAAGCTGGTTAGTAGAAAAAGAAATGAGCTGAAAGTGTGGGTGGTTAAACACTTTAAGTATGTTTAATACCAGCCTCCTGGGGGGGCAGAGGCAGTTTCAAGCCCACCAGGGCTACACAGTTGTACACCATTAGACCCTATCTTATAAAGACAAAAAAAGAGGTCAGTAAGGCTGGCCTTCCAGAGTGTTTGGATGAACTTAAGTGGGGCTCCATAGAGGGTGGAACTGAATGTTGGGATAGGCACTGGGGGTGAATGTTGGGAGGGACTGCAGGATGGAAGGAGCTAGGGAGGGTCCAGCGTGAAGATGGAATTTAAGCCTAAATCCTGGGAGATAAAGTTCAAAGGCAACAGCATGATTAGCATCAGGGTGCGGGAGCCTGCTGACGTCCTGGGGGAGTTGGGGCCCTGAGCAGCCCTATGCTTGCTGTGCTGGAGTGTGGGCGCCATGCTTCAAGTTCCCTTTATCTGTGGCTTGGGGAGAGAAGAAGCTGGAGGGGTGCTTTAAGGTTAAGCGCCTTGAATCTCTGGGGTGAGGTTCTCTCACACTGCCAGCCTCCATGGGCTGAGGGTCCTGCAGTAACACAGGAGCTTTTGCAAGTGTATTGCAAAGCTGTGTAGGCCTGGGACTATGGCACTGAGGGAGTAGGACAGTAGGTGGAGAGGGCATGCTGTGCTTCTGCACTTCCCTGCCCAGACCAGGCCTGCGCCCCTGCTGCATAGGAAGCCCAGAGCATTGATGGAAGACTTGTGGGCAGAGTTGGGGACAGGGGCTTCTCTGACCCATTTCTCCTCTGTCCCAGGTTCTTCAATGAAGGAAGCTACTCCCAGGCCACCAAATCCCCCTGTGCTCCTGGGCCCTCCAATGCCCTCCAATATCCAATGCCTTCTGCCAGAACAATGTACTCAGGTCAAGAAATACACCAAAGTCTCCTATTAGGCCCAAGTTACCAAATGCTTCCTGGGTTCCTAATGCAGCCACATCTCCAAATGGCCCCAGAGTTATATGGTAACCCAGTTCTTCCAGGTTTCCACGTGTCCCCACCTAACCCAGTTGTCAGGTATTTCTGGAATTGCCAAGGCCTCTGTGTAGTTCTAGATTTCCAAGTTTCCCCAAACTTCCCAGATCCTCCCGTTCACCCAGGGCCACAAGTCCCCCGGAGTCCACCCAGGCGACAGTGGCAGTACCGCACTGTGTACACCAAGGAGCAGAAGTGGTTGCTGGAAGAATCTTTCAGGAAGTGTGAGTATCCGTCTCATAAGGAGCGGGTGGCCCTGGCTGAAAAGATTGATGTAACAGATTGCCAGGTCCAGGGTCTGAAGTCTCTTTTCTCGGGGGGTGGGGGTGGGGTTGAGGGGGGAGGGAGGAAGGGAGGGGGAGCCACTCTTCCTAACTTTTGTTTGGTTTGGACAAGTGAAGACTCAGTGTTTGTGGACCAACCTTGGGTTTTTTTTTCTTCTTCTTTTTTTTTTTTTTTTCCAGTCTTTTTGAGACAGGGTCTCCCTGTAACTCCAGCTGCCCTGGAACTGGCTCTGTAGACCGGGGTGGCCTTGAACTCATAGAAATCTGCTTGCCTCTGCCTCCCAAGTGCTTTGATAATTAAAGGTGTGCACTACCATGCCCGGCCTACACCTTAGGTTTTCTTAGGCTGCAGCAGAGGATCCCAAGGTGCACACATGGTGCAGGGTCCTGAAGAGTTTCACTAGTGTGGTCTGATGGCTGCCTGGAATGCCGCTTTAACCTTGAGCTCTACACATCCCGCACCTAGACTGTAGCCTCACCAGGTCTTGGGGTTCTCAGATATCTTCTAGTAGATACCTCCCTGTGTCTGTGGTGGGGACCCCTGCTCTTTAGATCTCTGCTTCCCCAACCCCAGCCTATAGATTCCTAGTTCTCTGTGATGGGCTGGAGTGGGAAGGGAGATGTGAAGGCTGGAGTTTCCACCCAGCATCTTCACATCTGGGGTCTTAGGAGTTGGCAGGGGCCCCTCCTTTACCTCTCCCAGCCTTGTTTTTCCTCGAGCTGGTTTAAGAACCGCCGAGCTAAAATCTAAGAATTCCCAGGAACAACTTGACATGCTTAGTGAGGATTAGTGCCACCTGTCCCAGCTACAGAAGTCCCAGCTACAAACATCCCTGCTACAGCTTCAAACACAACTTCCTCATCCCAAGACAACGCTTGAGACACAGCTGAACCTCCAGCTCCAGCTGAAGTTCCAGGGGGCAGCTCCAGATGCAGCCGAGGGCCCAGCTGAAACTCTTGCTCAGCCCAGGCCCAGGCTGCAGGCTTTTCCATCTCCAATGGCTCCCCATGCTAAACAGTAACTTCACGCAGGTCTTATCATTCCTGGATAGACCCTTGCAAATCACTGGTGTTTGCTGAGTCATTTGTGTGGTAGGGACAAGGTAGCATTGAAGAGCAGGACTGATCTGCCCGAACAATTCCTTTTTATTTTTTTTTAATAAAATACTTTTGTTGATGCTTTATGTAATTCATACATCATTGCTTGGTCCAATTTAGATACCACGCCCCTTTCCATAGCCCCCCACCCCACCCCAACCTCACAGTTTATGCATTCAGCCATACATGTCAAGTCCTGTCTTGCATCTTTTCTCAGTCTTTTTCAAGTTTTCCCTGCAGAGGTTTTATTGTTTGGGGCAGAAGTTAACTATTCAAGTCAGTTCTTTTGACTCCAGTCCCCTTGTTGTTGTGTTGTTGTTCCTTCCTATTTGTATTGCTCCAAATATGCCTGTATATTCATCACATATATTCCAAAATTATTACCTCTGAAATAAAACTGAAAGGTTAATTCCAAATGATGTTTAGGAATTCACATTTTTTTTTCCCTTTAATTTTATATTACTCTAAAATATAAATACAAATACACTTACCCTTCACCCATATACCCTAAATGACAAAATCTGAAAATAAGTGGTAAGTTAATTCTAGAGCCCATTGAGGGATTCACATAACAGCACAGTTGCCTTTCAGATAAAAAGAAATGTAACATTAACGTTACTCAGCTTGCCTTCACTAGGGATTTGGTGTTAGGCTCCACAAATGAGGGAGACCATTTGTCCGTCGTTTTTCTGGGGACTGTTACTTCACTTAGCATTAATGGCTTCAAGTTCCATCCATTTACCACCTCAAAGTTCATGATGTCATCTTTCTTTACTGCTGAATAGAAGTCCATTGTGCAATCACATTTTCAGTACCATTTTGTCAGTTGAGGGGCGATTTGGGTTTGGTTTCCAGCTCGTCACTATTGTGAAGAGAGCTGCAATAAACATAGAGGTGCCATATAGCTTTGTGGTAGGATGAGTCCTGGGGGTATATACCCAGGAGTGGGGATGGCTGGGTCAGGTAGTAGGGTCATATTGAGTCTTTCTAAGTTCCCCACATGGCTTTCCATAGTGGGTTGTACAAGTTTTACATTCCCACCAGTAATGGATGAGTTCCCCTTTCCCTACAACCCTATCCAGCCATTTGGTGGTCTTTTGTTTTCTTGATCCTTAGCCAGTCCTATTGGAGTGGGAAGATATTATTAAAGTGTTTTTTTTTTTTTTTTTTTTTTTTTTTTTTTTTTGTCTGTAGAGACAGGGTCTCCCTTTAGCCCCTTTAGCTAGCCTGGAACTTACTCCTGTAGACTAGGATGTCCTTGAACTCACAATCTGCCTGCCTCTGCCTCCCAAATGCTAGGATTAAAGGCATGGCACCACCCTTAAAGTGGTTTTAATTTGAATTTCCTTAATTATTATTGATGATGTTGAGCACTTTTTCCACTTTTTAAGATGTTTCTCGCCATCTTTACTTCCTCACTAGTGAAGTCTCTCCTGAACAATTCTTAATCTATGAGGGGTCAGTTCCTGCTGTGTCCTGCAGATCTCCAGGCCAGATCCAGGTAGAGACCTGTGCTTCCTGAATGGGCCAGCTCCCCAGTGTGCTGGATATGGCCCTGCTGAGTCTCTCTCTATGGATTATTTGGTGGATTCAAGAGCTTGTCTGTGGATTTCTAGTAGATGCTGGACATCGGGTGTGTTTAGGTTAGGGGATATTGCCTGTGATCACCACTGCAACCTGTCCTCCACTGCATCCTGCATTCCACTGCACCTCACTACCCACTGCATCCTGCGAACAACGGATCCGCCTCTCAATCCACCTGCTAACACTGCATCCTGCCTCCAATGCCCCTACTAACCACGCATCCTGGTCTCCACGGCATTGGTATGTAGACCAGGCTGGCCCTTGAACTAGAGGGCCTGCCTGACGCTGCTTTCCTGAATACTGGGAAGAAAGGCATGTGTCACCCCAAGCCAGGCCTAGTGGGTTTCGTTTTTCTTTTTTTTTTTTTTTTCTTTAAATATGTTTTTATTTCTGTAATGTTAGGAAGTACTGTCTGCCTGAAGTGTGTGCAACCCGTGTCGTGCAATTCCACGAAGGTCAGAAGAAGAGGCCATCAGATTCCCCCGGAACTGGGAGTTCTCCTGGAATTGGTTAAATGGTTCTTGGCTGCCATGGGGTGCTGGGGATCGAACCTGGGTCCTCTGTAAGAGCCGGCGGCTCTTGTAACCGCTAGGGGGCCCATCTCTACAGCCCGTGGGGTATTAAATGAAAAAGGAAAATGAGCAAAGTGTTGTGATGCACACCTTTAGCTCAGGAAGTGGGAAAGGGAGGAAGGAGAGAATCTATGTGAGTTTCAGGCTAGCCCAGTCTACTTGTCAGTTCCAGGAAAGCCAGTGCGACATATGAGATCCTGTCTCATGAAGCAAACAAAGACAAAAGAAAACGCAGTAAGAAAATCAATAAAAACAATGGGAGTAAATCTGAGCCTGGGTGTGGCAGCAGGTACCTGTAATCCCATCACTGAATGGGGCTAGCTTGGGCTACTTGAGACCTCATCGGAAAAACTCCGAAGGTGATGACACCAGGTGTTGTGGCCTCCGGCCTGTAATCCTAGCCTTGGGAGGAAGAGGCAGACAGACAGATATCTCTCTATGAGTTCAAGGCCAGCCTGTTCCACATATTGACTTCCAAACACGCTGTGAATAGGAGACCCTGTGAAAAACCAAAAAGAACCCCAAAACATCCCCCTAAACAATCCAAGATGGGCTCAAGAGAGAAAGGGTTCTGCAGTTAAGCAGTTGATAGGACGTAAGACCCCGATTTATGGAGTCAATTCCTTTGCCCCACCTTGGGACTGCAGGAAACAGCAGCTTTAGGAAGGTTCTGGCTAGGTAAATAATTGTAGTTGATCCTATCTCCATGGACAGCTGCTGTGGTCTAACACTGGGCACGGAGTGGGAGTGGTAGGAGTCACTCTACCAGTGGAGCTCCATTTCCAGAACCTGTGCTAGAGAAGGCTTCTTTCCTTACCCCTGTGATAAAGCTCTGCTTGGCTCCACACAATTCTTCTGGGGCCTCTTCCCTCCCTTCAGCTTCATAGACTTGAGAGGCTGGACATCCCGGCTCTGGATTCGGTTTATCTAAAGGGAATGTTGTGTCCTAGTCAGTGATCTGTTCATGTTTTTCTCCAAGTTTTCAGTAAAGATGTGTGTGTGGTGTGTGTGTGTTGAAGTTGTTTTTGGTCTTGTGTGATGTGGACAACTGTGAAAGGGCACGAGTGTGGAAATCTGGTTCCCCACTTCCACCACTGAGGTTCTTATGGTGGTGGGACTCAGCTCACCAGGCTGGCCCAACAAGTACATTTACCTGCTGTTCCATCTCACTCGCATTCCTGTTTGTTTTTCTGGGATAGGATCTCAAATTGTTGAGCCTTGTTTTGTACACTCAGTATTCTAGCCAAGGATAGCCATGAATTCTTTTTATTTTAATATATTATTATTTTTATCTTATATGTATGAGTGTACTGTCTGCATGTAGGTTGGGTGGCACCCATGTTTGCAATGCCATGGTAGTCAGAAGAGGTGTCAGTTCCCCCTGGAAGTGGAGTTAAAGACAGTTTCTTAGCTGCCATGTGGGTTCTGGGATCCTAACTCAGGTCCTAATGTTTGCATAGCAAGCATTTTATCCATTGATCCATCTCTCCATCCCCCCATATTTTGGGGTCTTTTTGAGACAAAGGGTCTACCCTGTAGCCCCAGCTGTTCTTGGAACTAGGCCTGGCAGGGTCAGGAGCAGCCGGCCACTGCTCCAGGAATGTAAAATTTAGGGCATTGACCCACAGGTACAGGACATTGATTTGCTGAGTTGTGACAGAGGGGGCCAGTGACTGGCGGAACTATACCTGGACTCCTAAATCCTCCAGACGTGGCTGCCTGACTGGGTGCCCTCCCCTCCTGAATAGTCAGCAAGTGGGAGGGGAGTTCTGGGTTTAGGAGTCAGTCGCAGACGCCATATTGTGGTCCTGACAGGGCAGGGTCATTCCAGGAACGCCACTGCTCCAGGAAGGTAAACTTAGTGCATTGACACCCATGGGTGCAGATACAATTGATTTGCTGAGTTGTGGTAGTGGGGGGCAGTGACTGGCACCTAATCTGGACTTCTAAATCCCGCCAGCAGTGTGGCTGCCTGCGTGGGTGGCCCCGACCCCACCATAGTCACAAGTGGGAGGGATACTTGTGTTTGGAGTCAGGCGCAGACGCCATACTGTTGGTCCTGAGCAGGGCAGGGGTCAGGAAATAAAGACCCACCACTGCTCCAGGAAGTTAACTTAGCACATTGACCCACAGGTGCAGGACAAATTTGATTTGCTGATTGTGGCCAGAGGGAGCCAGTGTTTGGCGGACCCAGACCAGACTCCTAAATCTTGCCAGATCCTGGCTGCCAGGCTGGGTTGCCACACCCCCCCGTTGTCACAAGTGGGCAGGGATCCTGTGTTTGGAGTCAGTCGCAGATGCCATATTGTGGTTCTGAGCATGGCAGGGGTCAGGGGACCGGCCGCCACCTGTCCAGAATGTAAAATTAGGGCATTGAACACCGGTTGCGGACAGTTGATTTGCTGAGTTGTGACGAGGGCGCAGTGACTTGGCGGACCTAGATCGGACTCCTAAATCTCGCCAGAGCGTGGATGCCAGGCTGGGTGGCCCCTGCTCCCCCCCCACCCGTAGTCACAACTGGGAGGGGATCCTGTGTTTGGAGTTCAGGTGCAGACGCCATGTTGTGGTCCTGAGCAGGGCAGTGTTCAGGACCAGCTTGCCACTTCTCCAGGAGGTAACTTAGGGGCATTGCCACCCAATTTCGGGTGATGTACCAATTGATTTGCTGAGTTGTGGAAAGTGGGCCAGTAGACTGGCGGACCTAGGACCGGATCCTAAATCCCGTCAGAGCGTGGCTGCCCAGTTGGTTGGCCCTGACCCCCCCTATTCATAACTGGGAGGGGATCCTGGCTTTGGAGTCGGCAGCCAGACGCCATATTGTGTCTCAGCAGGGCAGGGTCAGGACCAGCCCGACCACTGCTTCCAGGAAGGTAAACTTAGGGCATTGACCCATGGGTGCAGGACAATGATTTGTTGAGTTTGTGGAGAGGGGCCATTGAGCTGGTCGGACGCTAGACCGGACTCCTAAATCCGGGCAGAGAGTGATGCTGGCTGGTTGGCCCTCGCACCCACCCGTAGTCACAAGTGGGAGGGGAGCCTGGCTTTTAGTCAGGCGCAGATGCCTTATTGTGGTCCTGAGCAGGGCAGGTTCAGGACCAGCCCGCCTACTCCAGGAAGGTCAAACTTAGGCATTGACCTCGACGGGTTGCAGGGCAATATGATTTGTCTGAGTTGGGCCAGAGGGGGCCAGTGGCCTGCGTTGGAACCTAGATCAGACTTCCTAAATCTACCCAGAGCATGGCTGCCCAGTAGTTTGCCCCTCTCGCTGATCACAAAGTGGGAGGGGATCCTGGGATTGGAGTCGCAAATGCCATATTTTGGTCCTTAGCGAGCAGGGTGTTCAGGGACAGCCCACCACTGCTCCGGAAGTTACCAGGGCGAGGGCTAAGTTAGGAATAACCCCCCTTTCACCCAACACTGGAATTGAGAGAGAGATCCAGTGGATAAGGAGAACATTCAAAAACTGGAAAGGAAGTGACTTTCAGTATCCAATATAAAAACTAAGTTGAAAGCCTAAAATCAGGACAAGTCAACACTCCATACACAACGAAGAGGAAGGAAGGGAAAAATATTAAGAAGCCCTCCCTTTTTAAACAAATGAATGATTTCCTTCATTGTTGGGAAACCCTGGGAAACCAGATGGACCGTCACCTGTTGTATTAGTCACTTTTCTGTTTCTGTGACAAAACTACTTGATCAAAGGAACTTATAAAAGGAAGAGATTTATTTGAGTTTACGATTGACCGTTCCAGGGAATTAGGAGTCCATTGTGGCGGTAGGCATGGGGCTAGATCTGGAGCAGCAAGTGAGGGTCACATCTCAACAATGACACAGGAAGCGAGAAACAACTGCGAGACCCAAGGCTTGTTAAACTCACTAAGTTCACCCCAATAACGTCTTCCTCTCCTAGCAGCCACACCATTCTAAGACCCCAAGAAAAACAGTGCCACAACTTGAGACAATGTCTGAATACTTAAAGCCTATGGGGGGCACTCACTCAAACTTTCCTGGGCCCCCCATAGGCTCTTGACCATATAAAAGGCAAAATTCCATTTAGTCCAAACCCTTAAAAGTCCCCATAGATCTTTACCTGTTTTCAATGCCATATCAAAAGTCTTTACAGTTCATAAGTTTCTTCTGAGACTCAGGGCAGTCTCCTAAACTGTAAGCCCTGTAAAATCAAAAGACGAATTACATACTCAAAATGTACAGTGGAACCGAATAAAATTCCCATTTCACAAGGGAGAGATAGAGGCATAGTGAGGCAATACTTGGACCAAAAACAAGACCGAAAACCAGCGCAGGGCAAACGCCAAGTCCAGTGTAGCTACATTGTGCAACTTCTGGGACGATCAAAGGGCTTAGATGGCTCACACCTTCCAGCTTTGCTTGCAACATACATCTCTTTCTTAGTCTGGTACCACCCCCTGTATGCAGCTCTCCTGGCAAATATCTCACAGATCTGACATCTGAAATGACTTCTTGGGTGTCTCCACTGCCAACCAGCATCTTCACACTTCACACAAGCTATCATGGGCATTGGCCTATCCAGGCCTTCATTTATGCAGGGACACCCCCTGCCTTGCACTCTGCCTGACCTTGGCAGCTCTCTAGAAACCGTGTAGGAAGAACTAGATGACCCCTTTCACTCTTGCAAACTCATGCCTCTAAAACCAGTACCATGTGAATGAAAATGCTGGTTTGGCTGCAAGTTTGGATGGACCCTGGCTATATTCAAACACAATATAATGCAACTATTTTCTGCCCTGAACTTTAGAAGAGCAGAAAATCCTTTCAATATTTTCCGTTTGAGGTTATGGTCTTGCCCTGAAGGTACTATTCTGTTGTTATACTTGTAAATCTCGAGGGCCTTCCTTAATCACTTTTAATAAGCACTTTTCCATTGTTTACTTTGTAAATAGCTAGGCCACTCTATCTCTTAATCACTTTAATCTCCTTATCAAACGGAACCTCTCCTTTCACATGCCTTGGCACCACATTTAATCTTCCTGTGGGTACTTTTAGATCCAAACTTACATTCTGAATTTCTTTCTTCCCCATCTGCTCTTCTTTCACTGTAAATCTGTACAATATTCACCATTAATAGCCACGCCACCATTTTCTTATGGGCTGTCTTGAAATATCCTCAGCTAAAGACATTAGTCCATTGCTTTTCAACTTAGACTCATGCAGCATTTGGGCTGGGCAAAATGCTGCAGAATCTTTATCAAAATATCCCAGTTGCTGCCTAAGTCTTTATTTTCTTCTGGAACTACATTATTTTTGCAACAATGTCTTTCTTCCCAGGCTTCTACTAGAAATAGCCCTTTAAGCTCCTGCTTACAATAGTCAACAGCTTTTCTACCCAAAGTTCCAAACATTCTTCCACTTTCTCCAAATATCAATGATCAGGTCTGTCACAGTCAATCAGCCACTCTCTGTACAATACTGTATTAGTTCACTTCTGTTTGCTGTAATAAAGCACCATGACCAAGGAACTTATAAAAGAAAGAGTTTATTTTGAGTTTTATGAATTGACGGTTCCAAGGACATTAGAGTCCATTGTGGCTGGAGCCATGGTGGCTGGATCTGGGAGCAGCAAGTCGAGGTCACATCTCTCATGCTTCTGTTTGCTCTTGAGAGATGTTACCCTCTTGCTTCGCTGCTCCGCTCCAGCTCATGGCTTCCTGAACAATTGGACTCTATTTCCCTTGGAACCATCAATCGTAAACTCAATAAACTCTTCCTTTTATAAGTTCCTGGTCATCGTGTTTTTCCACAGCAAACAGAAAAGTGACTAATACAACCTGTTTAAGGGATCTATGTACATGAACAAGCTCGAAGCTTATCCAAGCAGCAAAGTGTACATATGCCTACCAATGTTCAGGTTCAATCATCTATTCATCAGACTGTCCAAAATAAGAAAAAGGGCTAAATGTAGAGCTCATCCCGTTAAGTTCCCCACACCCATTCTCATGGCTTACACTTCTCAAAGAAGGTTATAATAATTGCAAAAATTTGAGAATAGGAATATTTGCCACTTGTTTCCTCTCTACTGCCCTGGAAGGACCTCCATTTGATAGCTGTGCCCTACCCTAAACCTCTTAATACCTCTACTAGCCCTTCATCACAACCTTATCTGTCACAGGAGTTTCGCTATTCAGCCTCCCTGAACAGGAACAATTTGTATTTTGTTACAGTAATGCCAATACTTCTCTATGTAACCAGAGTCAGACACCCAATTCCACTTATTATGCCCCCAAAGGATTCTTTTTCTGGTGTAATGCCACTTTTTCTAAAAACCTGACTCTACCCCATGAAAACAATCTTTTGTGCCTCCCCATCACTCTAATACCACAGTTAACTGTCCTTACCCCCACAGAGTTTCAAAGCCAAACTTCTATGTCCATCCTGGCCGTAAAAGAGCTGCTCTTCCTTCCAGTTGTTGCAGGAATCTCTCTTTCCACTGCTGCAGTGGCAACAGACCTGGCAGCTGGGGCCCTAGGACATTCCCTTACTACTGTTGCTACACTTATCAGCAATTTCAAATTGCAGTAGACGCCTCTGCTGAATCATTAGCTTCCCTGCAGAGACGGATTACTTCCCTTGCCCAAGGAGCCCTTCAGAATCAGAGGGCTCTAGATCTTATTACTGCCGAAAAAAAGGCACTTGCCTTTTTCTTGGCGAGGAATGCTGTTTTTACATTAATAAGTTGAAACTCAGGTCACAAAACTTATCAACTAAGCAATGATCTACATAAACAAAAATTTTCCTCGGCAGCGGATGAATGGTGGAAATCATCCATGCTCTCTCTTTTAATGCCATTCCTGGACCCCTCATTTGTCCTCCTACTTTGGTAACCCTAGGACCTTTTGCTCTTTACAGATTGATATCCTTTATCAACAGCAGGTTGACTCTATAACAGAAAGATCTATCCAGGTTCATTACCATCGCCTGGCTCTTGCTGGACCTGAGGACTGGCAGAAACTGGGATCCATGGAAATTTCTCCTCCCTCCTTCATTTCCAACCAAATAGCCCTGCTGCTTTCGCGTTTAAATTTGGCAAGACCCAATCAGTAGAAGCCAAGTGACTCCTCTCCTTTAGGAGCTGCATAGGATTCAGATCTATGCATATCGACTCACACAATAGAGTGCGATATGGGCACCAATGTGGTGCGTGGCCAAGTCTGCAAGGGAAGGTCCATGAGCTGCCTCTGAATTCCCTGAGAGAATACTGGCTTGCATGGAGGTTGATATCAAGAAAATAAACAGCCAAAACTGCCCCTTCCCTCCAGTACAAGGGCCAACAATATTAAAAACATTGGAGTGAGCCATGGTCCCTTCTCCCCCAATTGGTTAAAGAGCCCACCACTACAAGCGGGACTCCCCCCCCCTCTTCTGTATAAACGAAGGGAGGAGATGTTGGGAGCATATGGCCATTAGACAATGCCTTGCCAAGCTATTAGAGCCACCTTAGGTTTCTATTTCCCCAAGGCTCACCCATTCTAACACAAAGCAGCTGACTGAGTTTATAGTTAACCTATTAGGACAGCATGCCCCATTTGACGAGAACACCCCGCTTCTTCTTGGAATTCACACCACCCATAACCTTCCCAGAGAACAATATGGCAGTTAGGTATCATAGCAACCTAACGCCTCTAAACTATGCAACTGGGGCGTTTTCTCCTGCTCGCTCCAATATATATACTGCCTTCAAAAATAAAATTTGAGACCTTGATCAGATTCTTGTCTTGGTCTCCTTTCTTGTTGTGTCTGGTTTGTCTTCGTTCAAGTTACCTTCTCCTCAGGCCCTTGTTGAAGACCCTGAGGGCTGGGGCACTAGCATGCTGGAGGCAGAGGCAGGTGGATTCTGTGGCTAACTTGCCAAACCTGTTATACAGAGGGAGTTCCAGGCCAATTGGACTATAGGAGACCCTGCTTAAAAAATGACCAAAAAAGCTGACTGAAACGATGAACTTCTGCTCAAAACAGTCAAATTCCTCGGGAGAATATTTTGAGAAAGATGAGACAGAGATGAAAAGGCATGTTTGGCAGAATGCATGAGCTCTGGTGGGGGGGGAATGGGGGGGAGACACGGGTCTGAGTTCTTGTTTAAAAAATTAAATTTATAAAAAAGACCAAAAAAAAAAAAAAGTAGAAAGGCATGCATCACCATCCTTGGTACAGACAATATGCTTTTACACGTAAGTTAAAAATAATAAATTAAAGCCAGGCGTGGGCCACACGCCTTTATCCCAGGCCCATTGGGAGCAGAGGCAGGCAGATCTCTCTGAGTTTCCAATGTTTCCGAGCTTGCGTCTACTATTCACAAGTTCCAGGCCGCTGGGACTTCAACGGTGAGACCATTTCTCAAAAATGACCCCTGGAAATATTAAAAAAAGACATCTATTTTCTTGCTGGGTGTGATGAGTAACACCTTTAATCCCAGAACTGGAGGGACAGAGGCAAGCTAGTCCTGGTCTACATAGGGAGCTAGGAACAGTTGGGGTTACAAGGCGACCCTGTCTCAAAAAAGACCAAAAACAAGCCGGGTGTGTGGTACACCCTTTAATTCCCCAGTATCTTGGAGCAGAGGCAGGAGGACCTCTGTGAGTTCAAGGCCCGCCTGATGTACCAGCAGTTCTAGGAACAGCTGGCGGCTTACAGGGAACCTTTTAAAAAGAAACAAAAAACAAAACAAAAGAAGAGATCTATTTTCTTTTCATTTTTTATTTTCCTAAGAGGAATGGCAGCCCTGAGCATTCCGGAAGGCAGGCAAGTGCTCTGCCACTGGGACACATCTCAGCTAGTTTGAGTTAATTGGCCTTAGAATTCCTATTGATTTTCATCCTCTGTGATCATCATGGATGTTTCCTGGGGACTTAACATAGTGAGTCCAGTTCTTCTCTGACATATGTGGACAGACACAAATGAGAAGTGAGTTGAAATTTTGTGTTTTCTTGTGGATCTATAACTGACGTCTCCCAGGCATAAACTGAAGGGAGTGTAGTCCCTCATAAGCAAGCATCAGCAGGTGTGTCCTGAACACCCACGTAGCCCAGGGACAATCTCTGAACAAAGGCCAAGCTGCCATCAGGACAGCGACCCTTAATTCCAGGGACCTGTGGCTGTTCTGGGAATGACCATGTGACCCTTGTTGTACTGGAGAGCAGGAAGTAGCTGCTGGATGACCCAAAGAGGGAGTATGGTGACAGGATGGGCAGCTGGGACTTTGAACACTGTTGGTTTCTTGTCTGGAGGACAGACACCCAGCATTGGAAAGGACTAAGGAATATCAGTAGGGCAGCTAGAGAATGGAGGTGTATTTCCTGAGATGGGGACCCTGGGAGGGCTGCAGCTTCCTCTGTGGTGGAGGCCATACAAGGTGGAGCCAAGGGTTGTTAATCTCCCAGTTCCAGCAAAATATACAGGTGTAGCTGGTTAATGAGAAAAGATGAAGTGAAAGGTGTGGTGGTTACACCTTTAATATGTTTAATCCCAGCCTCCTGGGGGCAGAGGCAGTTTCAAGCCCCACCAGGGCTACCACAGTTGTACACCTTAGACCTCTATCTATAAAGACAAGAAAAGATACGTCAGTAAGGCGGCCTCCAGAGTGTGTGGATGAACTTAAGTGGGGCTCCATAGAGGGTGGAACTGAATGTTGGGATAGGCACTGGGGGTGAATGTTGGGAGGGACTGCAGGATGGAAGGAGCTAGGGAGGGTCCAGCGTGAAGATGGAATTTAAGCCTAAATCCTGTGAGATAAAGTTCAAAGGGCACAGCTGTATTAGACATAGGGTGCAGGGACTGCTGAGTCCTGGGTGGAGTTGGGGCTCTGAGCAGCCCTATGCTTGCTGTGCTGGAGTGTGGGCGCCATGCTTCAAGTTCCCTTATCTGTGGCTTGGGTGAGAGAAGAACTGGAGGGGGTGCTTTAAGGTTAAGCGCCTTGACTCTCTGGGGTGAGTTCTCTCACACTGCCAGCCTCCATGGGCTGAGGGTCCTGCAGTAACACAGGAGCTTTTGCAAGTGTATTGCAAAGCTGTGTAGGCCTGGGACTATGGCACTGAGGGAGTAGGACAGTAGGTGGAGAGGGCATGCTGTGCTTCTGCACTTCCCTGCCCAGACCAGGCCTGTCGCCCCTGCTGCATAGAGCCAAGCTGGAAGCTGGGCGAGTTGGGGCAGGGTTCTGACCCATCTTTTCGGTTTCATAGGGCATCCAGCCCCAATCCCCCGCTTGGCCCTCCATGCTCATACATGCTTGAGACAAGTAGGTCCGTACAAGCTAAGGCCGTCAGTCTTCCAGCGCCTCCACGGCCTTACCTCTGTCCTACCCCCATCTCCTTCTCTTCTCTAGTCTAAAGCACAGCTTGTTTTATAATTTCTTCAGCGCTCTGCTGTTATTCTTCGGATACGCTTCGCTCTATTCTTAAATTGCTTCTATTCCTACGCCTCCTTTCTCCTGCCCAAATTGTTCCTTTGCCCACCTTCGACTACATGTTTTCCATACGTCAACTCCCCTAGCTCCTGTCTCTTGGTTCTGTATGCCCCTTCTGACTGCTGGAACAGATCTTCTATTTCTCAAGTTATCAATGCTCCTTCTTGCAGAATTTTTTCATGTACTTCAGGTCAGGTTTAAATATCCCAATGTCGTCCTTTGAGCTCATTTTATTTTTTTCAATGACTTTTTACCTGGTTCTCTAATGCAGCCTCTCCAATGGCCAGAGTTATATGGTAACCCAGTTCTTCCAGGTTTCCACGAGTCCCCACCTAACCCAGTTGTCAGGTATTTCTGGAATTGCCAAGGCCTCTGTGTAGTTCTAGATTTCCAAGTTTCCCCAAACTTCCCAGATCCTCCCGTTCACCCAGGGCCACAAGTCCCCCGGAGTCCACCCAGGCGACAGTGGCAGTACCGCACTGTGTACACCAAGGAGCAGAAGTGGTTGCTGGAAGAATCTTTCAGGAAGTGTGAGTATCCGTCTCATAAGGAGCGGGTGGCCCTGGCTGAAAAGATTGATGTAACAGATTGCCAGGTCCAGGTCTGAAGTCTCTTTCTCTGGGGTGGGGGGGGTTACGGGGAAGGGAGGGAAGGAGGGGGAGCCACTCTTACTAACTTTTGTTTTGTGTTTGGACAAGTGAAGACTCAGTGTTGTGGACCAACCTTGGGTTTTTTTTCTCTTCTTCTTTTTTTTTTTTTCCAGTTCTTTTTGAAGACAGGGTCTCCCTTTAACCCAGCTCACATAGACAGAACTGGCCTTGAACCACTGTGCGGTGGCCCTTTGAACCTCAAAAAAAAGTATCTGCTTGCCTCTGCCTCCAAGTGCTATAATTAAAGGTGTGCACACTACCAGTGCCCGGCCTACACCTTATAGGTTCTTTCTTAGGCTGCAGAGAGGATCCCAAGGTGCACACGATGGTGCAGGGTCCTGAAGAGTTTCACTAGTGTGGTCTGAGGCTGCCTGGAATTGCCGCTTTAACCTTGAGCTCTACACATCCCGCACCTAGACTGTAGCCTCACCAGGTCTTGGGGTTCTCAGATATCTTCTAGTAGATACCTCCCTGTGTCTGGGGTGGGGACCCCTGCTCTTTAGATCTCTGCTTCCCCAACCCCAGCCTAAAGATTCCCAGTTCTCTGTGATGGGCTGGAGTGGGAAGGGAGATGTGAAGGCTGGAGTTTCCACCCAGCATCTTCACATCTGGGGTCTTAGGAGTTGCAGGGCCCACTTCCTTTGACCTCTCCAGCCTTTGTTTTTCCTCCAGATCTGGTTTAAGAACCGCCGAGCTAAAAACTCTAAGAATTCCCAGGAACAACTTGACATGCTTAGTGAGGATTAGTGCCACCTGTCCCAGCTACAGAAGTCCCAGCTACAAACATCCCTGCTACAGCTTCAAACACAACTTCCTCACCCAAGACAACGCTTGAGACACAGCTGAACCTCCAGCTCCAGCTGAAGTTCCAGGGGGCAGCTCCAGATGCAGCCGAGGGCCCAGCTGAAACTCTTGCTCAGCCCAGGCCCAGGCTGCAGGCTTTTCCACTCCAATGGCTCCCATGCTAAACAGTAACTTCACGCAGGTCTTATCATTCCTGGATAGACCCTTGCAAATCACTGGTGTTTGCTGAGTCATTTGTGTGGTAGGGACAAGGTAGCATTGAGAGCAGGGATCTGACTTGCCCTGGACAATATCCTTTTTTTTTTTTTTAAAAAAATTACTTTTGTTGATGTTTTATGTATTTCCTACATATTTCTTGTCAATTTAGATACCACTCCCTTTCCATAATCCCCACCCACCCCGCTTTCGCATTATACTCAGCCACCCCCTTACATGTCTTGCATCTTTTTCTCAGTCTTTTTCAAGTTTCTCCCTGTAGAGGTTTATTGTTTTTGGGCAGAATTTAACTATTTCAGTCAGTTCTTTGACCCAGGCTTGTGTTGTTGTTGTTCCTTCCTATTTGTATCTCCAAAATATGCCTGTATATTCATCACATATATTCCAAAAACTGTGACCTCTGAAAATAAATGAAAGTTAATTCCAAACTATGTTTAGGAATTCACATTTTTCCCTTTATTTATATTACTCTAAACTATAAATACATTCCCTTCACCCATATACCCTAAATGACAAAAGTCTGAAAATAAGTGGTAAGTTAATCTAGAGCCCATTGCGGGATTCACATCACAGCCAGTTGGCTTTCAAGATCAAAAGAAAGTACATTAAACGTGCTTCAGCTTTGCCTCACCAACTAGGGATGTGGGTGCTAGCTTCCACAAATGGGGTATACCATTTGTTCCTTCGTTTTTCTGGGACTGTTACTTCATTAGCATAATGGCTTAAGTTCCATCCATTTACCTGCAAAGTTCATGATGTCCATCTTTCTTACTTGCTGAATAGAATTCCATTGTGCATCACATTTTTATTATCCATTTGTCAGTTGAGGGCATTTTGGTTGGTTCCAGCTTTCACTATTGGAAGAGAGCTGCAATACACATTAGATGGGCATATATCTTTGTGGTAGGTGCAGTCTTGTGGGTATTATGTACCCAGGAGTGGTATTGCTGGGTCAGGTAGTCGGGTCATTTTGAGTCTTCTAAGTGTTCTCCACATTGCTTTCCATAGTGGTTTTACCAGTTTTATTATTCCCACCAGTAGTGGATGAGTGCTTTTTTTTTTTTTTCCTTTCCCTGGCCAAAACCTATCCCGCATTTGGTGTCTTTTGTTTTTGATCTTAGCCAGTCTTATGCGTGGGGAAGATATTTTTAAAGTGTTTTTTTTTTTTTTTTTTTTTTTTTTTTTTGTCTTTTAGAGACAGGTCTCCCTTTAGCCCCTTTAGCTCGCTTGCCCCCCCCCCCGCGAAGTCACAAGTGGGAGGGGATCTTGGGTTTGGAGTTAGGCGCAGACGCCATATTGTGGTCCTGACAGGGGTCATTCCCAGAACACCACTGCTCCAGTAATGTAAACTTAGGGCATTGACCCACAGGTACAGTACAATTGATTTGCTGAGTTGTAGAGGGGGCCAGTGACTGGCAGGCGTACACTGGACTTCTAATTCCCGCCAGAGCGTGGCTGCCTGGCTGGGTGGCCACGCCCCCCCAGTCACAAATAGGAGTGAATCCTGGGTTTGGAGTCAGGCGCAGACACCATATTGTGGTCCTGAGCAGGGCAGGGGTCAACAACAGCCCGCCACTGCTACAGGAAGGTGAAATTAGGGAATTGACCCACGGTGCAGGACAATTGATTTGCTGAGTTGTGACAGAGGGGGCCAGTGACTGGCGGACCTAGACTGGACTCCTAAAACCCGCCAGAGCGTGGCTGCCCGACTGCGTGGCCCTGCCCCCCGGAAGTCACAAGTGGGAGGGGATCCTGGCTTTGGAGTCAGGCGCAGACGCCATATTGTGGTTCTGAGCAGGGCAGGGGTCATACCCAGAATGCCACTGCTCCAGGAAGGTAAACTTAGGGCATTGACCCATGGGTGCAGTACAATTGATTTGCTGAGTTGTGGTAGAGGGGGCCAGTGACTGGCAAACCTACACCGGAATTCTAAATCCGCCAGCGTGTGGCTGCCTGGCTGGGTGGCCCCGCCCCCACCACAGTCACAAGTGGTAGGGGATCTTGTGTTTGGAGTCAGGTGCAGACGCCATATTGTGGTCCTGAGCAGGGCAGGGGTCAGGAACAGCCCACCACTGCTCCAGGAGTGTAAATGTAGGGCATTGATCCATGGGTGCAGGACAATTGGTTTGCTGAGTTGTGGCAGAGGGGGCCGGTGACTGGCAGACCTAGACCAGATTCTTAAATCCCGCCACAGCGTGGCTGCCTGGCTGGGTGGCCCCGCCCCCTCCGTAGTCAGAAGTGGGAGGGAATCATCGGTTTGGAGTCAGGCGCAGACGCCATACTGTGGTCCTGAGCAGGGCAGGGGTCAGGAACAGCCCGCCACTGCTCCAGGAATGTAAACGTAGGGCATTGAGTCATGGGTGCAGGACAATTGATTTGCTAAGTTGTGGCAGAGGCGGCCAGTGACTGGCGGACCTAGACCGGACTCCTAAATCAAGCTACAGTGTGGCGGCCCGGCTGGGTGGCCTGAATACCCTGTAGTCACAAGTGGGAAGGGATCCTGTGTTTCGAGTCAGGCTCAGATACCATATTGTCGTCCTGATCAGGGCAGGGGTCAGGTCCAGACAGCCACTGTTCGAGTAAGATAAACTTAGGGCATTGATCCATGGGTGCAGGACAATTGATTTGCTGAGTTGTGGCAGAGGAGGCCAGTCACTGGCGGACATATACCGGACCCCTAAATCAAGCCACGGTGTTGCTGCCAGGCTGGGTTTCATCAAATATCCTGTAGTCACAAGTGGGTGGGGATCCTGGGTTTGGAGTCAGGCGCAGAAGCCATATTGTGGTCCTGAGCAGGGCAGTGGTCAGGACCAGCCTGCCACTGCTCCAGGATTGTAAACAGGGCATTGACCCACGGGTGCAGGACAATTGATTTGCTGAGTTGTGGCAGAGGGGGCCAGTGACTGGCGGACCCAGACCGGACTCCTAAATCTAGCCAGAGCGTGGCTGCCTGGCTGGGTGACCCCCCCCCCCAGTCACAAGTGGGAGGGAATCCTGGGTTTGGAGTCAGGCGCAGACGCCATACTGTGGTCCTGAGCAGGGCTGGGGTCAGGAAAAGCCCGCCACTGCTCCAGGAATGTAAATGTAGGGCATTGACCTATGGGTGCAGGACAATTGATTTGCTGAGTTGTGGCAGAGGGGGCCAGTGACTGGCGGACCTAGACTGGACTCCTAAATCAAGCCACAGTGTGACTGCCCAGCTGGGTGGCCCCAAATACCCTGTAATCACATGTGGGAAGGGTTCCTGTGTTTGGAGTCAGGCGCAGACGCCATATTGTTGTCCTGATCAGGGCAGGGGTCAGGACCAGACCGCCACTGCTCCAGGAAGTTAACTTAGTGCATTGACCCACAGGTGCAGGACAATTGATTTGCTGAGTTGTGGCAGAGGGAGCCAGTGTTTGGCGGACCCAGACCGGACTCCTAAATCTTGCCAGAGCCTGGCTGCCCGACTGCGTGGCCCTGCCCCCCAGAAGTCACAAGTGGGAGGGGATCCTGGCTTTGGAGTCAGTCACAGATGCTATATTGTGGTCCTGAGCATGGCAGGGGTCAGGACCAGCCCGCCACTGCTCCAGGAATGTAAAATTAGGGCATTGACCCACGGTGCAGGACAGTTGATTTGCTGAGTTGTGACAGAGGGGGCCAGTGACTGGCGGATCTAGACCGGACTCCTAAATCCCACCAGAGCGTGGCTGCCTGACTGGGTGACCCCTCCGAAATCACAAGTGGGAGGGGATCTTGGGTTTAGAGTCAGTCGCAGACGCCATATTGTGGTCCTGAGCAGGGCAGGGGTCATTCCCAGAACGCCACTGCTCCAGGAAGGTAAACTTAGTGCATTGACCCATGGGTGCAGTACAATTGATTTGCTGAGTTGTGGTAGTGGGGGGCAGTGACTGGCAGACCTACACTGGACTTCTAAATCCCGCCAGCATGTGGCTGCCCAGCTGGGTGGCCCCGACCCCACCATAGTCACAAGTGGGAGGGGATCTTGTGTTTGGAGTCAGGCGCAGACGCCATACTGTGGTCCTGAGCAGGGCAGGGGTCAGGAATAGCCCACCACTGCTCCAGGAAGTTAACTTAGCACATTGACCCACAGGTGCAGGACAATTGATTTGCTGAATTGTGGCAGAGGGAGCCAGTGTTTGGCGGACCCAGACCAGACTCCTAAATCTTGCCAGATCCTGGCTGCCAGGCTGGGTTGCCACACCCCCCCGTTGTCACAAGTGGGCAGGGATCCTGTGTTTGGAGTCAGTCGCAGATGCCATATTGTGGTCCTGAGCATGGCAGGGGTCAGGACCAGCCCGCCACTGCTCCAGGAATGTAAAATTAGGGCATTGACACACGGTGCAGGACAGTTGATTTGCTGAGTTGTGACGGAGGGCGCCAGTGACTGGCGGACCTAGACCGGACTCCTAAATCTCGCCAGAGCGTGGATGCCAGGCTGGGTGGCCCTGCTCCCCCCCCACCCGTAGTCACAACTGGGAGGGGATCCTGTGTTTGGAGTCAGGTGCAGACGCCATATTGTGGTCCTGAGCAGGGCAGTGTTCAGGACCAGCTTGCCACTTCTCCAGGAAGGTAAACTTAGGGCATTGACACATGGATGCAGTACAATTGATTTGCTGAGTTGTGGCAGAGGGGGCCAGTGACTGGCAGACCTAGACCGGATCCTAAATCCCGTCAGAGCGTGGCTGCCCAGTTGGTTGGCCCTGACCCCCCCTATTCATAACTGGGAGGGGATCCTGGCTTTGGAGTCAGGCGCCGATGCCATATTGTGGTCCTTAGCAGGGCAGGGGTCAGGACCAGCCCACCACTGCTCCAGGAAGGTAAACTTAGGGCATTGACCCATGGGTGCAGGACAATTGATTTGCTGAGTTGTGGTAGAGTGGGCCATTGACTGGTGGACGTAGACCGGACTCCTAAATCCGGCCAGAGCGTGCATGCCTGGCTGGTTGGCCCTGCACCCCCTGTAGTCACAAGTGGGAGGGGATCCTGGCTTTACAGTCAGGCGCAGATGCCATATTGTGGTCCTGAGCAGGGCAGTGTTCAGGACCAGGCCGCCACTACTCCAGGAAGGTAAACTTAGGGCATTGATCCACGGGTGCAGGACAATTGATTTGCTGAGTTGTGGCAGAGGGGGCCAGTGCCTGGTGGACCTAGATCAGACTCCTAAATCTACCCAGAGCATGGCTGCCCAGCTAGTTGCCCCCCTCTCCGTAGTCACAAGTGGGAGGGGATCCTGGGATTGGAGTCGCAAATGCCATATTTTGGTCCTTAGCAGAGCAGGGGTCAGGGACAGCCCGCCACTGCTCCAGGAAGTTACCAGGGCGAGGGCTAAGTTAGGAATAACCCCCCTTCACCAACAACTGGAATTGAGGAGAGAGTATCCAGTGGATTAAGAGAACATTCAAAACTGGAAAGGAAGTGACTTTCAGTATCCAATATATAAACATAAGTGAAAGCCTGAAAACTAGACAAGTCAACACTCCATACACAACGAAGAGGGAAGGAAGGGAAAAATATAAAAAGGGCCCCTCCCTTTTTAAAACAAATGAATGATTTTCCTTCATTGTTTGGGAACCCTGGGAAACCAGATGGACCTCACCTGTTGTATTAGTCACTTTTCTGTTTCTGTGACAAAACTACATGATCAAAGGAACTTATAAAAGGAAGAGATTATTTGAGTTTACGATTGACGGTTCCAGGGAATTAGAGTCCATTGTGGCGGTAGGCATGGTGGCTAGACCTGGAGCAGCAAGTGGAGGGTCACATCTCACAATGAGCACAGGAAGCAGAGAGAACAACTGGAGACCACAAGGCTTGTTAAACTCACTAATCCTGTCCCCAATAACGTACTTCCTCTAGCATGGCCACACCATCTAAGACCTCCAAAAACAGTGCCACCAACTGGAGACAAATGTCTGAATACTTAAAGCCTATGGGGGGCACTCATTCAAACTTCCTGGCCCCCATAGGCTCTTGACCATATAAAATGCAAAATGCATTTAGTCCAACCTTAAAAGTCCCCATAGTCTTTACCTGTTTCAATGCCATTCAAAAGTCTACAGTTCAAAGTCTCTTCTGAGACTCAGGGCAGTCTCCTAAACTGTAAGCTCCTGTAAAATCAAAAGACGAATTACATACTCAAAATGTACAGTGGAACCGAATACACATTCCCATTCCAAAAGGGAGGAATAGAGGCATAGTGAGGAAATACTGGACCAAAACAAGACCGAAAACCAGCAGGGCAAACGCCAAGTCCAGTAGCTACATGTGCAACTTCTGGGACTTGACTTCCAAAGGGCTTAGATGGCTCACCTCTTCCAGCTTTGCTTGCAACATACATCTCTTTCTTAGTCTGGTACCACCCCCTGTATGCAGCTCTCCTTGGCAAATATCTTACAGGTCTGGCATCATGAATGTCTTCTTGGGGTCTCCACTGCCAACCAGACTTCACATTCACAGCTTCATGCAATGGCCTATCAGGGCCTTCTTTATGCAGGGACACCCCTGCTGCACTCTGCCTGACCTTGGCAGCTCTCTGAAACCGTGTAGGAAGAATTAAAGACCCCTTCTCTCTTGCAAACTTCATGCCTCTAAAACCAGTACCATGTGAATGAAAATGCTGAGTTTGGCTGCAAGTTTCGGATGGACCCTGGCCTATTTCAACCACATTTGCAACTTTTCTCTGCCCTGAACTTGGAGCAGAAAATCCTTTCAATATTTTCCGTTTGAGGATTATGGTCTTGCCCTGAAGGTACTATTTCTGTTGTTTACTTGTAAATCTCGAGGCCTCTCCTTAATCACTTTAATAGCACTTTTCCATTGTTTACTTGTAAATAGCTAGGCCTCTCCTTAATCACTTTAATCTCCTTATCAAAAGGAACCTCTCCTTCATCTGCCTTGGCACCATCTTTAATCTTCCTGGTGGGGTTTTCAGATCCAAACTGTACATTCTGAATTTCTTTCTGCCCCATCTGCTCTTCTTCACTGTAAATCTGTACAATATTCACCATTAATAGCCACGCCACCATTTCTACATTAGGCTGTCTTGAAATATCCTCCGCTAAAGACATTAGTCCATTGCTTTTCAACTTAGCATCAGGCAAGCATTTGGGCTGGGAGCAAAATGCTGCCAGAATCTTTATCAAAATATCCCAGTTGCTGCCTAAGTCTTTATTTTCTTCTGGAACTACATTTTTTGCAACAATGCTTTCTTCCAGGCTTCTACTAGAATGGCCTGTTAAGCTCTGCTTACAATAGTCAACAGCTTTTCTAGCCCAAAGTTCCAAAATTCTTCCACATTTCTCCAAATATCCACATGATCAGGTTCTTCACAGCCAACAGTCCACTCTCTGGTACCAAATAACTGTATTAGTCACTTTTCTGTTGCTGTAATAAAGCACCATGACCAAGGAACTTATAAAAGGAAGAGTTTATTTGAGTTTATGATTGACGGTTCCAAGGAATTAGAGTCCATTGTGGCTGGAGGCATGGTGGCTGGAGCTGGAGCAGCAAGTCGAGGGTCACATCTCTCTGCTTCCTGTGCTCATTGAGAGATGTTACCCTCTGCTTCCTGCTCCAGCTCCAGCTGCCATGCTTCCTGCAACAATGGACTCTAATTCCCTGGAACCATCAATCGTAAACTCAAATAAACTCTTCCTTTTATAAGTTCCTTGGTCATCGTGTTTTATCACAGCAACAGAAAAGTGACTAATACACCTGTTAAGGGATCTATGTACATGAACAAGCTCGAAGCTTATCCAAGCAGCAAAGTGTACATATGACCTACCAATGTTCAGGTTCAATCATCTATTCATCAGACTGTCCAAAATAAAGAAAAAGGGCTAAATGTAGAGCTCATCCCGTTAAGTTCCCCACACCCATTCTCATGGCTTACACTTCTCAAAGAAGGTTTAATAATTGCAAAAATTTGAGAATAGGAAATATTTCCACTTGTTTCCTCTCTACTGCCCTGGGAAGACCTCCATTGATAGCTGTGCCCTACCCTAAACCTCTTAATACCTCTACTAGCCCTTCATCACACACCTTATCTGTCACAGGAGTTTCGCTATTCAGCCTCCCTGAACAGGAACAATTTGTATTTTGTTACAGTAATGCCAATACTTCTCTATGTAACCAGAGTCAGACACCCAATTCCACTTATTATGCCCCCAAAGGATTCTTTTTCTGGTGTAATGCCACTTTTTCTAAAAACCTGACTCTACCCCATGAAAACAATCTTTTGTGCCTCCCCATCACTCTAATACCACAGTTAACTGTCCTTACCCCCACAGAGTTTCAAAGCCAAACATTCTATGTCCATCCTGGCCGTAAAGGAGCTGTCTTCCTTCCAGTTGTTGCAGGAATCTCTCTTTCCACTGCTGCAGTGGCAACAGACCTGGCAGCTGGGGCCCTAGGACATTCCCTTACTACTGTTGCTACACTTAGTCAGCAATTTCAAATTGCAGTAGACGCCTCTGCTGAATCATTAGCTTCCCTGCAGAGACGGATTACTTCCCTTGCCCAAGGAGCCCTTCAGAATCAGAGGGCTCTAGATCTTATTACTGCCGGAAAAAAAGGCACTTGCCTTTTTCTTGGCGAGGAATGCTGTTTTTACATTAATAAGTTGAAACTCAGGTCACAAAACTTAATCAACTAAGCAATGATCTACATAAACAAAAATTTTCCTCGGCAGCGGATGAATGGTGGAAATCATCCATGCTCTCTCTTTTAATGCCATTCCTGGGACCCCTCATTGTCCTCCTACTTTTGGTAACCCTAGGACCTTTTGCTTTTTACAGATTGATATCCTTTATCAACAGCAGGTTGACTCTATAACAGAAAGATCTATTCAGGTTCATTACCATTGCCTGGATCTTGCGGACTGAGGACTGGCAGAACTGGGATCCATGGAATTTCTCCTCCCTCCTTCATTTGCCAACCAATAGCCCTGCTGCTTTCGGTTTAAATTTGGCAGACCAATGTTCAGTGAAGCCAAATGACTCCTCTCCTTTAGGAGCTGCATAGGATTCAGATCTATGCATATCGACTCACACAATAGAGTGCGATATGGGCACCAATGTGGGTGCGAGGCCAAGTGCTGCAAGGGAAGGTCCATGAGCTGCCTCTGAATTCCCTGAGAGAATACCTGGCTTGCATGGAGGTTGATATCAAGAAATAAACAGCCAAAACTCCCTTCCTCCCAAGGGCCAACAATATTAAAACTTTGGAGGTGCCAGGTCCCTTCTCCCCCAATTGGTTAAAGCCCACCACTACAAGCGGGACTCCCCCCCCCTTTCTGTATAAACGAAGGGAGGAGATGTTGGGAGCTATGGCCATTAGACAATGGCCTTGCCACAGCTATCTAGAGCCACCTTAGGTTTCTGATTCCCCAAGGCTCACCCATTTAACACAAAGCAGCTGACTGAGTTTATAGTTAACCTATTAGGACAGCATGCCCCATTTGACGAGAACACCCCGCTTCTTCTTGGAAATTCACCCACCCATAACCTTCCCCAGAGAACAATTGGCAGTTAGGTATCCTAGCAACCTAACGGGCTTAAACTATGCCAACTGGGGCTGTTTCCTCCTGCTCGCTCCAATATATACTGCCTTACAAAAATAAAATTTGAGACCTTGATCAGATTCTTGTCTTGGTCTCCTTCTTTGTGTCTGGTTTGTCTTTCGTTCAAGTTACCTTCTCCTCAGGCCCTTGTTGAAGACCCTGAGGGCTGGGGCACTAGCATGCTGGAGGCAGAGGCAGGTGGATCTCTGTGAGCTCAAGGCCAACCTAGTATACAGAGGGAGTTCCAGGCCAATTGGGACTATAGGAAGACCCTGTCTTAAAAAAGACCAAAAAAGCTGACTGAAACGATGAACTTCTGCTCAAAACAGTCAAATTCCTCGTGGAGAATATTGAGAAAGACTGAGAAAGAGATGAAAGGCATGTTTGGCAGAATGCATGAGCTCTGGTGGGGTGGGGGAATGGGGGGGAGACACGGGTCTAGAGTTGTTAAAAAAATAAATTTATAAAAAAAAGACCAAAAAAAAAAAAATAAAGTAGAAAAGGCATGCATCACCATCCTTGGTACAGACAATATGCTTTTACACGTAAGTTAAAATCAATAAATAAGCCAGGCGTGGTGGCACACGCCTTTGATCCCAGCCCTTGGGAGGCAGAGGCAGGCAGATCTCTCTGAGTTCCATGTCAGCTTGGTCTATATCACAAGTTCCAGGCCAGCTGGGATTAACGGGAGACCTTTTCTCAAAATGACCCCTGGAAATATTAAAAAAAGACATCTATTTTCTTGCTGGGTGTGATGGTAAACACCTTTAATCCCAGGAATTGGGAGGCAGAGGCAAGCTAGTCCGGTCTACATAGGGAGCTAGGGAACAGTTGGGGTTACAAGGAGACCCTGTCTCAAAAAGACCAAAAACAAGCCGGGTGTGGTGGTACACACCTTTAATCCCAGTACTTGGGAGGCAGAGGCAGGAGGACCTCTGTGAGTTCAAGGCCAGCCTGATGTACACAGCAAGTTCTAGGACAGCTGGGGCTACAGGGGGACCTTTAAAAGAACAAAAACAAAAACAAAAATAAGAGATCTATTTTCTTTCATTTTTATCTTCCTAAGAGGGAATGCAGCCCTGAGCATCCCGGAAGGCAGGCAAGTGCTCTGCCACTGAGACACATCTCAGCCTAGTTTGATTAATTTGGCCTTAGAATTCCTATTGAGTTTTCATCCTCTGTGATCATCATGGATGTTTCCTGGGGACTTAACATAGTGAGTCCAGTTCTTCTCTGACATATGTGGACAGACACAAATGAGAAGTGAGTTGAATTTTGTGTTTTCTTGCGGGTCTATTACTGATGTGTCCCAGGCATAAAGTGAAGGGAGTGTAGTCCCTCATAAGCAAGCATCAGCAGCTGTGTCCTGAACACCCATGTAGCCCAGGGACAAACTGTGAACAAAAACCAAGCTGTCATCGGGACAGCGACCCTTAAGTCCAGGGACCTGGGGCTGTTCTGGGAATGACCATGGGGCCCTTGTTGTACTAGGAGAGCAGGAAGTAGCTGCTGGATGACCCAAAGAGGGAGTATGGTGGACAGATGGGCAGCCTGGGACTTTGAACACTGTTGGTTTCTTGTCTGGAGGACAGACACCCAGCATTGGAAAGGACTAAGGAATATCAGTAGGGCAGCTAGAGAATGGAGGTGTATTTCCTGAGATGGGGACCCTGGGAGGGCTGCAGCTTCCTCTGTGGTGGAGGCCATACAAGGTGGAGCCAAGGGTTTGTTAATCTCCCAGTTCTCAGCACAAATATACAGGTGTAGCTGGTTAGTAGAAAAGATGAGCTGAAAGGTGTGGTGGTTACACCTTTAATATGTTTAATCCCAGCCTCCTGGGGGCAGAGGCAGTTTCAAGCCCACCAGGGCTACACAGTTGTACACCATTAGACCCTATCTATAAAGACAAGAAAAGATGTCAGTAAGGCTGGCTTCCAGAGTGTGTGGATGAACTTAAGTGGGGCTCCATAGAGGGTGGAACTGAATGTTGGGATAGGCACTGGGGGTGAATGTTGGGAGGGACTGCAGGATGGAAGGAGCTAGGGAGGGTCCAGCGTGAAGATGGAATTTAAGCCTAAATCCTGTGAGATAAAGTTCAAAGGGCACAGCTGATTAGCATCAGGGTGCGGGAGCCTGCTGACGTCCTGGGGGAGTTGGGGCCCTGAGCAGCCCTATGCTTGCTGTGCTGGAGTGTGGGCGCCATGCTTCAAGTTCCCTTTATCTGTGGCTTGGGGAGAGAAGAACCTGGAGGGGTGCTTTAAGGTTAAGCGCCTTGAATCTCTGGGGTGAGGTTCTCTCACACTGCCAGCCTCCATGGGCTGAGGGTCCTGCAGTAACACAGGAGCTTTTGCAAGTGTATTGCAAAGCTGTGTAGGCCTGGGACTATGGCACTGAGGGAGTAGGACAGTAGGTGGAGAGGGCATGCTGTGCTTCTGCACTTCCCTGCCCAGACCAGGCCTGAGCCCCTGCTGCATAGGAAGCCCAGAGCATTGATGGAAGACTAGTGGGCAGAGTTGGGGACAGGGGCTTCTCTGATCCATTTCTCTTCTGTCCCAGGTTCTTCAATGAAGGAAGCTACTCCCAGGCCACCAAATCCCCCTGTGCTCCTGGGCCCTCCAATGCCCTCCAATATCCAATGCCTTCTGCCAGAACAATGTACTCAGGTCAAGAAATACACCAAAGTCTCCTATTAGGCCCAAGTTACCAAATGCTTCCTGGGTTCCTAATGCAGCCACATCTCCAAATGGCCCCAGAGTTATATGGTAACCCAGTTCTTCCAGGTTTCCACGAGTCCCCACCTAACCCAGTTGTCAGGTATTTCTGGAATTGCCAAGGCCTCTGTGTAGTTCTAGATTTCCAAGTTTCCCCAAACTTCCCAGATCCTCCCGTTCACCCAGGGCCACAAGTCCCCCGGAGTCCACCCAGGCGACAGTGGCAGTACCGCACTGTGTACACCAAGGAGCAGAAGTGGTTGCTGGAAGAATCTTTCAGGAAGTGTGAGTATCCGTCTCATAAGGAGCGGGTGGCCCTGGCTGAAAAGATTGATGTAACAGATTGCCAGGTCCAGGTCTGAAGTCTCTTTCTCTGGGGGTGGGGGTNGAGATGGGGACCCTGGGAGGGCTGCAGCTTCCTCTGTGGCAGAGGCCGTACAAGGTGGAGCCAAGAGTTTGTTAATCTCCCAGTTCTTAGCACAAATATACAGGTGTAGCTGGTTATTAGAAAAAATGAACTGAAAGGTGTGGCAGTTACACCTTTAATATGTTTAATCCTAGCCTTCTGGAGGCAAAGGCAGTTTCAGGCCCACCAGGGCTACACAGTCATATAGCATTATACCCTATCTATAAAGACAAGAAAAGATGATGTCAGTAAGGCCGGCCTCCAGAGTGTGTGGATGAAGTGTAAGTGGGGCTCCATAGAGGGTGGAACTGAATGTTGGGATAGTCACTGGGGGTGAATGTTGGGAGTGTCTGCAGAATGGGCGGGGTTAGGGAGGGTCCAGCTTGAAGATGGAATTTAAGCCTAAATCCTGTGAGATAAAGTTCAAACGGCACAACTAATTAGAATCGGGATGCAGGAGACTGCTGATGTCCTGGGTGAGTTGGGGCCCTGAGTAGCCCTATGCTTTCTGTGCTGGAGTGTGGGTGCCAGGCTTCAAGTTCCCTTTATCTGTGGCTTGGGGAGAGAAGAAGATGGAGGGGGTGCTTTGAGGCTAAGAGCCTGGAATCTCTGGGGTGAGGTTCTCTCACACTACCAGCCTCCATGGGCTGAGGGCCCTGCAGTAACACAGGAGCTGTTGCAAGTGTATTGCAAAACTGTGTAGGCCTGGGTCCACAGCACTGAGGGAGTAGGACAGTAGGTGGAGAGGGCATGCTGTGCTTCTGTACTTTCCTGCCCAGATGCAGGCCTGAGCCTCCACTGCATAGGAAGACTGGAGCATTGATGGAAGGCTGGTGGGCAGAGTTGGGGACAGGGGCTTCTCTGATCCATTTCTCTTCTGTCCCAGGTTCTTCAATGAAGGCAGCTACTCCCAGGCCACTAAATACCCCTGTGCTCATGGGCCCTCCAATGCCCTCACATATCACAATGCCTTCTTCCAGACCAATGTATTCAGGTCCAGAAATACACCAAGGTCTCCTATTAGGCCCAAGTTACCAAATGTTTCCTGGGTTCCTAATGCAGCCACATCTCCAAATGGCCCCAGAGTTATCTGGTATCCCAGTTCTTCCAGGTTTCCAAGAGTCCCCACCTAACCCAGTTGTCCGGTATTTCTGGAATCGCCAAGGCCTCCGTGTAGTTCTAGATTTCCAAGTTTCCCCAAACTTCCCAGATCCTCCCATTCACCCAGGGCCTCAAGTGCCCCGAAGTCCAACCAGGAGACAGTGGCAGTACCGCACCGTGTACACCAAGGAGCAGAAGCAGTTGCTGGAAGAATCTTTCAGGAAGTGTGAGTACCCGTCTCACAAGGAGCGGGTGGCACTGGCTGAAAAGATTGATGTAACAGATCGCCAGGTCCAGGTCTGTTGTCTCTTTCTCTGGGGGTAGGGGTGGGGCTAGGGGGGAAGGGAGGGAAGGGAGTGGGAGCCACTCTTCCTAACTTTTGTTCGGTTTGGACAAGTGAAGACTCAGTGTTTGTGGACCAACCTTGGGTTTTCTTTTCTTCTTTTTTTTTTCACCCGATCTTTCTGAGACACAGTCTCCCTGTAGCTCCAGCTGTCCTGGAACTGGCTCTGTAGACAGGGCTGGCCTTGAACTCATAAAAATCTGCCTGCCTCTGCCTCCCAAGTGCTATGATTAAAGGTGTGTGCTACCATGCCCGGCCTACATCTTGGGTTTTCTTAGGCTGCAGGAGAGGATCCCAAGGTGCACACGTGGTGCAGGGTCCTGAAGAGTTTCACTAGTGTGGTCTGAATGCTGCCTGGCTTTAACTTTGAGCTCTATACATCCCACACCCAGACTGTAGCCTCACTAGGTCTTGGGGTTCTCAGATATCTTCTAGTAGATTCTTCCCTGTGTCTGGGGTGGGGACCCCTGCTCTTTAGATCTCTGCTTCCCCAACCCCAGCCTATAGATTCTCAGTTCTCTGTGATAGGCTGTAGTGGGAAGGGAGAGGTGAAGGCTGGAGTTTCCACCCAGCATCTTCACATCTGGGGTCCTGGGAGTTGCAGGGGCCCCTTCCTTTGACCTCTCCAGCCTTTGTTTTTCCTCCAGATCTGGTTTAAGAACCGCCGAGCTAAAAACTCTAAGAATTCCCAGAAACAACTTGACATGTTTGGTGACGATCAGTGCCACCTGTCCCAGCTACAGAAATCCCAGCTACAGACACCCCTGCTACAGCTTCAAACACAACTGCCTCACCCCAAGACAACGCTTGAGACAGAGCTGAACCTCCAGCTCCAGCCGAAGTTCCAGGGTGCAGCTCCAGATGCAGCCGAGGGCCCACCTGAAACTCTTGCTCAGCCCAGGCCCAGGCTGCAGGCTTCTCCATCTCCAATGGCTCCCCATGCTAAACAGTAACTTCACGCAGGTCTTATCATTCCTGGATAGACCCTTGCAAATCACTGGTGTTTGCTGAGTCATTTGTGTGGTAGGGACAAGGTAGCATTGAAGAGCAGGACTGATCTGCCCTGAACAATTCCTTTTTTTTTTTTTTAATAAAATACTTTTGTTGATGTTTTATGTATTTCATACATCATTTCTTGGTCCAATTTAGATACACTCCCCTTTCCATACCCCCACCCCACCTCAGTTTATGCATTCAGCCATACATGTCTTGCATCTTTTTCTCAGTCTTTTTCAAGTTTTTCTCTGCAGAGGTTTATTGTTTTGGGCAGAAGTTAACTATTTCAGTCAGTTCTTTGACCCAGTCTTTATGTTGTTGTTGTTCCTTCCTATTTGTATTGCTCCAAAATATGCCTGTATATTCATCACATATATTCCAAAATTGTGACCTCTGAAAATAAACTGTATGTTAATTCCAAAATATGTTTAGGAATTCACATTTTTCCCTTTAATTTTATATTACTCTAAAATATAAATACATACCCTTCACCCATATACCCTAAATGACAAAAGTCTGAAAATAAGTGGTAAGTTAATTCTAGAGCCCATTAAGGGATTCACATAACAGCACAGTTGCTTTCAGATAAAAAGAAATGTAACATTAACGTTGCTCAGCTTGCCTTCAACTAGGGATTTGGTGCTAGCTTCCACAAATGAGGGATACCATTTGTCCTTCGTTTTTCTGGGACTGTTACTTCACTTAGCATAATGGCTTCAAGTTCCATCCATTTACCTGCAAAGTTCATGATGTCATCTTTCTTTACTGCTGAATAGAACTCCATTGTGCATCACATTTTCATTATCCACTTGTCAGTTGAGGGGCATTTGGGTTGGTTCCAGCTCTTCACTATTGTGAAGAGAGCTGCAATAAACATAGATGTGCATATATCTTTGTGGTAGGTGCAGTCTTGTGGGTATATACCCAGGAGTGGTATGGCTGGGTCAGGTGGTAGGGTCATTTTGAGTCTTCTAAGTGTTCTCCACATTGTTTTCCATAGTGGTTGTACCAGTTTACATTCCCACCAGTAGTGGATGAGTGTGCCTCTTTCCCCACAATCTATCCAGCATTTGATGTCTTTTGTTTTCTTGATCTTAGCCAGTCTTATTGGAGTGGGAAGATATTTTAAAGTGTTTTTTTTGTTTGTTTGTTTTTTTGTTTTTTGTCTTTTAGAGACAGGGTCTCCCTTTAGCCCCTTTAGCTGGCCTGGAACTTACTCTGGAGACTAGGCTGGCCTTGAACTCAGAGATATGCCTGCCTCTGCCTCCCAAATGCTAGGATTAAAGACATGCACCACCCTTAAAGTGGTTTTAATTTGAATTTCCGTAATACCAATGTTGAGCACTTTTAAAGATGTTTTTCAGCCATCTTTACTTCCTCACTAGTGAAGTCTCTCCTGAACAATTCTTAATCTATGAGGGGTCAGTGCCTGCTGTGTCCTGCAGATCTCCAGGCCAGATCCAGGTAGAGACCTGTATTTCCTGAATGGGCCAGCTCCCCAGTGTGCTGGATATGGCCCTGCTGAGTCTCTCTCTATGGACTATTTGGTGGATTCAAGAGCTTGTCTGTGGATTTCTAGTAGATGCTGGACATTGGGTGTGTTTAGGTTAGGGGATATTGCCTGTGCTCACCACTGCAACCTGTCTTCCACTGCATCCTGCATTCCACTGCACCTCACTACCCACTGCATCCTGCTAACAACTGCATCCTGCCTCTTACTCCACCCTGCTAACCACTGCATCCTGGCCTACACTGCAACTGTATGTAGACCAGGCTGGCCTTGAACTCAGAGATCTGCCTAACTCTGCTTCCTGAATCCTGGGAATAAAGGCATGTGTCACCATGCCAGGTCTTAGTGGTTCTTTTTTTTTTCTTTAAAAATTTTTTTTATTTCTGTATGTGTATGAATGTACTGTCTGCATGCAAGTGTGTGCACCCGTGTCGTGCAATGCCACGAAGGTCAGAAGAGGGCATCAGATTCCCCTGGAACTGGTGTTCTCCTGGAATTGGATTCAGACGGTTCTTGGCCGCCATGTGGGTGCTGGGGATCGAACCTGGGTCCTCTGTAAGAGCTGCTCTTGTAACCACTAGGCCATCTCTACAGCCTGTGGGTTATTTAAAGAAGGAAAATTAGTAAAATGTTGTGGTACATACCTTTAGCTCAGGATGTGGGAAATGGAGGATGGGAGATCTATGTGAGTTTCAGGCAAGCCCAGTCTACATTGTCAGTTCCAGGAAATCCAGTGCTACATAGTGAGATCCTGTCTCACGAAGCAAACAAAGACAAAAGAAAACCAGTAAAGAAAATCAATAAAAACAATGGGAGTAAGTCTGAGCCTGGGTGTGGCAGCAGGTACCTGTAATCCCATCACCGGATGGGGCCAGCTTGGGCTACTTGAGACCTCATCTGAAAAACTCCGAAGGTGATGACATCAGGTGTTGTGACACTCGCCTTTAATCCTAGGCCTTGGAAGGCAGAGAGGGGTGGATTTCTGCAAGATCAGGCCAGCCTGTTCCACATAATGACTTCAAAACATGCTGTGAATAGGCGACCCTGTCAAAAACCAAAAAGAACCCCAAAACATCCCCCTAAACAATCCAAGATGGGCTCAAGAGAGATGGTTCTGTAGTTAAGCAGTTGATAGGACTTAAGACCCCGATTTATGGAGTCAATTCCTTTGCCCCACCTTGGGACTGCAGGAAACAGCAGCTTTAGGAAGGTTCTGGCTAGGTAAATAATTGTAGTTGATCCTATCTCCGTGGACAGCTGCTGTGGTCTAACACTGGGCACGGAGTGGGAGTGGTAGGAGTCACTCTACCAGTGGAGCTCCATTTCCAGAACCTGTGCTAGAGAAGGCTTCTTTCCTTACCCCTGTGATAAAGCTCTGCTTGGCTCCACACAATTCTTCTGGGGCCTCTTCGCCCTCCCTTCAGCTTCATAGACTTGAGAGGCTGGACATCCGGCTCTGGATTCGGTTTATCTAAAGGGAATGTTGTGTCCTAGTCAGTGATCTGTTCATGCCGTTTTTCTCCAAATTTTTCAGTAAAGATTGTGTGATGTGTGTGTGTGTGTGTTGGTTGTAGTGTTTTGTGTCTTGTGTGTATGTGGACAACTGTGAAAGGGCACGAGTGTGGAAATCTGGTTCCCCACTTCCACCACTGAGGTTCTTGGGGTGGACTCAGCTCACCAGGCTGGCCGCAAGCACATTTACCTGCTGCTCCATCTCACTGGATTCCTGTTTGTTTTTGGGATACGGATCTCAAATTGTTGAGCCTTGCTTTGTACACTCAGTATTCTAGCCAAGGATATCCATGAATTCTTTTTATTTATTTATTATTATTTTTTATATGTATGAGTGTACTGTCTGCATGTAGGTTGGTGCACCCATGTTTGCAATGCTTGGTGGTCAGAAGGGTGGTCAGGTTCTCCTGGAATTGGAGTTAAGACAGTTCTTACTGCCATGTGGGTCTGGAATGAACTCAGGTCCTTTTGCAGAGCAGTTGGCCCTGTTTACTGCTCATGCCATCTCTCCATCCCCCCTATTTTGGTCTTTTTGAGACACAGGGTCTCCCTGTAGCCCAGCTGTCCTTGGAACTGGCTCTGTAGACTCACTGGCCTTGAACCCAGAGATCGCCTGCTTTACTGCTCCTGAGTGCTGGGTTTAAAGCTGGGTGCTCACCAGCCCATCTTATTCTTGATCCTTCCTTTCTGAGGATCTCCAATGATGGATTCAGGTGTCCCCTTGCCTGGACTTTTGTGTGATTTAATAAAAAACCCTCTTACTGGCAAACACTGTTCTTTACTCTTTTTTTCTTTTTTTACCTTTCTTTTCCAGGCAGGGTCTCCCTATCACCCATGTAGTGGGAAACCACGTCTATAGACCAGGCCTTGAACTCACAGAGATCTGCTGCCTTGTTCTCGATGTCCTAGATAAAGGCGTGTGGCCACCATGCCTCAGATTTAAGAGACGTTCTTGCACAGTGTGGGTGCGGGAATAAACCTGAGGCCTCTGCAAGAGCAGACTGGCCCCTCTTAATCCACTGAGCCTCTCTGATAGCTCCATGGATTGGACCACACTATTTAATCCCCTCCAGAATTCTACGAGGACTGACAGATGAATCTCTGTAACATATCAAGCCAGCTGTCACTGGTCTCATAATGAATTTCCAGGCAAGCTGGGGCTACAGGAGACCACTGCTAAAAAAACAAACGCAAACAACACCAAACAAAAAACAAACAAACAAAACAACCAAGAACAGACAAAATTAGATAAAGACACTGAAATACACACTCTAGTGTGCATGCCAATAGCTAGTGGGTCTCAGGGTGGGAGGACTTGGAGGGTGGGAAGATTGGAAGGCTGCAGGACGGGAGGAGCTGCAGAATGGGTGGGGAGGGAGGGTCCAGCAGGAAGAGGGTATTTAAACTCCAGGTCCTGAGAGAGAAGCTTGAATGGCAGAATGCAGAAGAACATGAAGATGCAGCAGCGGCTGATGTCTTTGGTGAGTGGAGCTGAGGGCTCTGCATGGTGGTGGGATGGGGTGGGCAGAATGCTGGTGGCCTGTAGCATCGTTGTCTTCAGTTGGCATTTGCTATAATAAGCCAAAGTCATTCCAAGAATTCTATAGGGAAGAGTTTATTAGTTGTCACCAGGGACTGAGTTCACTATGCCAGGAAGCGTGACAGCAGGCAGCCAGCACGAGAAGCCCATGCACCCATATTTTCTTAGTTTTCTAATAAAAATTTTTTGGTCTTTTTGAGCAGGTTCTCTGTAGCCAAGCTGTCTGGAACTACTATGTTAGACCAGCGCTGGCCTTGAACTCATGATATCCCCCTGCATCTGCCTCCCTAGTTCTAGGATTAAAGGCAAGTGCCAGCACACGTCCCGCATTGATATATAGTATATATATAGTAATATATCTATATAATATATATATTGTATTGGTTGTTTGGCTTTTTTTTTTCTTTTTTTAATGTTTTTTTTTTTTTTTTTTTTTTTTCAGCTGTCCTGGAACTCCACTATGTAGAACAGACCAGGGCTGGTTCATTGAAACCTCACAGAGATCTGCCTGCTCTGCCTCCAAAGTGCTTCGGGATTAAAGGAACGTGGGCTCCACGCCCAGCTTTTAAAAAGACCAATTCTTAGCAGCCATGTGGGTGCTGGGAATGATCTGAGTCCTCTGCAAGACCAGTCAGTGCTCTAACAGCTGAGCCATCTTCCAGCCCAAATAATGTTTTATGTGTATGTGCATACTGTGTGCATGTAGGTATTTGAACATGTGTCTTGCAATGCCCACAAAAGTCAAAACAGGGCATCAGATATCCTGGAACTAGAGTTAAAGGTGGTTCTTTGCACCAATGTGGGTGCTGGGAATTGAAATAGGGTCCTCTGCAAGAGCAACAAGTGCTCTTATGCTAAGCCATCTCCAGCCCCCAGGCCTCACTTCTTTTCAAGCAGGCCACAGGAATCAGGGAGGCCACTGGAACGGCTGCTAGGCTTTCAAGCACACCCCAGTTGACGTGCTCCTCCAACATGAGCTGAATGCTAATCCTTGGCCAGCCCATGACGCCCGCAAATGAGCCAAACACTGGGACCAATAATCTTTCAAATGACACACGAGCAGCTGTCTCGGGACATGGACTAGACATTTACCGCATCACCGGTCAATTTGGAATTAGCGCAGTGTATCACCACATTCCTTCCATTTCTCCTGTGTTGCTCTTGCGTTGCCGAGGGAACACTGTGAGCCTGAGTCGCAGAGCAGTGCGAGGGTACCTGGCGTCGTCAGGCCTACGCGTGGACGTAGCAGGTGTGGCAATTCTCGCGTAGAGTGCTCCTAGTGCACCTAAAGACAACACAGGAATGTTAATGCTGGTGCAATATGCTGTCTCTGCTTGGAGAATCCGAGGACCCACCAGAGGCTTTTCGCTGCTGTCATAGTGGACACTTTGGAAGGCGAGGACATTGGTAGGATATGGATCCTCGGTATGAGCGCTAGTGCAAGGTGGTTAAGACTGTGATGTTAGATCGGACTGCCGAGGTCAGTGCGCTATGATGCCTCATTCTTGTCTTTGTCAAGGTTCCTCAAGTAGAGCCAGCGCAAATGTTCTTCCAAATGCAGGTCAAGCTCCGTCGTGCACAAGAGGTAACTAGAGCCCGCCTCCAAATGCTACTCAGAAGGTTTGGGCCGAGCGTGCAAAAATGCGAGCAGCGAGCGCATCATACATACTACCTTAGGGGGCCACCTCGGATGTCGCCTCCCTGAGGAACCCTTAAGGCACGCCTCTAGCAGCAGGTTTCCATGAGCTGCCCCCCTAGGTCCCTCTCTCATTAGCGCACACTTCCTAGAGGTTTCGCAACACTGAGCCCTTGTTTGACACCCCAATGTCGTGAAATCGCAAGTCTGTCCCCCTGCGAAGTGCAGTCCAACTCCGTTGGTCCAGGTGAGCTGTGATTCAGCCAAATGGCTACGACGATGTGCCTCGATGTTTCACAAAGCGATTGCAAAAGCTGGCGACCACAGATGGCGCTTCTCTTCAGGCAACTCCTGCCAAGCAAAGCACCCTAATGAGGTGCATACAAGGTTCCAACTCCAATGGAAGTCTGCCCCCAAACTGCTCCCCTAACGTCCCATCAAGGTGGGCAACATGAAGTCAAAAGGTCCTAGACCACCACCCTTTAACTCCACAGTTGCATTCCCCATAGGGCTACATTGCACTCGAACACTCCGACTCTCCATGGACAAACAGACACAGGACGGAAGCTATCTAGTGGTGCGCGGCCAAGCATACTCCACCAGTCCTAGTGCTCTTCGAACTGCATGGTTTTCTCTACAAAGGAACCTCGAGGGGCAAACCGTTAATCCTCCGACTGATCCGCGCTCCTAAGTCTACACAGAACCCCAATCCAGTGTGCTTCAATGAAGCTCGAAGGCAAGCGGGTGTGAGTCCCTCTGGCAAGAACCAGGTCATAGGTGTCCCGAGAGGCCAGCTCAGGGGTGGTTATTAATATTGGGAGGCCAGGCTTCCGCAGTAAGTGGTTCCCTAGAGCTACGGGAGATCAGGATTTGGAAGTTCTCCAAGCCACCAGCAAAGTCGGCCATACAAAGAGGGTCTCCCTAGCTCCTTATCAGCCTGCGCGCGTTGCACGAGGAAGCACCACCGACTTGACAAGTGCTCCTGATCACTATGGGGAGACGGGCAGCAGAGCAAAGAGCCGCTGTAATTTTTTAGCAGGGAACTAGGAGTATAGCGTCTAGAAGAGCCGTTACCTTTATAAAGATCCTGTACAGGGTACATACAAAGAGCGATTTGGGGCCTCAAGGAGGAGGCTGGTTCAAGATCGCCAAAGGAATGCTCTGTGGGCGAGTGTGAGGGATCAAAGGTGCAGTTCACCTCCATGTCGATGTATACCCTGGCCTCTTCTCTTGCCATCCGCACCACACGAGTTCAAACAAAATCAGACACAAAGTGAAAAAAAAAAAATAAAAGAACTGCCCGCAAGGAACATATATATTCCACTACGCATCTTCATGTTATGTTTATGGTTTGTATATTGGGTAGTTGCTTGGTCGCAGTCCAAGGGCACAGTATTTTCTGATATATGGTAACTTATGTCCTGGTGGAACCTAAGAATCCCTAGTTTACCAAGTCACTGGACGTGGGGAGAGTGGGCTCTGCAATAGACTCCTTAAAGTCAGATCCTAGGCTCCCTGGATGGGGGGTAGAGGGAGGGAGGAGGTAGTGGAAGGCAGGGGGGAAATTATATGACATTGTCTAGGCTCAGCCTGGTCTACATAGTGAGTCACGTGGGTCTTAGGCATTACCCATGGACCATCACTCGCTTTGGCTCCTGTGGCAAGACGGACTACGCGAGACATACCATTCCTATTTGAGTCTTTTCGCTTTAAAGAGATCTCCAAGTGAGCGGTAAGAGAGAACAGGTATGAAATCTTTATTATTTCTTTTTCTAGATTTTCATATAATCTAAGCATAATTATTACGGTCGGTTAGCTGCATGGGCGTTGTCTGCACTGCGTGATATGGTCCTCTCGTCTGCCTGCATGAGCGGCCGCTGACCGGTGCCAGTGGGCCTGACGGCCATCAGCGGTTTGATACCACGCCATGTCGAAATCCCTTTTGTGTCCACAACCAGTAAGTGGTCAAACCCTCATGTGTCTGCTGCTATCGCCACACTCATATAACGCTTCCTATCCCTTCGACGTGTCACCTATGCATCTTGTCGGCTTCGAGTAGATCTTGGTTTATACGAACTACGCACACATAACCACTGAAGACAAGAACAGGTGCGTCAACAGTGGCCCTAAAAAAGAGCTACGTCCGGCTTCTTGCCCCACCCAAGAGCCCTCAGGAGAAGCCCAAACAGCCATGCTCACAGCAGGGGATGGCCTCCTCTAGGGGACAATCCTGCGGAGTCACCAAGACCATCCATGGTCAGTGCGCGAAGTCGCAAGCCTTCGTCTTCTTGAGCAGTTAGTTCTGATGGGTAGCTCAGTTTAATCTTCCATTGCGTAGTGACAGGTGGACAACCATTTCAGATACCAGTTGGGCAGATTTCTTCTCTCTAGGGACCTGATTGGCTAGCCATCTAAGAGCTTGTATACTTACCTTGCTACCATTCAGTTTAGGCCACCTGGTGCCCTCCGGAGTAGCGTTCTAGAAGGAATCTAAGTCCGTCCCTCCCCAACTTCTCCAGCACCGCCTGGCCCAGGACTAAACTCTATCTGGCTTCCCGATCCTCCTCATCCTGTCAGCTATTCGCTGGGCTCCCAGTGTCGTCAGCCCTCCAGGAAGAATGTGCACGTGTCTTGTCCATAGCTCAGCTGCATGCAGCACTCCAGTCCTTCTCCATTTCACCAAGAACAGGAACGATCAGACTACGGCAAGGTCAACCTGCCACCTCACCTGCATTACCAAGCAGCAAGAGCCAGAACCTGGGCTGTACGATTAATCGTCAACCGGCTCAGCCGAATTGGCGCCCAGTTCCATGTGCCGCTTCCTGTGCAGACCCTGCTCGAGGCCGCAGCCGCAGCTTATCACAGTACCTGTGATCCGACCGAATGCGTTGGGCAACAGCTCTTGGCTTGCTGCTCCCTGTGCAGCCCCTGCTGAGGCCACAGCCGCAGCATCAGACTGCGATCCAGACCCCTTGATGCGTATTCCAACAGCCTGGATCGCTTGCTCCCCGTGCAGTTTCAGTGGCCCTGTCCTGATGTGCCAGCAGCCTGCCAGACATCAGTACCTGTGATGTAGACACAAGATATGCATTATCATGTTACAAGCTCTGTGATCGCTTTTGCTCCCTTCGTGTAGCCACTGGTCTCTGAGGCCCACAGCCGCAGCACATTTGACTGTTGCGATCCAGACCCAGATGCCGTATCAACAGCTCTGGGCTTGCTGTTCCCTCCATGCAGCCCCTGACTGAGGCCTGCAGCCGCAGCATCAGACTGCGATCCAGACCCAGATGCGTATCAACAGCTCTGGCTTGCTGTTTTAGAGGCGTTGGATGAGTTTTTGAATATTGGGATGAGTATGTCTCCTGGGAATTCAAAACAACTGTTTTCATCCTGGGGCTTTTCCCCCTGATTTATCTATTTTCTCCGCCATTCAGCCCCGTGAGTTACTTAGTGGTAAGCCTGGAAGTAAGTGGTCTGTTGTCACTATGGCAGGTTCAGGGATATTCTCGTGGGTATGTTATGGGGTGCTGCTGGATAGCCTTACGTGTGGGAACTATGACACAACCTGGGTTGAGGGAGTTCCCTCCAAATTGGGGGAACAAGGCCTCCATTTAATTGGCCTGTCGGCCACGTCTGTGGAGTATCTTCTTGACGGTTGAGCAGTGTGGGAGCGCCCAGACCACAATGAGCGGTGCCACCCTCGGCAGGTTGCCATTTGTGTACTTGTTATTTATTAGAAGGCACAGGCTGACGGTCTAACCGAAAATGCTCTGAGTTAAACACCAAAAAATAAATCATGTGAAAAAAAAATAAAAAGAGAGAAGGCAGAGCCTGTCATGAGCCCATAGGGAAACATTAGCCCAGTAGAACAGTATTCATGTGCGCCTGTGCCGCAGCTCTCTGCCTCGGAAGTCCTGCGGCTGTAGTTCCTGCCTTGGCTCCTCCTGAGTGATGAGACCATGACCTAGGATAGATCTAAGCTGAATAAATCCTTTCTCCCCAAGTTGGGTGTGGGTCAGAGTTTTTTGTCACGAGCAATGGCCAACTGAACATTATTGGGCTAGGGGACTCCGGTGTCCTCTGGTGTCCTGTAGACCGTCCTCCTTCTCTGTTCTCCTTTGTTGGTATTTATGTTGTTCCTGGGTTTTTTGTTTTTTGCTTTTTGTGTTTTTTTTTTTTTTTTTTTTTTTTTTTTTTTTTTTTTTTTTTTTTTTTTGAGACAGTATCTCTGCAGCTGTCCTTACTTTTGTAGACCATGCTGGCCCGTGCACTAACAACAATCCTCCTATCTCTACCTACAGATTGCTAGGATTAAAGAAATGCACCAGCAATGCCTGGCTTATGGTTGCCTCTCTTAACTGCTGAGAGCGGATGCCCTATGCCATGGCCCCAACCTTATTCACGTATTGTAGGTCCCAGGTCTAGCCTCCTAGCTCTGAACGAATTTCGCTAGCTGTGGTACTAGTGGGGAAGTGTTGCAGATATAGGAACGGGGCCGACCGGTGTTGTGGCGAGCAGACCTCGGCTTTACTACCGCAATTTGACTTAGTGGGGTGGACTTTCCTATGTAAAATGATTATGCTTAAAGTAATTTTTTTACTAGGGTCCCTTTACCGTATTTCAAATTGATGGCTTTAAAATAAAAAGTATATTGACGTATAAACATCTATGAGCACTAAAATTTTGTGGGCTTAATGGCTCAATATGTGGGAAGTCAGGCCAGTAGAAACCTCACCATTTTAATTTCTAAGCTCATTCAGAAGTTCGCAATGTCAGGCAGGACAGGGCCAGATCTATACCTAGTAGAGTAATCAAATGGCCTGGTCTACAAGTGTAGTTCCCAGCTACATTTTAGTGAGAGACGACGTAACTTCTGCTCTCATGAAAAAGTAAAAAAACAAAGGAGGATAAGCATCACTCTTATAAGTTCCAAGTGATGTTGGCTCCAGTAATTGAGGGATGAGTTCTGGTCTTATTCCAAGTTAATCACACAAATCAAGCGGGACACCTGTAATCCCAATGGCACTTGGCCCTGAGACATCGAGCACTTCGCATCTGCCAATGACCGTCTGCCTTCTGGTGGGGATTTAAAGGGGTGTAGCGCCATCATGCGTAGATGACTAGATGGTTGCCTATGTTGTGTATGTTTTTCTTGACACTGGCGCACCGTTGTAGTCTACCGCAGACATGTCTACTCCCTCTAGGATCAGCGCATGATAGCACTTGGGGAAGCCAGCCTGAGTCCTATCCAGACCAGCCTTGCAAAGGTCGATCGTCGCGTGATTCTAGAGCTGACTAAGGCGGAATTGGCTCTTAGCTACAAGATCGCCAGTTCTCGACACAGCTTAAAGGGGGTCTAAGAGGTAAATGAAAATAAGGGAAACCGCTGCCTCTCTCAAAAAGACCCGATTGGGAATTGGAGCAGAATACCCTCAATTAGGAAACGTTTCTAAAAAACAAACATACAAACGACAAATACAAGAGTTAGCAAAAGTTAGACCAACCCAACAGAGAAAGCAAAGCATCTACCGCACATTCCTGCAAACTGTCCTAAATGTCCACATGTGGCTGGGCTGGAGAAATGCGAACTAGGCAGATAAGAGGAACAGCAGCACTGACTATACGCTTTGCCAGAAGCATTTCCAGGTTCCATTCCCAGCACTCAGGGGGGCTAAGAACCGTGTTTTTGGGAGGCCTGGNTGGGATTAAAGGCATGTGTCAACACACCAGGATTTAGAGGGTTATTTAAAGAAGAAGAAAAATGAGCCAGGTGTTGTGGTCCACACCTTCAGCTCAGGGAGTGGGAAATGGAGGCAGGGAGATCTATGTGAGTTGCAGGCTAGCCCAGTCTACATAGTCAGTTCCAGGAAAGCCAGTGCTACCTAGTGAGATCCTGTCTCACAAAACAAAGACAAAAGAAAAACAATAAAGAAAATCAGTAATAACAATGGGAGTAATCTTACATTGGGTGTGGCAGCACATACCTGTAATCCCATTATTGGATGGGGCCATCCTTGGCTACTTGAGACCTCATCTGAAAAACTCCCAAGGTGATGACACCAGGTGTTGTGGCACTCGCCTTTAATCCTAGCCCTTGGGAGGCAGAGAGGGGTGGATCTCCACAAGAACGAGGCCAGCTGCGTCCACATAGTGACTTCCAGACAGGCTGGGAATAGGAGACCCTGTCAAAAACCAAAAAGAACCCCAAAACGTCCCCCCTAAACAATCCAAGATGGGCTCGAGAGAGATGGTTCTGCAGTTAAGCAGTTAATAGGATTTAAGGCACTGATTTATGGAGTCAATTCCTTTGCCCCACCTTGGGACTGCTGGAAACGGCAGTTTTAGGAAGGTTCTGGCTAGGCAAATAATTGTAGTTGATCCTATCTTCGTGGACAGCTGCTCTGGTCTAACACTGGGCACGGAGTAGGAGTCACTGTACCAGTGGAACTCCATTTCCAGAACCTGTGCTAGAGAAGGCTTCTTTCCTTACCCCTGTGATAAAGCTCTGCTTGGCTCTACACAGTTCTTCTTGGGCCTCTTCCCTCCCTTCAGCTTCATAGACTTGAGAGGCTGGACAGCCAGGCTCTGGATTTGGTTTATCTAAAAGGAATGTTGTATCCTAGTCAGTGATCTGTTCATGTCTCTAAAGTTTTTCTCGAAATTATCAGTAAAGATTGTGTATGTGTGTGTGAGTGTTTGTGTCTGTGTGTGTATGTGGACAACTGTGAAAGTACACAAGTGTGGAAATCTGGTTCCCCACTTCCACCACTGAGGTTCTTGGGGTGGCCCTCAGCTCACCAGGCTTGGCTGCAAGACCCTTACTTGCTGCTCCATCTCACTGGGACTCCTGTTTGTTTTTCTGGGAAAGGATCTCAAATTGTTGAGTCTTGCTTTGTACACTCAGTATTGTAGCCAAGGATAGCCATGAATTCTTATTTATTTATTTATTATTTTTTATATGTATGAGTGTACTGTCTGCATGTAGGTTGGTGCACCCATGTTATGCAATGCTGTGGTGGTCAGAAGAGGGTGTCAGGTTCCCCTGGAATTGGAGTTAAAGACAGTTCTTAGCTGCCATGTGGTTGGTGGGAATGAAACTCAGGTCCTCTGCAAGAGCATTTGGCCCTGTTAACAGCTGAGCCATCTCTCCATCCCCCCATATTTTGGGTCTTTTTGAGACAGGGTCTCCCTGTAGCCCCAGCTGTCCTGGAACTGGCTCTGTAGACCAGGCTGGCCTTGAACCCAGAGATCAGCCTGCTTCTGCCTCCTGAGTGCTGGGATTAAAGGTGGGTGCCACCATGCCCATCTTATTCTTGATCCTTCTTTCTGAGGATCTCCAGTGATCCAGGGATTACAGGTGTCCCCTTGCCTGGCTTTTGTGTGATTTTTTTTTTTTTAATTTATTTCTGTATGTGTATGAATGTACTGTCTGCATGAAAGTCTGTGCACCCATGTCGTGCAACGCCGCGGAAGTCAGAAGAGGGTCTCGGATTCCCCTGGAACTGGAGTTCTCCTGGAATTGGAGCTTCAGACTGTTCTCAGCCGCCATGTGGGTGCTGGGGATCGAACCCGGGTCCTCTGTAAGAGCGGTCGGCGCTCTTAACCGCTAGGCCATCTCTCCAGCCCCGGCTTTTGTGTGATTTAATAAAACAATCCCTCTTACTGGCAAACACTAATTTTTTCTTTTCTTTTCTTTTTTTTATTTTTTTCAGGCAGGGTCTCACTATCGCCCCATGTAGCTGGGAATTCACTCTGTAGACCAGGCCTTGAACTCACAGAGATCTGCCTGCCTCTGCCTCTGCCTCCTGAATGATAGAATTAAAGGTGTGTACAACCATGCTCAGTTTAGAGATGGTTCTTAGCCACCATGTGGGTGCTGGGAATCAAACCTGGGCCCTCTGTAAGAGCAGTTGGCCCTCTTATCCACTGAGCCATCTCTGCAGCTCCATGGTGGCACACACCTTTAATCTCCCTCCAGAATCCTAGAGGACACCACAGATGAATCTCCATGCATTCAAGGCCAGGCTGGTCTAACATAATGAGTTCCAGGCCAGCTGGGGCTACAGGGAGACCATGCCACAAAACAACCAACGAACCAACCAACCAAACAAACAAAAAACAAAGAAAAAGAACTGAAAGTAAAGAATAAGACACTGAGACCACACCTCTAGTGTGTAGGCAATAGAGGGTGGGCCTCAGGGTGGGAGGACTTGGAGGGTGGGAAGCATGGGAAGGCTGCAGGATGGGAGGAGCTGCAGAGTGGGTGGGAAGGGAGGGTCCAGCAGGAAGATGGTATTTAAACTCCAGGTCCTGAGAGAGAAGCTTGAATGGCAGAACGGAAGGGCATGAAGATGCAGCAGCCGGCTGATGTCTTTGGTGAGTGGAGCTGAGGGCTCTGCATGGTGGGGTGGGGTGGGGCAGAAGCACGGTGGGCCTGCATGTCTGTCTTAGTTGGCTTTGCTGCTATAAAACGCCAAGTCATTCAAGATAACTTACAGGAGGAAGAGTTTATTGGTTGCACAGGGATGAGTCCACGATGCCAGGGAAGCATGCAGCAGGCAGCCAGAGCAGAAAGCCCAGCACCCATATTTTCTTTTTGTTTTTAATTAAAAATTTTTTGGTCTTTTTGAGACAGGTTCTCCCTGTAGCCACAGCTGTCCTGGAACTCACTATGTAGACCAGACTGGCCTTGAACTCAGATATCCCCCTGCATCTGCCTCCCCAGTGCTAGGATTAAAGGCATGTGTTGGTCTTTTTTTTTTTTTTTTCTTTTTTTACTGTTTTTACAGGGTCTTACTGTAGCTCCAATTGTCCTGGAACTCAGTATGTAGACCAGACCAGGCTGGTCTTGAACTCACAGAGATCTGCCTGCCTCTGCCTCCCCAGTGCTGGGATTAAAGGCGTGGGTCTCGACGCCCAGCTTAAAGACTATTCTTAGCAGCCATGTGGGTGCTGGGAATCGAATCTGGGTCCTCTGCAAGACCAGTCAGTGCTCATAACTGCTGAGCCATCTTTGCAGCCCCCATATAATGCGTTTTTGTGTATGAGCATACTGTGTGCATGTAGGTATTTGAACACGTGTCTTGCAATGCTGCGGATGTCAGAGGAGGGTGTCAGGAACTGGAGTTAAAGGTGGTTCTTTGCCACCATGTGGGTGCTGGGAATGGAATCAGGGTCCTCTGCAAGAGCAGACAGTGCTCTTAACCGCTAAGCCATCTCCCCAGCCCCCAGGCACTCACATTTTCAAGCTGGCACAGGAATCAGGGAGGCCAACTGGAAGGCTGCTAGGTCTCAAGCACACCCCAGTGACGTGCTTCCTCCAACATGGCCAACCCGCCTAAACCTTGGCCAACGTGGCCATCACACTGGGCCACATATTCAAATATATAAATGCACAGGGCCTCTGGGGCACATTCCTCATTCAAAGCAGCAGTGTCTCAAATTCCCTTTGGTGAGGGACACTGTGAGCACTGAGTCCAGAGCAGTGAGGGACTGGGGCAGCAGGTGGAGAGAGGTGAAATTCCAGGTGCTGGTCCAGATGTTTCTGTGCATTGCTGTCCTGCCAGATCCAGAGGCCCAAGTTCCTGCTGCATAGGCAGCCTTAAGCATTGGTAGGAAGACTCCTGGGTAGAGGGGGGCTGGGTAGACACTGGGCAGGCCTCTCTGATCCCTTTTCTTTCTTCTCCAAGGTTCTCAAGTGCCACCATTGTCTCCAATGCAGTCAACTCCTGTGCAGCACAGCCCTCAAATGCTCTCAGGAGTCCCAGTGAATCCAGGTGCCACATACAATCTAGGCCACCCGAGGCCACCAATGCCCTCAGGTTTCCAGATGCTCCCAGGTCCTTCTGTACTGACAAGGTTCCAAATGACCCCTGTACCCCCAATGCATCCAAGTCTCCAAGTGCATCCAACCTTCCCAATGAACTTGGATCACCAAAGGCCCCAGTGTCCTCTGATGTCACCAGCATTTCAAATGCAACAGAGACTTTCAGGGAACCCAGCACCCCTAATGCAACCAGGTCTTCAACTCCATGGAGCCTGCCCAATGCTCCTACGTCCACAAGTGCAACAAATACCTCCTGCTACCCCAGTGCAACCAAGGGCTCAATTGACTCGAACACCTCCGACTCAGCCAAAGCACAGAGGGAAATCAGTGGTCTCCCGTCTCCCAGTGCCGCTGGATTCTCCAATGAACCCAGGGGCCAACGTTTCTCCACATCTGGGTCCTAGTCCTCCAGCCCCTCCAGTGGCTCAGAAGCCCAGCAAGGGTTCGAGTCCTCCAGCAACTCTGGTGACCCAGAAGCCCGTCAACGTTCCCAGTGTTCCAGCCCCTTCAGAAGCCCAGAAAGCCAGCAAAGGTCTGAGTCCTCCAGCCTGTCCAGTGGCTCAGGAGCCCAGCAAGGGTCTGATCAAGGAACGGCAGCAAAGGACCGTGTATACCAAGGAGCAGAAGAAGCATCTCGAAGAGATTTTTAAAATGTGTCAGAAGCCGAGCCCTGAGACCCTCAAGGAGCTGGCGGAGCAAATGTCTGTGGGCGAGGTCCAGATCAAGGTGAGTCCTCTTTCCTTCTGGCCTCTCTCTGCAGTCAGCAGACACTGCAACATCAGCCATCTAGCACACTGCCCGAATTTCCCTAGCTTCTGTTGTTGGCTTTGATTTGGGGCTGCTTGGCGCAGCTCCAGGTTGCACAGTATTTTCTGATGTGGACTCCTGGTGGACCCTGAATCCCTGTCCAGCAAAGAGTTGCAGAATCCCTTATACCATGGGGGGTGAGGAGTGGGGAGTGGAGGGGAATCATGTTCCCCACGGGGTCTTAGGACACCTGGACCTCAGCTCCTGTGCAAGCTCGCACATTCTAGAATTTTGCTTGGTCTCTGGGTGGCAGGTCCTTCCTTTCCTGCCTTTCCTCCTTGTCTTAGCAGGGTCTGACAGCCCTCTGATGGCCTGAGGTGGAGCCTGAGGCCCAGACTTTCCAGCAGTGTCTTCACAGTGGGGCCAGGCTGTGCATAAAGCCCCTCCCCCTTGACCTGTCTCTTCTTTGTCTTTGTAGAATTGGTTCAAGAACCACAGGGCTAAACTCTCAAAACAACTCTCCCAGGAGCCTGGAAAGCAACAGCCTGCTACAGGGGATGGACTCTCCCAGGATCCTGGGGAGGAGCGTCTTGGTACAGGGGACGACCATAGATCCAGTGGGCAGTCTGCCTGCCACAGAAGCTCTGTCTACATCCGTTCAGATGGCGAGTGCCCCCTTACTTCTGAAGGCAAATCTAATCCTCAACTCAGCCAGTGGCCAGGATTCTACTGCCCGGGTCAGTCTTTCCTGGGTCCCAGGCGTAGCCTCCAGGAAGATGTGCAGTCTTGCCCAGCGCCAGCTGCTGCAGCCACCCATCCATTTCCACAGAACAGACGATCAGCTCCAGGTCAACCTGCCTCACCTGCATTAGCAGCAGAGCCAGCCATGGCTGTAGATCCAACCTCAGCCGACACCCCAGGTCCCAGCGCTGCTCCCCGTGCAGCCCCTGCTGAGGCCACAGCCGCAGCACCAGACTGTNGCTGGCAGAGCAAATGTCTGTGGGCAAGGTCCAGATCAAGGTGAGTCCTCTTTCCTTCTGGGCTCTCTGCAGTCAGCAGACACTGCTCCATCAGCCATCTAGCACACTGCCCGAATTTCCCTAGCTTCTGTTGTTGGGCTTGATTTGGAGCTGTTTGCCACAGATCCAGGTTGCAGTAAGGTTGCACAGTATTTTCTGATGCGGACTCCAGGTGGACCCTGAATTCCTGTCCAGCAGAGTTGCAGAATCCCTTACACCATGGGGGGTGAGGAGTTGGGAGTGGGGAGTGGAGGGGAATCATGTTACCCACGGGGTCTTAGGACACCTGGACCTCAGCTCCTGTGCAAGCTCACACATTCTAGAAATTTGCTTGGTCTCTGGGTGGCAGGTCCTTCCTTTCCTGCCTTTCCTCCTTGTCTTAGCAGGGTCTGACAGCCCTGTGATGGCCCGAGGTGCAGCTTGAGCCCCAGACTTTCCAGCAGTGTCTTCACAGTGGGGCCAGGCTGTGCATGAAGCCCCTCCCCCTTGACCTGTCCCTTCTTTGTCTTTGTAGACTTGGTTCAAGAACCACAGGGCTAAACTCTCAAAAAGAGTCTCCCAGGAGCCTGGAAAGCAACAGCCTGCTACAAGGGATGGCCTCTCCCAGGAGCCTGGGCAGCAGCGTCCTGGTACAGGGCATGGCCTCTCCCAGGAGCCTGGGGAGCAGCGTCCTGCTACAGGGGATGGCCTCTCCCAGGAGCCTGGAAAGCAACAGCCTGCTACATGGGATGCCCTCTCCCAGGAGCCTGGGGAGCAGCATCTTGGTACAGGGGACGACCATAGATCCAGTGGGCAGTCTGCCTGCCACAGAAGCTCTGTCTACATTCGTTCGGATGGCGAGTGCCCCCATACTTCTGAAGGCAAATCTAATACTCAACTCAGCCAGTGGCCAGGATTCTACTGTCAGGATCAGTCTTTCCTGGGTCCCAGGCGTAGCCTCCAGGAAGATGTGCAGTCTTGCCCAGCGCCAGCTGCTGCAGCCACCCGTCCATTTCCACAGAACAGACGATCAGCTCCAGGTCAACCTGCCTCACCTACATTAGCAACAGAGCCAGCCATGGCTGTAGGTCCAACCTCAGCCGACGCCCCAGGTTCCAGTGCTGCTCCCCATGCAGCCCCTGCTGAGGCCACAGCCGCAGCATCAGACTGCAATCTAGACCCAGACGCGTATCAGCAGCTCTGGCTTGCTGTTTTAGAGGCGTCGGGTGAATTTTTTATGAATATGGGAGAGTTGTCTCCTGAATTCAAACAACTGTTTTCATCCCTAGGGCTTTTCCACCCTGAACTATTTCTCCCCCATCAGCCCCGTGACTATTAGTGAAGCCTGGAAGAAGTACCCCACATCAGGTTCAGGATATTTCTGAATGTATGGGTGTGCTGGATAGCCTTAGTGTCAACTTGACACACCTGGGTTGAGGGATCCTCAATTGGGGAACAGGCTCCATTGGACTGGCCTGTGGCCACGTCTGTGGAGTACTGTCTTGATTGTCAGGCAATGTGGGAGGGCCCAGCCCACAATGAGTAGTGCCACCCTGGGCTGATTGTTGTGTACTGTATAAGAAGGCAGGCTGACGGGTCTAGATTTGTTAAAATAAAAATAAATTCATGTGAAAAAAAAAGAAGGCAGGCCTGGCATGAGCCACGGGAACAAGCCAGTGAACAGTATTCATCGTGGCCTGTGCTTCAGCTCCTGCCTCCGGGTTCCTGCCCTGAGTTCCTGCCTTGGGCTCCCTGAGTGATGAGCCATGACCTAGGATACATAAGCTGAATAAATCCTTTCCTCCCCAAGTTGGTGTTGGTCAGAGTTTTTTGTCACAGCAATGGACAAACTAGAACAATGGGGCTAGGGGGACTCGGTGTCCTCTGTGTCCTGAACATCCTCCTTCTGTTCTCCTTCTGTTGGTTTGTGTTTTCTGGTTTTTGTTTTTTGTTTTTTGTTTTTTTTTGTCTTTTTGAGATAGTATCTCTCTGCAGCTCCAGCTGTCCTTACTTTTGTAGACCAGGCTGGCCGTGAGCTAACAACAATCCTCCTATCTCTACCTACAGATTGCTAGGATTAAAGACATGCACCAGCATGCCTGGCTTATGGTTGCCTCTCTTAACTGCTGAGTCATCCCTCCAGCCCCAATTTTACTATTTTGTACCAGGCTAGCCTCCTAGCTCTGGAAATCCTACTGTGGTACTGAGTGTTGAGATTACAGACGTGTTCACAGACCTGGCTTTAGTATGAATTTATTTGGGTAATTACTATGTGATGATTATCTTTATTTTTTATTCTTTGTATTTAAATTAATAAAGTATTTGAGTTAAATATGGCCTATTGTACTTATGCTATTGGGAAGCAGTAAACTAATTTTTCAATCACAATATAATAATTATTTTGGGACTTTTTGAAACAGGGTCTCCCTTTAGTTCCATGTGTCTTGGAGCTCGCTATGTACACCAGGCTGGCCTTGAACTCAGAGATCTGCCTGCCTCTGCCTCCTGAGTTCTGGGATTAAAGGAGCATGCCATCATGCCTATGTTTATTTTATGTTTTTTGCTGGGCATGGTAGCATGTGCCTTTAATCCCAGCACTTGGGAAGCTAGCCTGGTCTACATCCAGAATTCCAGGCCAGCTGGGGCTATAGGGAGATCCAGTCTCAAAAAGATAAATAAATAAGGACCCTCCCTCAAAAAGTTAAATAACAAACATACACACAAACAAAGAGCAAAAGCCACCACCAAGAACACAAAGCATCTACCACATCCTGCAAATTCAAAGTCCACGTGGACTGGACTGGAGAAATGGCTCAGTGGATAAGAGCACTGACTACTCTTGCAGAAGACCCAGGTTCCATTCCCAGCCCTAACGTGGGGGCTAAGAACCGTGTTTTTGGGAGGCCTGATGGCACACACCTTTAATATTCAGGAAGAAGAGGCAGGTGGATCTCTAAGTTAAAGGCCAGCCTGGTCTACAGAGTGAGTTCCAGGCAAGCTGGGGTGACAGGGAGACCCTGTCTCAAAAAGACAGAAACAAACAAGTCAATGTGGGCTATAAACTGATACCAGGACTCATGAAGAAAATAACAAAACCATCCCAAAGTTAACAGTGCTGGGGATGTTGCCAAGTTGGCAGAGTGCTCATCAGGCATGCCAGAGGCCTGGGTTCCTGCCTCTGAATAGCACTGAATGAAACAGGTGTTGGCACAGGCCTGTGATGCCAGTACATCAAAGTCATGCCTGGGTACAGAGCACATTCAAGGCAAGTTTAGGATACAGGAGACCCAAACTCAAAAACAAAGCAAAATAAAATAAAACAAACAAAAGATCTAGGTTTGAGAATTATTCAAAGTGCAGCAGATGAAAGGGTTGGAAGAGCCTGGGGTGGTGGATGAGCACAAGGAATGAGTCTTTCAGGTGCTCATATGAACTTACAGCGATGGTGACAGCAGACATGAGATCTATGCAAACTCAGCCAGACAAAACCGAGCACAGAACTGTGGAAATGGGCAGCAGGCCCCAACCTTAACTGAAGAACTATTGACAGCTGATCACTGCTGGGTGAGGAAGACTTGGTCATCTGGGTGATGCCAACTAGGATGAATGGGCTCTTGTGGATGAACTCACACAGAGGGACATCTGGAGACACAAACTGGACTGGATAGGCTTTAACATATATGACAGAATGCATGAAATCCAGTTGGCTGGCTATGGAGGGGTGAGGATAAGAGAAGTGTCTAAACATGATTAAGATGTTTTCTAAGAAGTGCACAAAAATTCAATAAAAATACAAATTGAAAAATAATCTCCCTGATGGACTAGTGGTTTAGATACATGACTGTCACCCACACATTGTGGGTTTTATTCCCAGTCAGGAAAGCCTTTCTTCTGAGCCTGGAGAGATGGCTCACAGGTTAAGGGCACTTGCTACTCTTGCAAAAGACCCAAGTTGGTACCCAAACCCGTGTCATAAGGAGCCTCACAAAGGCCTGTAACTCCACCTCCACAGGAGCAGAGGCCTTCTTTTGGCCTTAGAGTGCATTGCACAAACATGCCATATATCCACAAACTACACACACACTTAAAAAAGTGAAGAAGAATGTTCTTTCTATAGAGTCATGACATCTAGACTAGGGAGTTTGCTGTCCTGTCTTCTGTTTACAGTAGTAGTTCCAGCTGGATGACCAGTGTCTTCCCAGATAGGGAAGATGCAAAAGAAAATGTTCACCTTGGGTTCAAGGTTTTCAAAAAGGACACAGAATGAATATTCAGTTCTGACAGAACCTCACCACAGGACACTAAGCAGCAGTTGCAGAGAGTGGCCCATCATCTCAGCATGTGTGAGGTAGGAGGATCTGAAGTTCTCATTCCCCCTCAGTTACACAGTGGGTTTGAGACAACCTTGGGCTGAAGAAATTGTGTCAATCCCTATCCTCCCATGGAATCAAATGTTTGGAGCTGAAAAGGACTTTTCTGCCAAGGCCGAGGGCTTGAGACAGGCCATCAAGGCCCAGTGGTATCAGTAGAGAACTACTCCTTGAGGCGTCCTCTAACCTCCACATGTGTATTGTGGCATACATGTACGAAAGTACATACAGAAAACAATAATTGTAATAGAAACCTTAAACAGTCTATTTTTTGGCTGGTGAGATGGCTCAGTGGTGAAGAGCACTGACTGCTCTTGCAGAGGACTTGGGTTTGGTACCCAGCACTTGCCTGGTGTCTCAGAACTGTCTTTAAGTAGGGTGTGGTGATGCATGCCTTTAATCATAGCACTCAGGATGCAGAGGCAGGTGGATCTCTATTAGTTCAAGGCCAGCCTGGTCTGCAGAGTGAGTTCCAGGCCAATTGGGCTTATAGGGAGACCCTTTCTTAAAAAAGACAAAAAGAAGTAGAGCACTGACTGATCTTGCAGAGTACTTGGGTTTGATTCCCAGAACCAGAACCAACCACAACTCCAGCTCCAGAATTCTGAGGCCATATTCTGAACTTATTGGGCATTGCACAACATGAGTACACTTACATACATGCAGGCAATATACTTTTTTCTTTTTTTTTCTTTTTTGGTCTTTTTGAGACAAGGCCTCCTTTTAGGCTCAACTGGCCTGTAGCTCACTATGTAGATCCGCCTGCCTCTACCTCCCAAGTGCTGGGATTAAAGGCGTGTGCCACCATGCCTGGCACAGGCAAAATGCTTTTACACCTAAGTTAAAAATAATAAATAAACCAGGTGTGGTGGCACACGCCTTTAATCCCAGCACTTGGGAGGCAGAGGCAGCCAGATCTCTGAGTTCCAGGCAGATCTCTGAGTTCCAGGCCATCCTGGTCTACACAGCAAGCTCCAGGCCAGTTGGGACTAAAGGGAGACCTTGTATCAAAAAAGACCCCCAGAAATATTAAAAAAGAGACATATTTTCTTGCTGGGTGTGGTGATTTATGCCTTTAATCCCATGACTTGGGAGGCAGAGGCAGGCTAGCCTGGTTTACATAGAGAGCTATGGGACAGCTGGGGCTACTGGGAGACTACGTCTTAAAAAGACCTGAAACAAGCTGGGTGTGGTGGGGCACGCCTTTAATCCCAGTACTTGGGAGGCATAGGCAGGAGGATCTTTATGAGGTCAAGGCAAGCCTGGTCTTAGGGCAGCTGGGTCTACAGGGGGTTCCTTGAAAAGAACAAAAATTAAAACAAGAGATCTATTTTCTTTCATTTTTATTTTCTTAAGAGGGGATGCAGCCCAGAGCATCCCAGAAGATGGGCAAGTGCTCTGCCTCTAGCCCCTCTATCTTTTCTTAAGTATAGAGAGATGGCTCAGTGGTTGGGAGCACTGGATTCTCTTGCAGAGGACCTGTGTTCAATTCCCTGTACCCACGTGGTAGCTAACTCTAGTTCCAAGAGAATCCACATTCTGACCCCTCTGGGCATTGAATGGCATGGATGCACTTACATACATGCAGGCAGTACACTGATAAATAATAATAAGGTAGTAATAGTAATAATAATAATAATAGTAATAGTAATAATAATAATAATATGATCAGGGCATGGTGGCCATGCATTTAGTCCCAGTTGATCTATGTTAATTCCTGGCTTACATGATCTACTTACCCAATTGCAGGCCTATCATGCCACATAGACTGTCTGAAAAGACAAACATGAGCTGGGTACACACCTTAAATTCCAGCACTCAGGAGGCAAAGGCAAGTGGATCTCTGTGAGATCAAGGTCAGTCTGGTCTACATAGTGAGTTCCAGGGCAGTTGGGGATATAGGGAGACCCTGTCTCAGAGAAAGAGAAAAAGCAGGAGAGAGAGAGAGAGAGAGAGAGAGAGAGAGAGAGAGAGAGAGAGATCACAAAATGAAAACAATAAGAAAGCCAAGAAAAGGGTGTGGCATCAGACTCCTGTAATCCCTGTAATCCCATGCATTGGGAGGTGACAGGATGCTCAAAAGTTCAAGATAAGGATTATCCTCCTCTATACAGTGAATTGGGGTCCAACATGAGCTACATGAGACCTTGTCTCAAAAAATCCTCCAGATAAAATAGCCAGTAAGAGTTGGGCATGCTGGTGGATGCCTTTAATCCCAGCTTGGGAGTCTGTGGATATCTTTGAGTTGCAGGCCAGCCTGGTTTACATAGCACCATCTCCAGGCCAGCTGGGACTATAGGGAGACTCTGTCTCAAAAAGACAAGAAAAATACCAAAAAAATATCCAGTAAATAAGGATTTAATGCAGTAAGGACTGTGGACCATTTCGCATAGTAAAGTCAAGGTTTAAAAAAAGATGTATTTTACTAGGGTGTGACACAACTTTAGTACCAGCACTTGGGAGGCAGAGGGGGGTGGATCTCTGAGAGTTCAAGGTCAGTGGGGTCTGCACTGTAAGTTCCAGGCCAGCTGCAGCTATAGGAAGACCCTGTCTCAAAAAAGGAACAAAACTAAACAAAAGTTTCTACTCAGTTATGTAATGAAGCCAGGCTAAAGAACCCCAGAGGCAAGCCCTAGCCTCCTGTAGGAAATAAAACTATTGGAACCCAGATATCTGGAGCTGGGAATTCTCGGGACCTGTGTTAGATCATCAGTAATCAGTGGTGGGACCAAACTACACTTTGGAGTTTTCTTCAGACATCCACATGTGTACTGTGGCATGTACATACCAAAACACATACAGAAAATAAATGAAACTAAAATTTAAAAGGAGAGATCTATTTTCCTTAATTTTTTTCTACTATTAGAGGGTATGGAACCTAGGTCCTCCCACAGGGTAGGCAATTCTCTGCCACTGAGGCATATCCCAGCCCAGTTTGGCTAATTTGGCCTTAGATTTCATATGGAATTTTTCATCCTCCGTGATCATATTGGACATTTCCTGGGGACTTAAAATAGTAAATCCAGTTTTTCTCTGATATGTATTTCTGGACACAAATGAGAAGTGAGTTTTCTTGCAGGTCTATACAGCTCCATGTAGCAGGCATCTTGGGCACTAAGCTGAAGGTCTTCCAGGAATAAATCAAGCAGAGTTTAGCACCTCATGAGAGAAATCAGCAGCTGTTCCCTGAACACCCATGTAGCCCAGGACAAATGGTAGAGAATCCAAGCTACTATCAGGCAATGACTTGAGCCTTCCCATCCAGGCACCTGTGGGCAGCTTGTGAATAATCAAAGGGGTCTCCATTTTCTTGGATACTGGAGCAGCTACTGGATGTTACAGGTGGAGGGAGTGTGGTGGACAGGTGGGTAGCCTGGGTTTGGAGCACTCTTCTCTTGAAAGAGGGGCACCCAGCATTGGAAAAGACTAAGGAAGAATACCATGGCTGCTAGAGCCCGGAGGTGCATTTTCTGAGATGGGGACTCTGGGGGAGACTTGTAGCTTCCTGTGTGGTGTAGGCATCCAGGGTGGAGCCAAGGGTGTGTTGATCTCCCAGTTCCCAGCAGAAATGTACAGGTGTAGCTGATCAGTAGAAAAGATGAACTACACCTATTAAATGTGGTTACACCTTTAATACTTTAATCCCAGCATTCTGTGGGCAGCCCCAATCAGGGTTACATAGTTATACACCATTAGACCCTATCTATAAAGACAAGAGGAGATGGATCAGTAAGGCCTGGCCTCCAGATGGTGTGGCTGAATAGTAGGTGTGGCTCCATGGAAGGTGGAACTGCATGGTTGGACAGTCACAGGGTGGTAATGTTTGTAGGGACTGCATAATGGGAGGAGTCACAGTGTAGGTGGGAAAGGAGGGGCCAGCCTGGAGATGGCATTTAAGCACAGGTCCTTGAGAGAAGGTCAAAGAGGCAACGGAGCACTGATGAGATGCAGGAGCCTGCTTATGTCCTGGGTGAGTTGGAGCACTGAGCTGCCTGCATACATGGTGTGGTGGTGTTTTGGTGGTAGAATGTTGGCCGTCGCATGTCTTAAGTTCTCCAGATTTCTGGCTTGGGAGGAGAGGAGGGCAGCCAGAGCCTGGAGGGCAGCTAGAGATTGGAGCACAGTTCAGCACCTCAGAGCATCTGTCCCCTGAACACCCATGTAGCCTAGGACACCAGGCAGTGACATGAGCCTTCCCATCCAGGCACCTGTGGGCAGCTTGTGAATAATCAAAGGGGTCTCCATGTCCTTGGATACTGGAGATGCTACTTGATGGTCCAAGTGGAGGGTGTGTGGTGGGCACGTGGGTAGCCTGGGTCTTGGAGAACTCTGTTAGTTTCTGGTCTTGGAAGAGGGGCACCCAGCATTGGAAAAGACTAAGGCAGATTACCAGGACAGGTAGAGCCTGGAGGTGCATTTTCTGAGATGGGGACTCTGGGGGAGACTTGTAGCTTTCTGTGTAGTGGAGGCAGCCAGGGTGGAGTCAAGGGTGCGTTAATCTCTCAGTTCCCAGCACTAATGTACCTGTGTAGCTGGTCAATAGAAAAGATGATTGGTTTAATTCCCAGCACCCACCTGTTGGCTAAGAACCGTCCTTAACTCAGTGCTTAAGAGCACTGACTGCTCTTGCAGAGGACCTGGGTTCGATTCTCAGCACCCACATCGCGACTAAGAACTGTCTTTAACTCCAGTTTCAGCGAAATCTGACGCCCTCTTCTGACCTCCATGGCATTGCACGAAATGGATCCACCAATTTACATGCAGATAGTACAGTCATACACACATTAAAAAAAAAAAGAAAAGAAAAGATGAACTACTGTGCTAGAGAGATGGCTCAGTGGTTAAGAATGCAGACTGCTCTCGCAGAGGAGCATGGTTTGGTTTCCAGAGTTCAAGGCCAGACTGGTCTACAGACTGAGTTCCAGGATAGCTGGGGCTAAGTAAAAAAACAAAAACAAAAACAAAAACAAAACAAAACAAAACTTTAAGCTGGGCAAGGTGGCACACACCTTTAATCCTAGCATGGTCTGTAATCCAGTCTGGTCTACAGAGTGAGTTCCAGGCCAGCTGGGGCTATACACCATTAGACTCTCTCTATAAGACAAGAGAAGATGGAATCAGGAAAGCCCCGCCTCTAGAGTTGTATCTGAATAATGGGTGGGGCTCCATAGAAGGTGGAACTGAATGCTGGGGTTTTGGTGGCACAACGTTGGCCATTGCAAGTCTTAAGTTCCCTAGATTTCTTGTTTGGGAGGAGAGGAGGCTCGGGGCAGTATCTGGAGCCTCTGGGGTGACATCCAGCACTAACACAAGAGCTGTTTGCTGGTTCATTGCAAAGCTGGGAAGCCTGGGCCCAGAACAGTGAGGGAGAAATGGGGCAGCATGTGCTCCATCCAGATGCCTCTGCACTGCTGTCCTGCCTGACGTGGGCCTGAAACCTCCACACCTGGCCTCTTAGGAAACTAGGAGCATTGATAGAAAGACTGATGGGCAGGAGCTGGGTGCCTGGGCTTCTCTGATGCATTTCACTTCTCTTCCAGGTTCTCAAATACAGGAAGGTCTTCCTGGGTCTCCAAATCCTCCTCTGTTCCCAGGCCCTCCAATGCCTCCAATGTCTTCAGCCCCAGCAATGTACCCGGATTCCCAAATTCCCCCAAGTCTCCAAAGGTCCCCATCACCTCTGATTCAAGGAAGGTACCCATTTAATGGAAACAACGCAGAGGCTGGAGGTCTCCAAATGCTGCCCACTAGCCAAATTACCCCATCACCTCTGATTCAAGGAAGGTTCCCATTGAATGGGAGGAACGCAGCAGATGGAGGTCTCCAAATGCCGCCCACTAGCCACATGACCCCATCACCTCGGATTCAAGGAAGGTTCCCATTTTATGGAAGCAGCACAGTTGCCGGAGGTCTCCAAATGCAACCTACTTGTCACATGACCTCATCACCTCTGATTCAAGGAAGGTTCCCATTGGATGGGAAGAGCCCAGCAGCTGGAGGTCTCCAAATGAAACCCACATTTCAAGTCACCCCATCACCTCCAATTCAAGGAAAGTTCCCATTGATTGGAAGCAACGCACCCGATGCAGGTCTCCAAACGCCCTTAAGGATTCAAATGAACCCAGAAACACCAATGCCACCATGGTTCCCAAGGAATGAAAGCGATGCAGTTTCTGCAGGTCCCCATATGGCCCCAGGGCTCCAAAGGAACCCAGCACCCACAAAAAAGAAACGGAGGTCCCAGAAGAACAGAAGCACCGCAGCAGGTCTCCAAATGTCCCCAGAGGCTCCAGTGAATCCTGATCCTCAAGTATCTCCAGCCCTCCTGGGTCAACCTGAATCCCCTGGGATCCAAATGACCCCGGATAGTCCAAGAAAGCAGCGGAAGCAAAGAACAGCTTATACCGAGAAGCAGAAAAAAGTTTTGGAAGAAAGATTCAGAAACAAACAGCACCTGGACTCTACGGAACGCCGGGAGCTTGCACAGGAGATTGGTGTGAAAGAGGACCAAGTCAAAGTATGTTCTCTCCCTTGCTTCTTCTCCCCAGTCAGAATAGTGGGTTCCCTGTCAGACACCTACCTCACTTGGAAGACTCCTTGTCCTTCGTTGAGGTTGTTTGGCACAGGTTCCAGTTATGGAAGGGTTGCAGTTTTTTATTTGGGTGGGCCAGGACTGGACCCCACATCCCTTCCATCTAGGCATTGGAACCCTAGAGTGTCTAGGTGCCTAGACATCAGGGGTCCCTGTGAAACCTCAGAACTTTGAGCAGAAGCTTCCCTGGTATCAGGCTCTGGCTCTCCTTTTACCCTCCTTGGCCTCTAGAGCGACCTCAGCTTTGTAATGAGTTGGGATGGGGCGGAGGCTCAGGCTTTCCAGCAGCGTCTTTAAGTCTGGGGCCCAGGCTGCTGCAGGAGGCCCCTCCCATTGACCTCTGGCTTTTCCTCTACAGTTTTGGTTCAAGAACCGCAGGGCTAAATACAAACAAGAGCATCCTGAGGAGCCTCTTCAACGACCACCCTAGAATCGTGCAAGGCCTGGAGCCCAAGGTAGGTCCACACAGCACAGAGGCCCGGACCCTGGTGCGGCCCCTGCCAGTGGGGATTCCACATGCCCAGGTTCGTCAGATTGCAGCTCCACTCCTCAAGTGGGGCCAGAGTGGGGATCCCACAGCCTGGAGTCCTCTTGTGAGGGTTCTGGGCAGAGCACTCAGGAGGACCTGGTGGCTGCTCGAGGATCTGCTACAGCTTTCCTTGGGTCGGGTCTCCCAGACAAGGAAGCAGACCCAGATCAAGCACAGGCAAATGATGCTTCACCAGACCCGACCATCGAAGCTGCAGCCACAGACGAAGCTCCAGCCTCTGCCAAAGCTCTGATTTTCAGGGAATCTCCCCCCGTGGCTCAGGGAGAAGCTCCCGCCCTAACTTCGGCCCCAGAGGAATCCGCTGATGAGCTCTGGTTCAAAGTTCTTCATGATTTGGAGACAGTTTTAGATCCTGAGGCCACTGTTGTTTACCCCATACCTAGTTCACCCAATGACCCTTTCAGAAAATATTAATTACTTAGAGATTGACTTTAGATCCTGCGATTTGTCTTGTCTCACCCAGTCTTTTCACCTCCAAGAGGTCTTCTGGATCCCAGGTTTGTACGTGGACCCCTTGTTGTTTGACTGTTACAGTATAGGAAGGAAAAGGTAAGACTGCAGAGCAGAATATGGTGCAGGTCTGAATTTGTGGGAGTGGAAGTGTGGGTCTTCCCCTAGGTCACCCTTCTGTCCCTGAGCCAGAACTGAGTACTGTCCCTACTGTCCCATGAATGCCCCCTGCTGGGCTCTTTGGGGTCCCAGCAACCATGCCCATGGCACCATCCCTCTCCTTGTGCCTCCTGAGTGCTGAGGTTACAGGCACCTGCTATCAAGCCTGGCTCTACTAGGAACTTCAGCTGGTGACAAATGTAATAATATGGAGCAGGAGTTACAATGGCATGGCACAAGGAGAAGGTCACAGGAGGAGTTCTTTCTTAGCTGGCTGTCGGACCCAGGATCTCTGGACACAGGCACCCACTACCCCAACCTCACAGATGCAAAAGAACTCTTAACACCAAGGGCAGGAGGAATGGGGGTATCGAACGTTTAAGACTAGAACTACATCATTCCAGAGAAAGATCCAATAACCATATTTACACCAGACCAGGGCAGGTCAGTTAACAGAGAAATGTTTCCATTAGGAAAAACAAGCTTCTTGGAATTGCAGAAACAAAGGGTTCCATTGGGCTGATGAGACGGGGTATGCTCTCTGGCTATTGGTATGTTTCCCAGTATTGGAGAAGCAGCGTACCCCTGGAATCTAAAGGGACCATTTCTGATTGACCGTCTGCAGAGTGGTGGGGCAGCGCTAGGCAGAATCTTGGGTGAGGAACAAAGTGGAATCAGTTTTGCCATTTCAATAAGTCTGTGTTTTATGTGAGCTATCCTTTTTATTTAAAGAAATAAAGTGTTCTTGACTTAACTTTAATGTGGCTCATTTGATGTTTTTTTTTAAATCTACACCAAATGTTTCTGTGAGTAAAGATTTTCAATGAATGAATGAATTTATGTGTATGAGTGTACTGTCTGCATGTGTATAAATGCATCCATGTCATAGAATGCATAGAGAGTCAGAAGATGGGATTGGATTCCCCTTGAACTGGAGTCTGGATGAGTGTTGGTTGCCATGTGGGTGCTGGGAATCAAACCCAGATCCTTGGCAAGAGCATTCATTGCTCTTAACCTCTGAGTTATCTCTCCAGCCCCCATTGTTTTTTGTTTCTTTCCTTGGCCTTTTTGTTTCTTTTTGAGACAGGGTCTCCCTGTAGCTCCAGCTGGCCTGGAACTCACTATGTAGTCCAGGCTGGCTTTGGAACTCAAGAGATCCACCTGCCTCTGCCTTCTGAGTGCTGGGATTAAAGATGGGTCACCACAGCTGGGTCATGAAGATGTAGGCCTTTAATCCCAGCACTCAGGAAGCAGGTGGATCTCTCCCAGCACTCAGCTTGCAAAGGGTGATGTTCTCTGTGGAACTGAGGCCAGTCTGGCCTGTAAAGTGAGTTTCAGGTCAGCTGGGGGTATGGTAGACCCTGTTTAAGTCAAGGGGCTAGGCCCAGGAGAGATGGCTCATTAGTTAAGAGCACTGGCTGCTCTTGCAGATGACCTCAGTTTAATTCCAAGCACCCACATGATGGCTAACAACTGTCAGTAACCCCAGTTCTGGCCATGTGACACCATCTTCTGACCTCCTCAGCCATTGCACCAGCTCCAGCTCCAGGACATCTGACACCTTTTTCCTTTGCCAGAGGCAGCCAAACACAGGGAGAACACATGAACACACACACACACACACACACACACACACACACACACAACACACACCATTGGAAAAAAAACTTAAGCTGTGTATGGTGTCACATGTGTTTAATCCCAGAAGGAAGAGGCAGTTTCACACACATTTATCTGAGTTTGAGACCAGCCTGGTCTTCAGAAATAGTTCCACGTCAGTCATTATGACATAATGAGAGCTCTCCGCTCCTGAAGATTCTAATGATTCTTTACTCCTTGAGCCTGGTAGGCCACACCTCTAATCCCATCACTGAGGAGTATGAGGCAGGTGGATTTCTGTCTTCCAAGCCAGCCAGGACTTCATAAGGAGAAACTGTCTAAAACCAAACCAAACCAAACCAAACCAAAGAAACAAATTTATTGCTCATTATTGGATTAAAAGTTAGTTAAATGAAAAGGAAAACAATACTTTCTGAAGCAATTAGAAAACTGAACTGGAAGCTGGGTGTGGTTGCACATGCCTTTAATCCCAGTTGTTGGGAGGCAGAGGCAGGCAGATCTCTGTGAGTTCAAGGCCAGCCTGGTCTACAGAGGAAGCTTCAGGCCAGCTGGGACTAAAGGGAGAACCTGGTTCGAAAAGCCCAAAAAAAAAAAAAAAAAAAAAAAACAAAAAAAAGGCCCAAAAACAGGGATGGAGAGATGCCCTAGCGGTTAACGAGCACTGACTGCTCTTGCCCGAGGGATACGCGGTTTAATCCCCACCTGGTGGCTGAGACCGTCTTTACCACTCAGTGCCAGGGAATCTGACGCCCACTTCTGTGACCTCCACAGGCATCTGTCACGACCACGTGGTTGCAACAACCTACCAGGCAGACTGTACAGCATACACAGAAAAAAATTAAACTCAATTAAATTAAAACAGAAAATAAAAATAAAGGATTTAATAAAAAAAGAACAAAAAAAAAAAAAAAAGAAAAGACACGAACAAAACACACTCCAAAAAATCCCCCAACACCACAAACAAAGAATCTAAACGAACTGAAATCAGTGATCAGCATTGATATCTTTGTTAATTTTGATTTTATTTTTTTGTAATTTCTGAGAGTCTCCCTGTACCCAGTTGGCCTGGAGTTTGTACTTTCATACACAAAAAAAATAAATTAACAAAGTAAACTCAAAAGAAACTCTTTAATAAAAAAAGACCAACACAAACAACCCCCCCAACTCCCCAAAACAAAAAGAAAAATCCTTAAAATGACCAGCATTGGTGTTCGAATGAATATTGTTTTTATTTATCTTATTTTTTTTATTTTTATTTTATTATTAGTTTCATTTTTTGTATGCGTCATCGATGTATGTCTGGCATGCAGGTCTGTGGCACCCGTGTCGTGCATGGCACCGGAGGTCAGAAGAGGGTCTCGGATTCCCCTGGAAACTGGAGTTCTCCTGGAATTGAGTTACAGACGGTTCTAGCCGCCATTTTGGTTGCTGGGATCGCACCCGGGCCTCTGCAAGGAGCGGGTGCTCTTAAACCTATCTTGGCTATCTCTCCAGCCCCCATTTTTTTTTTTATTTAATTAATTTTTTTTGAATTTGAGCCCCAGTTGGCCTGGCTTTTCACTATGTAGAACAGGCTGGCCTTGAAACTGCAGAGATTCTCCTGCCTTCCCCTCCCAAGTGCTAGTATTAAAGGTGTATGCCACCTCACCTAGCCTAGAGTGATATTGTTTTTAAACAAGTCCTGAATGGGATTCCTAGGCACACCTCCAACATATCCAGAAATGACAGGAAAAGTCTCTTTAGTTTCCATTATGTTTGAAGACTTTGGATTCAAACCAGAGCTTCAAAATTGTAGCAAGTCCAGCTGGGGATACAGGAAAACAGTGTCAGAACAAAAAACAAAAAACAAAAAAAAAAAATCTATCAAAATACTCCACCACCGAATTCTCTTCTTTTTTCAGGGGTGGTGCTGGGGGGAGTAAAACTTTGTTCAGAGATACCTTTTTTTTTTTTTTTTTTTTACAGGGTCTCCCTTTGTCTCTAGGTTGGCAGGAACTCTCTGTGTAGACCAGGCTGGACTTGATCTTTCAGAGATCTGCCTCTGCCTCCCCAGGGCTGGGGTCAGAGGTGTGTTCCACCAGCCTGGCCCTCAAATTTCACTTTAAAGTTACTTGGTGCGTGTCAGTCAGTGCCTGTGTGTCTGTGTTGGAGTGAGTGTCTCTGAGCCCCCGTAGGCCCTCCCATTGGTGTGGGGGTCTGAGGACAATGGGCAGCAGTCTGCTCTGTGTTTTTACCACGGGCATCCCAGGGGTAGAGCTTAGGTGGTCAGGCTCCTTTCTAGAAGAGCCATCTTGCTGATCCCTGTCTTTGTATTATTTACTTTTGACTGAGGGTTTCATCTGGTTTCCTGGACTCTGCTGTGCTGGAATCCTGGGTAGCTGGCACCATAGACCTAGTTCACCAGCTATTTTATTCTTCAATGCTGGGAGGGACAGAGAACTGCCATTGGTAGGCTCTGCACTGATCTCTCTAGTGCTGTCTCTCTCCCATGGATTCTAGGCAGGGGCTCTACCACAGGCCTCTCTCCTGTGGATTCTAGTCAGGGTCTCTACCGCAGGCCTCTCTCCTGTGGATTCTAGGCAGGGGCTCTATCCAGGACACCATGCAGGAGAGCACAGCATCTAAATCAGCCTCTGGAGTTTCACCCGACTTTCCCCCTGCCACCCCAGCCCTGCCCTGCTCTGGACTCAGTGCTCACAGCTTTGCAATAAACCTTCACACAGATCCTGTGTTAATGCAGAAACTAGGGGTGTGCAGGGACAACCTCAGAACTCCCTGGGCTTCTCTCATCTCCTCCTCTCCCCTCTCTTCCCCTCTCCTCTCCCCTCACCTTCTTTTCTCCCCCACCTCTCTCTGGTCTTTTTGAGACTGTCTCCTGCTGCATAGGAAGCCTGGAGCATTGATGAGACTGATGGGCAGGAGCTGGGAACTGGGGATTCTCTGAGCTTTATTTATTTATTTATTTATTTATTTATTTATTTATTTATTTATTTATCTCTTTGAGACAGGGTCTCCTTGTAGCTCCAGCTGTCCTGGAATTTGCTATGCAGACCAGGCTGGCCTTGAACTTACAGAGATCCACCTGTCTCTGTCTCCCAAGTGCTGGGATTAAAGGTGTGCACCACCATGCCAGGCACTCTTTTTGAAAATTTAATGTCTATTTATTACTTCAATATGTATAACACTGAGAAATTCATTATTAGATCAAAGGTGAGTAAAACAAAATAAAATGACAGAAATGTGGAGAAGGATGTAGGCCAGAGGTTGGAATATGATTGAAATATATTGTCCCAGCACTTTGATCAGTGGTTGAAGGCAGCGTGTCTATGGAAGACTTAACTGCGACCTTTGTGTGAGGTATCAAACTGCCATAGCCATCTGAAATTGGAACAAATGGACTAAAAGCTGGCCAAATATATTTTTTAGAAAAAATATATTGTACGACATTTTTTTTCAAAGTCGATTTTTTATTGAAGCTCTGTGCATTTCATACAAAATTTCAAATCAAATCTAGA
>VZQC01012462.1:177439-197526 GCA_009823505.1 Rhizomys pruinosus | reverse complement strand
AAAAAAAAAAAAAAAGTTTTTCTCTGCAGAGGTTTACTGTTTTGGGCAGAAGTTACCTGTTTCAGTCAGTTCTTTGACCCAGTCCTTATGTTGTTGTTGTTCCCTCCTATTTGTATTGCTCCAAAATATGTCTGTATATTTGTCACATATATTCCAAAATTATGCCAAACTGTATGTTAATTCCAAAATATGTTTGAATTAACATTTTCTCTTTAATTTTATATTAATCCAAAATACAAATACATACCCTCCACCCATATACAGAAATGACAAAGTCTGAAAATAAGTGGCAAGTTAATTCTAGAGTCTGTTACGGGATCCACATAACAGCACAATAGCTTTCAGATAAAAAGAAATATAACATTAACATTGCTCAGTGTGCCTTCAACTAGGTATTTGGTGCTAACATCCACAAATGACAGATACCATTCATCATTTGTTTTTCTGGGACTGTGTTACTTCACTCAGCATAATGGCTTCACATTCCCTCCATTTACCTGCAAAGTTCATGATGTCATCTTTCTTTACCACTGAATAGAACTCCATTTTGTACCACATTTTCATTATCCACTTGTCAGTTGAGGGGCACTTGGGTTGGTTCCACCTCTTTACTGTTGTGAAGAGAGTTGCAATAAACATAGATGTACATGAATCTTTGTGGTTGGAACAGTCTTGTGGGTATATATGCAGGGGTGGTATGACTGGGTCAGGGGGTAAGCTCATTTTGAGTCTTATAAGGGTTCTCCATATTGCTTTCCATAGTGGTTGTACAAGTTTACATTCCCACCTGCAGAGGATGAGTGTTCCCCTTTCCCCACAACCTATCCAGCATCTGATGTCTTTAGTTTCCTTGATCTTAGCCAGTCTTATTGGAGTGAGAATATATCTTAACGTGTGTGTGTGTGTGTGTGTGTTTTTCTTCTTGAGACAGGGTCTCCCTGTAGCCCCAGCTGGCCTGGAACTTACTCTTTAGACTAGGCTGGCCTTAACCTCAGAGATCTGCCTGCCTCTGCCTCCCAAGTGCTAGGATTAAAGGCATGCACCACCCTTAAATTGGTTTTAATTGGGATTTCCTTAAAAATGAACAGTTTTTAAGATGTTCCTCAGATATCTTTACTTCCTCACTAGTGAAGTCTCTCCTGAACAATTCTTAATCTATGAGGGGTCAGTGCCTGCTGTGTCCTGCAGATCTCCAGGCCAGATCCAGGTAGACATCTGTGCTTCCTGAATGGGCCAGGTCCCCAGTGTGCTGGACATGGCCTGCTGAGTCTCCCTCTATTGACTATTTGGTGGATTCAATAGCTTGTCTGGGGATTTATAGCAGTTGCTGGACATTGGCTGTGTTTAGGTTAGGGGATATTGCCTGTGCTCACCACTGCAATCTGTCCTCCACTGCATCCCACTAACCAGAGCATCCTGCCTCTACTGCATCCTGCTAACCAGTGCATCCTGCCTCTACGGCATCCTGCCTCTGCTGTACCCCACTAACCACTGCATCCTGCCCCAACTGCATCCTGCTAAACTCTGCATCCTGCCTCCACTGCATCCTGCTAACCAATGCACCCTGTTAACCACTGCATCGTGCCTCTTGCTGCACCCTGACAACCACTGCACCCTGCTAACCACTGCATTGTGCTAACCACTGCATCCTGCCTCTCACTCCACCTTGCTAACCACTGCATGCTACACTCCACTGGGTTCTGCTAGGTGTTTTCTCCTGTGAGCATACTTCTAGAAGTTAGGTCTCATTGGTGGGAGCATTTTTAAAGATTTTTACACATCTAAGAAAACCTTCACTCTATATTATAGAATAAAATACTTTGGAGCCAGCTGTTATACAGTGATTCTCTTGTAAAATTGGTGAAACTGCTTTCTTTAATTGAATAATGGACATAGAAACTGTGAAAAGGATTATTCTCTATTCAGAACCAAATATAATGCTAAAGTCTCCTTAAGCTCTGCACTTAAGCAAAATATATTAATACAGGAGCTCTGACATCGCCAATGGATTATTCTACCAAGGAGATGTTGGCCAGGGGATCCAAGCCCCCACAAAAGGTAAAGGCTCCTTGCCTCCAAACTGGGATATCTGCAGGAAGAGAGGCGATAAGGCCCTGCTGTTGAAGACCTGATACAAACATGGGAAAGATGTATGGAGACCGCACTTGCAAGTATACAGATGGTCTCTGGGATGCCAGAGAGTGTTACCAAAGACCACTAAACCAATAAAGCAAATATAGGTCTCCTTGAGTCAAGCAAGACTCCTCCGTCAGCACCAGCTACACCTCATCTGCCTGGAAATACTGTGCAGCAGTGGCAGCCATATGTCTGTATATCCCAAATCTAATTGGCTATTGGCTCTCTCCTTGGAGGAATAACCCACGGCTGATGTCACAAGCTTACATCCTCTAATGGTTAGGAGATGTTATAAACCACACGAAGACCCTGCCATACTTGACAGAAGAAAATGTAGATCATGAATTGACATACCATCCAAACATCTGTGTCTATACCAAAGTAACCTACCATAACAATTAGTACTGTTTAAATACCCATATATCTAATTGTGTGTGCTTCATTAGTAGGATCGAAAGGCTATATATTATACTGTTTAAATACCTAAATATCTAATTGCATGTGCTTCATTAGTAGGATCGAAAGGTTATGCCTGGACAAGCTGGCAGCCCATGAAAGAAAACAGCCAGAACTGACTAGAGACCAAGACATCAGCTCCAGAGAAAGTAGAGTGTTTTGCTTCTCATCCACCTGTGCCCCTTTTCTAAGCCTAGGGAACAATCTGCGGAAGAGGGGGCGTGGTAGAATGTAAGGGCTGCGATTGGGGTGAATGGGGAAACTACAACAATATAGACTGGACACTGATTTGATCAACTTGATTGAACATACAAGCCCCCCCTGCTGGATGGTGGGACCCATGAGCTGTGTGGGTCTTGGCACAACTGCTTGCAAATTTGTTTTACATTAAGGATTCTTGTACTCACAAATTATCACTTATTGTTAAAAAAATGAAAACAAAACAAAAGAACAGAGAAAGATGTAGAAAAGTTACACTAGAATGCATGATCTGAGATGGGTAGGGGTGGGGTGGGGGGAAGGTAAGGGGATATATGCCTGAACTGAATTGGAAAATCGTGTATGAAATACACAAAGCATCAATAAAAATAAAAAAATAAAGAAAAATAAAAAAACCCTCATTTTTATTCATTTCTAACTTAGTGGCACCTGTCTCCTCTAAGTAGTCTCTCCTAGGTTCCCTCTTTCCCTTTACCTTCCTGGTTCTTTTCCATTTTCCAGGTTCCTGCAGTTACATCACAGTATGTGCTCACAAATAAAGAGTGGGTGCCAGATCCATGATTGAAGGAGAATATACACCATTTGTTTTTCTGAGTCTGTTACTTCACTTGGCTAACAACTTCTAGTTCCATCCATTTACCTTCAGATTTCATGATGTCTTCTTTCTTTACCACTGAGTAAAACTCCATTGTATAGATGTACCACATTTTCCTTATTCACTATTCAATTAAATTAGGTTGCTTCCATCTCTTAGCTTTTGTGAAAAGCACAGCAAAATGTTGGTGTGCAAGTATCTCTTGCAGACAGCTATGAACATGCTAAAACAAAAGTGTGTTGTTTTCAAGAAGAGGAGAGGAGCTAAGGGTGTGTAACTCAGTGATATGTAGTGTGGTTAGCACACTTGTAGCCCTGAGTTTGACCTCTGGCCATAAGATATAAATGAAGCCAGGCCAGGTGGCACATGCCTTTTGTCTCAGCACTTGGAAGCCAGAGGCAAATCGGGCCTCATTAAACTCAAAAGCTCCTGTACATCAAAGGAAACAATCAAGGAAGTGAAGGGAAAGCCCACAGAGTGGGAGGAAACTTTCACCACAGATCCATCTGACAAAACATTGATTTACAGAGTATATAAACTACTCAAAAAAACAAAGAAGAAAGAAAACAAATGAATCACTCAAAAGATGGAAGATAGATGAACAGAGACTTCACAAGTGAGGAATTAGAGATTGCTGAGAAACATCTTAAAAAATGTTCAACGCCACTAATAATTAGGGAATGCAAATTAAAACCACTTTAAGATATCCTCTCACTCAGATATCAGTGGGTAAGATCAAGAAAACTGCAAATTGGTTTTACATGAAAGATGCTTGTACTCACAAATTATCACTTATTGTTAAAAAAATGAAAACAAAACAAAACAAAACAAAAATCAGAGAAAGATGCAGAAAAGTTACGGCAGAATGCATGATCTGGGATGGGTAGGGGTGGGGTGGGGGGAAGGGAAGGGGATATATGCCTGAACTGAATTGGAAAAGGATGTATGAAATACACAAAGCATCAATAAAAATAAAAATACAAAAAAGTATTATAAAAAAACAGAATAAAATACTTTACAATCTATATATCGTAATCATTCCTTTCTCTATGGCTTGTCCTTTAACGTAATAAATGGAAAATGATTTTTTAATGTTTAGTACGGTGTATTACTTCAGTCTAGATCCCATCAAGAAATTCATTTCTGGGTGACTGGATAGCAGAACAAACCAAACCAGAACAAACAACCACCAATTCATTTCTAGGCTAGAGCTGTAGCTCAGCTGGCAGAGCCCTTTTCCAAGCTGCTTGCAGCCCTGGGTTCTGTCTCTGTTGTCGCCACATCCCCAGATGAGGAGTGGTGTTGCTCACCTGCAATTACAGTGCTCAGGAGTTGGAGGCAGGAGGATCAAGAGTTCAAGTTCAGCCTCAGAACATAGTTAGTTTGAGGGTAGATGGGGTTACATGAGATCCTGTCCCAAAGACCCAGAACACAATTACATTTCAAAAATCTAATTGGAAAAAAAAGTCCTTGCCGGGTGTGGAGGCACACACCTTTGATCTCAGCACACAGGAGGCAGAGGCTGGGGATCTCTATGAATTCAAGGCCAGCAGGTCTACAAAGTGAGTTCTAGGACAGGTGGGGCTATAGGGAGACTCTGTCTCCCTGTCATATGAGACATACTATTATTCTCCTCCTTTTTTTTGTCTTTTTGAGACAGGGTCTCCCTATAGCCCCACTGTGCTGGAAATCACTTTGTAGACCAGGCTGGCCTTGAACTCACAGAGATCCACCTGTCTCTATCTCCCAAGTGCTGGGATTAGAGGCATGTACCACAATGCTCGGCTCCACTTCTTTTTTGGATACAGAGTCTCATTATGTAGACCAGACTGACCTTGATCTCACAGAGATCCACCTGCCTTTGCCTCCTGAGTGCTGAGATAAAAGGTGTGTGCCACCATGCCCAGGAGGTGTTTATCTTCTTCGATAAGTAGATCAGGCAAGCCAGGAATTAACATAGATTCCCCTGGGACTAAATGCATGGCCACCATGCACTGATCATTCTATTATTATTATTATTATTATTATTTAGTGGCCAGTTGGAGATCTAGGGAGACCCTCTCTGAGAGAAAGAGTGAAAGCAAGAGAGAGAGAGAGAGAGAGAGAGAGAGAGAGAGAGAGAGATAGCCAGTAAGAGTTGGGCATGCTTGTGCATGCCTTTAATCCCAGCTTGGGAGGCTGTGGATCTCTTTGAGTTCCAGGCCGGCCTGGTTTACATAGCACCATCTCCAGGCCAGCTGGGACTAAAGGGAGACCCTGTCTCAAAAAGACAAGAAAAAGACCAAAAAAATCCAGTAAATAAGGATTTAATGCAGTAAGGACTGTGGGCCATTTCACATAGTAAGGTCAAGGTTAAAAAAGATGTATTTTACCAGGGTGTGACACAACTTTAGTACCAGCACTTGGGAGGCAGACAGGGGTGAATCTCTGAGAGTTCAAGGTCAGTGGGGTTTGCATAGTAAGTTCCAGGCCAGCTGCAGCTATAGGGAGACCCTGTCTCAAAAAGAAACAAAACTAAACAAAAGTTTCCACTCAGTTATGTAATGAAGCCAGGCTAAAGAACCCCAGAGGAAAGCCCTAGCCTCTTGTAGGAAATAAAACTATTGGAGCCCAGATATCTGGAACTGGAAATTCTCGGGACCTGTGTTAGATCATCAGGAAGCAGTGGTGGGACCAAACTACACTTTGGAGTTTTCCTCAGACGTCCACATGTGTACTGTGGCATGTACATACCAAAACACATACAGAAAATAAATGAAAGTAAAATTTAAAAGGAGAGATCTATTTTCCTTCATTTTTTTTCTACCATTAGAGGCGATGGAACCTAGGTCCTCCCACAGGGTAGGCGAATGCTCTGCTGCTGAGGCATATCCCAGCCTAGTTTAGCTAATTTGGTCTAAGATTTCATATTGAATTTTTCATCCTCCGTGATCATCTTGGACATTTCCTGGGGACTTAAAATAGTAAATCCAGTTTTTCTCTGATATGTATTCCTGGACACAAATGAGAAGTGAGTTGAATTTTGTGTTTTTATGCAGGTCTATGCAGCTCCATGTAGCAGGCATCCTGGGCACTAAGCTGAAGGTGTTCCAGGAATAAATTGAGCAGAGTTTAGCATCTCACGTGAGAAATCAGCAGCTGTTCCATGAACACCAATGTAGCCCAGGACAAATGGGAGAGAATCCAAGCTACTATCAGGCAGTGACTTTAGCCTTCCCATCCAGGCACCTGTGGGCAGCTTGTGAATAATCAAAGGGGTCTCTATGTCTTTGGATACTGGAGAGGGTGCTGGATGTTCCAGGTGGAGGGAGTGTGGTGGACAGTTGGACAGCCTGGGTCTTGGAGCACTCTGCTAGTTTCTGGTCTTGGAAGAGGGGCACCCAGCATTGGAAAAGACTAAGGAAGATTACCATGGCAGCTAGAGCCTGGAGGTACATTTTCTGAGATGGGGACTCTGGGGGAGACTTGTAGCTTCCTGTGTGGTGGAGGGATAGAGGGTGGATCCAAGGGTGTGATAATCTCCCAGTTCCCAGCCGAAATGTACAGGTGAGGCTGGTCAGTAGAAAAGATGAACTACACCTATTAAAGGTGGCTACACCTTTAATACTTTAATCCCAGCATTCTATGGGCAGCCCCAATCAGGGTTACATAGGTATACACCATTAGACCCTATCTATAAAGACAAGAGGAGATGGATCAGTAAGGCCTGGCCTCCAGAGGGTGTGGCTGAATAGTAGGTGTGGCTCCATAGAAGGCGGAACTGCATGGTTGGACAGTCACAGGGTGGTAATGTTTGGAGCGACTGCATAATGGGAGGAGTCACAGTGTAGGTGGGAAAGGAGGGGCCAGCCTGGAGATGGTATTTAATCACAGGTCCTTGAGAGAAGGTCAAAGGGGCAACGGACCAGTGATGAGATGCAGGAGCCTGCTTATGTCCTGGGTGAGTAGGAGCACTGAGCTGCCTGCATACATGGTGTGGTAGGGTTTTGGTGGTAAAATGTTGGTCATCCAATGTCTTAAGTTCTCCAGATTTCTGGCTTGGGAGGAGAGGAGGGCAGCCAGAACCTGGAGGGAATCTAGAGAGTGGAGGACAGTTCAGAACCTCAGAGCATCTGTCCCCTGAACACCCATGTAGCCCAGGAAATATGGGAGAGAATCCAAGCTACTATCAGGCAATGACTTGAGCCTTCCCATCCAGGCACCTGTGGGCAGCTTGTGGATAATCAAAGGGGTCTCCATGTCCTTGGATACTGGAGAGGCTACTGGATGGTCCAAGTGGAGGGATTGTGGTGGGCAGGTGGGTAGCCTGGGTCTTGGAGAACTCTGTTAGTTTCTGGTCTTGGAAGAGAGGCACCCAGCATTGGAAAAGACTAAGGCAGATTACCAGGACAGGTAGAGACTGGAGGTGCATTTTCTGAGATGGGGACTCTGGGGGAGACTTGTAGCTTCCTGTGTAGTGGAGGCAGCCAGGGTGGAGCCAAGGTTGCATTAATCTCTCAGTTCCCAGAACAAATGTACCTGTGTAGCTGGTCAATAGAAAAGATGATTGGTTTAATTCCCAGCACCCACATGTTGGCTAAGAACTGTCCTGAACTCAGTGCTTATGAGCACTGACTGCTCTTACAGAGGACCTGGGTTCGAGTCCCAGCACCCACATTGTGACTAAGAACTGTCTTTAACTCCAGTTTCAGCGAAATCCGACGCCCTCTTCTGACCTCCATGGCATTGCACTAAACGGATGCACCAATTTACATGCAGATAGTACACTCGTACACACATTAAAAAAAGAAGAAGAAAAGATGAACTACTGGGCTAGAGAGATGGCTCAGTGGTTAAGAGTGCTGACTGCTCTCGCAGAGGACCATGGTTTGGTTTCCAGAGTTCAAGGCCAGACTGGTCTACAGAGTGAGTTCCAGGATAGCTGGAGCTAAGTAAAAAACAAAACAAAATAAAACAAAACTTTAAGCTGGGCAAGGTGGCACACGCCTTTAATCCTAGCACGGTCTTTAATCCAGTCTGGTCTACAGAGTGAGTTCCAGGCCAGCTGGGGCTATACACCATTAGACTCTATCTATAAAGACAAGAGAAGATGGAATCAGGAAACCCCCACCTCTAGAGTTGTATCTGAATAATGGTTAGGGCTCCATAGAAGGTGGAACTGAATGCTGGGGTTTTGGGGGCAGAATGTTGGCCATTGCAAGTCTTAAGTTCCCTAGATTTCTTGTTTGGGAGGAGAGGAGGCTCGGGGCAGTATCTGGAGCCTCTGGGGTGACGTCCAGCACTAACACAAGAGCTGTTTGCTGGTTCATTGCAAAGCTGGGAGGCTTGGGTCTAGAGCAGTTAGGGAGGAATGGGGCAGCAGGTGCTCCATCCAGATGCTTCTGCACTGCTGTCCTGACAGACTTGGGCCAGAAACCTCCGAACCTGGTCTCTTAGGAAACTTGGAGCATCGATAGGAAGACTGACGGGTAGGAGCTGGGTGCCTGGGCTTCTCTGATGCGTTTCACTTCTCTTCCAGGTTCTCAAATACAGGAAGGTCTTCCTGGGTCTCCAAATCCTCCTCTGTTCCCAGGCCCTCCAATGCCTCCAATGTCTTCAGCCCCAGCAATGTACCCGGATTCCCAAATTCCCCCAAGTCTCCAAATGTCCCCATCATCTCTGATTCAAGGAAGGTTCCCATTGTATGGGAGCAGCACAGTGGCCGGAGGTCTCCAAATGCTACCCACTTGCCAAATGACCCCATCACCTCTGATTCAAGGAAGGTTCCCATTGAATGGGCGCAACGCAGTGGTCTCCAAATGCTGCCCACTAGCCAAATGACCCCATCACCTCGGATTCAAGAAAGGTTCCTATTTTATGGAAGCAGCACAGTTGCCGGAGTTCTCCAAATGCAACCTACTTGTCAAATGACCCCATCACGTCTGATTCAAGGAAGGTTCCCATTGAATGTGAGCAACCCAGCAGCCGGAGGTCTCCAAATGACACCCACATTTCAAGTCACCCCATCACCTCCAATTCAAGGAAAGTTCCCATTGATTGGAAGCAACGCAGCCGATGCAGGTCTCCAAACGCCCTTAAGGATTCAAATGAACCCAGAAACACCAATGCCACCATGGTTCCCAAGGAATGAAAGCAATGCAGGGTCTGCAGGTCCCCATATGGCCCCAGGGCTCCAAAGGAACCCAGCACCCACAAAAAAGAAACGAAGGTCCCAGAAGAACAGAAGCACCGCAGCAGGTCTCCAAATGTCCCCAGAGGCTCCAGTGAATCCGGATCCTCAAGTTTCTCCAGCCCTCCTGGGTCAACCTGGATACCCTGGGATCCAAATGACCCCGGGTAGTCCAAGAAAGCAGCGGAAGCAAAGAACAGCTTATACCGAGAAGCAGAAAAAAGTTTTGGAAGAAAGATTCAGAAACAAACAGCACCTGGACTCTATAGAACGCCGGGAGCTTGCACAGGAGATTGGTGTGAAAGAGGACCAGGTCAGGGTATGTTCTCTCCCTTGCTTCTTCTCCCGAGTCAGAATAGTCGGTTCCCTGTCAGACACCTACCTCACTTGGAAGACTCCTTGTCCTTCATTGAGGCTGTTTGGCACAGGTTTCAGTTATGGAAGGGTTGCAGTTTTTATGGGTGGGCCAGGACTGGACCCCACATCCCTAGGTGCCTAGACATCGGGGGTCCCTGTGAAACCTCAGAACTTTGAGCAGAAGCTTCCCTGGTATCAGGCTCTGGCTCTCCTTTTACCCTCCTTGGCTTCTAGAGCGACCTCAGCTTTGTAATGAGTTGGGATGGGGCGGAGGCTCAGGCTTTCCAGCAGCGTCTTTACATCTGGGGCCCAGGCTGCTGCAGGAGGCCCCTCCCATTGACCTCTGGCTTTTCCTCTGCAGTTTTGGTTCAAGAACCGCAAGGCTAAATACAAACAAGATCATCCTGAGGAGCCTCTTCAACGACCACCCTGGAATCGTGCAAGGCCTGGAGGCCAAAGTCAATTGACACACCACAGAGGCCCAGATCCTGGTGCGGCCCCTGCCAGTGGGGATTCCGCATGCCCAGGTTTGTCAGATTGCAGCTCCACTCCTCAAGTGGGGCCAGAGTGGGGATCCCACAGCCTGGAGTCCTCTTGTGAGGGTTCTGGGTGGAGCACTCAGGAGGACCTTGTGGCTGCTCAAGGATCTGCTACAGCTTTCCTTGGGTCAGGTCTCCCAGACAAGGAAGCAGACCCAGATCAACCACAGGCAAATGATGCTTCACCTGATCCGATGATCGAATCTGCAGCCACAGACGACGTTCCAGCATCTGCCGAAGCTTCAGTTTCCAGGGAATCTCCCCACGTGGCTCAGGGAGAAGCTCCCGCCCTAACTTCAGCCCCAGAGGAATCCGCTGATGAGCTCTGGGTCAAAGTTCTTCATGATCTGGAGACAGTTTTAGATCCTGAGGCCAGTGTTGTTTACCCCATACCTAGTTCACCCAACGACCCTTTCAGAAAATATTAATTACTTAGAGATTGATTTTAGACCCTGCGATTTGTCTTGTCTCACTGTCTTTTCACCTCTGAGAGGTCTTCTTGATCCCAGGCTTGTTAGTGGACCCCTTGTTGTTTCACTGATACAGTACAGGAAGGAAGAGGTGAGACTGCAGAGCAGGAAATGGTACAGGTCTGAATTTGTGGGAGTGGAAGTGTGGGTCTACCCCTATGTCACCCTTCTGTCCCTGAGCCAGAACTGAGTACTGTCCCCTGCTGGGCTCCTTGGGGTCCCAGCGACCATGCCCATGGCACCATCCCTATCCTTGTGCCTCCAGATTGCTGAGGTTACAGGCACCTGCTATCAAGCCTGGCTCTACTAGGAACTTCAGTTGGTGACAAATGTAATAATATGGAGCAGGAGGCACAAAGGCACAGCACATGAAGAGGGTCACAGGAGGAGTCCTTTTTTAGCTGTCTGTCCCACCTGGGATCTCTGTACACAGGCACCCACTACCCCAACCTCACAGATGGAAAAGAACTCAACCCCAAAGGCCGGAGGAATGGGGTGTGGATAGTTTAAGAGTAGATTACATCATTCCAGAGGCAAAGCCAATAACCATAGTTACACCAGACCATGGCAGGTCAGTTAACATAAATGTTTCAGTTAGGAAAAACAAGCTTCTTGGAATTGCAGAAACAAAGGGTTCCATTGGGCTGGTGAGACGGGGTATGTGCCTGGCTATTGGTATGTTTCCCAGGATTGGAAAAGCAGTGTACCCCTGGGATCTAAAGGAACCAGTTCTGATTGGCCATCTGCAGAGTGATGTGGCAGGGCTAGGCAGAATCTCAGGGTGAGGAACAAAGTGGAATCAGTTTTGCCATTTCAATAAGTCTGTGTTTTATGTGAGCTATCCTTTTTATTTAAAGAAATAAGGTGTTCTTGACTTAACTTTAATGTGGCTCATTTTATGGTTTTTTATAAATCTACACCAAATGTTTATGTGAGTAAAGATTTTCAATGAATGAATGAATGAATTTATGTGTATGAGTGTACTGTCTGCATGTGTATAAGTGCATCCATGTCATAGAATGCCTGGAGAGTCAGAAGATGGGATTGGATTCCCCTGGAGCTAGAGTCTGGATGAGTGTTGGTTGCAATGTGGGTGCTGGTAATCAAACCCAGGTCCTTGGCAAGAGCATTCATTGCTCTTAACCTCTGAGCCATCTCTCCAGCCCCCATTGTTTTTTGTTTCTTTCCTTGGCCTTTTTGTTTCTTTTTGAGACAGGGTCTCCCTGTAGCTCCAGCTGGCCTGGAACTCACTATGTAGTCCAGGCTGGCTTTGGAACTCAAGAGATCAATCTGCCTCTGCCTTCTGAGTGCTGGGATTAAAGATGGGTCACCACAGCTGGGTCATGAAGATGTACGCCTTTAATCCCAGCACTCAGGAAGAAGGTGGATCTCTCCCAGCACTCAGCAGGGAAAGGGTGATGTTCTCTGTGGAACTGAGGCCAGTCTGGCCTGTAAAGTGAGTTCCAGGTCAGCTTGAGGTAGGGGAGACCCTGTTTAAGTCAAGGGGCTAGGCCCAGGAGAGATGGCTCATTAGTTATGAACAGTGGCTGCTCTTGCAGATGTCCTCGATTTAATTCCCAGCAATCACATGATGGCTAACAACTGTCAGTAACCCCAGTTCTGGCCATGTGACACCATCTTCTGACCTCCTCAGGCATTGTACCAGCTCCAGTTCCAGGACATCTGACAACTTTTTCCTTTGCCAGAGGCAGCCAAACACAGGGAGAACACATGAACACACACACACACACACACACACACACCATTGGAAAAAAAAAACTTAAGCTGTGTATGGTGTCACATGTGTTTAATCCCAGAAGGAAGAGGCAGGTTCACACACATTTATCTGAGTTTGAGACCAGCCTGGTCTTCAAAGATTGTTCCATGTCAGTCATTATGACATAATGAGAGCCCTCCACTCCTGAAGATCCTAATGATTCTTTACTCCTTGAGCCTGGTATGCCACACCTCTAATCCCATCACTTGGGAGTCTGAGGAAGGTGGATTTCTGTCTTCCAAGCCAGCCAGGACTTCATAAGGAGAAACTGTCTAAAACAAAACCAAACCAAAGAAACAATTTTATTGTTCATTATTGGATTAAAAGTTAGTTAAATGAAAAGGAAAACAATACTTTCTGAAGCAATTAGAAAACTGAACTGGAAGCTGGGTGTGGTTGCACATGCCTTTAATCCCAGTGGTTGGGAGGCAGATGCAGGCAGATCTCTGTGAGTTCAAAGCCAGCCTGGTCTACAGAGGAAGCTTCAAGCCAGCTGGGACTAAAGGGAGACCCTGTCTCAAAAAGACCAAAACAGGCCGGCCGTGGTGTTGCACACCTTTAATCCTAGCACTTGGGAGGCAGAGGCAGGCCAGCCTGGTCTACAGAGTGAGTTCCAGGACACCTAGTACTACAGGGAGACTCTGTCTCAAAAAGACCAAAACAGGGCTGGAGAGATGGCCTAGTGGTTAAGAGCACTGACTTCTCTTACAGAGGACCCGGGTTCGATCTCCAGCACCCACATGGCGGCCGAGAACTGTCTGAAACTCCAATTCCATGAGAACTCTAGTTCCAGGGGAATCCAACACCCTCTTCTGACTTCCGCAGCATTGCACGACATGGGTGCACACACCTGCATGCAGACAGTACATTCATACACATACCGAAATAAATAAAATTAATAAAAATTAAAAAAAGACCAAAACGGCCGGGCGTGGTGCCGCACACCTTTAATCCTAGGACTTGGGAGGCAGAGGCAGGCAGATCTTTGTGAGTTCAAGGCCAGGCTGGTCTACAGAGTGAGTTCCAGGACACCTGGGACTACAGGGAGACCCCGTCTCGAAAAGACCAAAAANAGAGATGTCCTAGCAGTTAAGAGCACCGACTGCTCTTGCTGAGGACCCGGGTTCGATCCCCACCACCCACATTGTGGCTGAGAACCGTCTTTAACTCCAGTTCCAGGGGAATCTGATGTCCTCTTTTGACATCCATGGCATTGCACGACACGGGTGCACCAACCTACATGCAGACTGTACATTCATACACATAAAAAAATAAAATTAAATTAAAAAACTAAAATAAAATAAAGAACTCTTTAATAAAAAAAGACCAACACAAACAAACACGAACAAACACCCCTCCCAAAAATCCCCCAAAACAAAACAAAAATCATTAAAACCGACCAGATTGGCTGCTAGAATGACATTGTTTTTATTTTAATCTAATTTTTTTGGTAATGTTGAGCCCCAGTTGGCCTGGATTTCACTATGTAGAACAGGCTGGCCTTGAACTTACAGAGATCTGCCTGCCTTTCCCTCCCAAGTGCTAGGATTAAAGGTGTATGCCACCTCACCTAGCCTAGAGTGATATTGTTTTTAAACAAGTCCTGAATGGGATTCCTAGGCACACCTCCAACATATCCAGAAGTGACAGGAAAAGTCTTTAGTTTCATTTATGCTTGAGGTACTTTGGATTCAAACCAGAGCTTCAAAATTGCTAGCAAGTGCAGCTGGGGCTGCAGAGAGACCCTGTCTCAAAAGGACTAAAAAAAAAAATGCTATCAAGTACTCCACCACCAAGTTCTCTTCTTTTTTCCGGGATGGTGCTGGGGGGAGTAAAATTTCAGGTTACCTTTTTTGTTATTGGTTTTTTTGAGAGAGGGTCTCCCTTTGTCTCTAGGTTGGCAGGAACTCTCTGTGTAGACCAGGCTGGCCTTGATCTTTCAGAGATCTGCCTCTGCCTCCCCAGGACTGGGGTCAGAGGTGTGTTCCACCAGCCTGGCCCTCAAATTTCACTTTAAAGTTACTTGGTGCATGTCAGTCAGTGCCTGTGTGTCTGTGTTGGTGCGAGTGTCTCTGAGCCCCTGTAGGCCCTCCCATTGGTGTGGAGGTCCGAGGACAACGGGCAGCAGTCTGCTCTGTGTTTTTACCACGGGCATCTCAGGGGTAGAGCTTAGGTGGTCAGGCTTGGCGTTAAGCTCCTTTCTAGAAGAGCCATCTTGCTGATCCCCGTCTTTTTATTATTTACTTTTGACCTAAGGGTTTCACCTGGTTTCCTGAACTCTGCTGGGCCAGAATCCTGGGTAGCTGGCACCATAGACCTAGTTCACCAGCTATTTTATTCTTCAATCCTGGGAGGGACTGAGAACTGCCATTGGTAGGCTCTGCCCTGCTCTCTCTAGTGCTGTCTCTCTCCTGTGGACTCTATCCAAGGGCTCTACCACAGGCCTCTCTCCTATGGATTCTAGGTGGGGGCTCTACCACAGACCTCTATCCTGTGGATTCTAGGCAAGGGCTCTACCACAGGGCTCTATCCTGTGGATTCTAGGCAAGGGCTCTACCACAGGGCTCTCTCCTGTGGATTCTAGGCAGGGACTCTACCACAGGCCTCTCTCCTGTGGATTCTAGCCAAGGGCTCTAACCAGCACAGCCATTCAGGAGAGCACAGCATCTAAAGCAGCCTCTGGAGTTTCACCCGACATTCCCCCTGCCACCCCAGCCCTGCACTGCTCTGGACTCAGTGTTCACAGTTTTGCAATAAACCTTCACACAGATCCTGTGTAAATGCAGAAACTGGGGGTGTGCAGGGACAACCTCAGAACTCCCTGGGCTTCTCTCATCTCCTCATCTCCCCTCTCTTCCCCTCTCCTGTCCCCTTCNCAAAACTACCCCCAAAGTTAACAGTGCTGGGATATGGCTGAGTTGGCAGAGTGTTCATCAGGCACGCCAAAGGCCCTGGGTTCCAGTCTCTGAATAGCACTGAATAAAGCAGGTGTTGGCATATGCCTGTGATGTGAGTGCATCAAAATCATACCTGGGTACAGAGCAACTTCAAGGCAAGTTTAGGATATAGGAGATCTGAACTAAAAAAATTTTTTTTGCTCTGCAGAGGTTTATTGTTTTGGGCAGAAGTTAACTGTTTCAGTCAGTTCTTTGACTCAGTCCTTATGTTGTTGTTGTTCCCTCTTGTTTTTATTGTTCCAAAATATGCCTGTATATTTGTCACATATATTCCAAAATTATGACCTCTACAAATAAAGTGTATCTTAATTCCAAAATATGTTTAAGAATTAACATTTCCCTTTAATTTTATATTACTCCAAAACATAAATACCTACCCTCCAACCATATACCGAAATGACAAAGTCTGAAAATAAGTCGTAAGTTAATTCTAGAGTCTGTTAAGGGATCCACATAAGAGCACAATAGCTTTCAGATGAAATGAAATATAACATTAATGTTGCTCAGCTTGCCTTCGACTAGATATTTGGTACTAGCATCCACAAATGACAGATACCATTCATCGTTTGCTTTTCTGGGACTGTGCTACTTCACTCAGTGTAATGGCTTCATGTTCCCTCCATTTACCTGCAAAGTTCATGATGTCATCTTTCTTTACCGCTGAATAGAACTCCATTGTGTACCACATTTTCATTATCCACTTGTCAGTTGAGGGGCACTTGGGTTGGTTCCAGCTCTTCAATATTGTGAAGAGAGTTGCAGTAAACATAGATGTACATGAATCTTTGTGTTAGGAGCAGTCTTGTGGGCATATATGCAGGGGTGGTATGACTGAGTCAGGTGGTAAGCTCATTTTGAGTCTCTTAAGGGTTCTCCACATTGCTTTCCATAGTGGTTGTACAAGTTTACATTCCCATCAGCAGAGGATGAGTGCTCCCCTTTCCCCATAACCTATCCAGCATCTGATGTCTTTAGTTTTCTTCATCTTAGCCAGTCTTACTGGAGTGAGAAGATATCTTAACGTGTGTGTGGTGTGTGTGTGTGTGTGTGTGTGTGTGTGTGTTGTTTTTCTTCTTGAGACAGGGTCTCCTTGTAGCCCCAGCTGGCCTGGAACTTACTCTGTACACTAGGCTGGCCTTGATATCAGAGATCTGCCTGCCTCTGCCTCCCAAGTGCTAGGATTAAAGGCATGCACCACCCTTAAATTGGTTTTAATTGGGATTTCCTTAATAAAAATGTTGAACACTTTTTAAGATGTTTCTCAGACATCTTTACTTCCTCACTAGTGAAGTCTTTCCTGAACAATTCTTAATCTATGAGGGGTCAGTGCCTGCTGTGTCCTGCAGATCTCCAGGCCAGATCCAGGTAGACACCTGTGCTTCCTGAATGGGCCAGGTCCCCAGTGTGCTGGACATGGCCCTGCCGAGTCTCTTTCTATCGACTATTTGGTGGATTCAAGAGCTTGTCTGTGGATTTTTAGTAGATGCTGGACATCGGGTGTGTTTAGTTTAGGGGATATTGCCTGTGCTCACCACGGCAACCTGTCCTCCACTGCATCCTGCTAACCAGTGCATCCTGCCTCCACTGCATCTTGCTAACCAGTGCATCCTGCCTCTACTGCCTCCTGCCTCCACTGCACCCTGCTAACCACTGCATCCTGCCCCCACTGCATCCTGCTAACCACTGCATCCTGCCCCCACTGCACCTTGCTAACCCCTGCATCGTGCATCCACTGCACCCTGCTAACCACTTCATCCTGCCTCCACTGCACCTTATTAACCACTGCATCGTGCCTCTTGCTGCACCCTGCTAACCATGGCATCCTGCTAACCACTACATCCTCGTAACCACTGCATCCTGCCTCTCACTCCACCTTGCTACCCACTGCATACTACATTCCACTGGGTTCTGCTAGGTGTTTTCTCCTGTGAGCATACTTCTAGAAGTCAGGTCTCAGTGGCAGGAGCATTTTTAAAGCTTTTTACTCATCTAAGAAAACCTTCACTCTATATTAAGAGAATAAAATACTTTACCATCTATTTATCATAATCATTCCTTTCTCTATGGCTTGTCCTTTAACTGAATAAATGGAAAATGATTTTTTAACATTTAATACTGTCTATTCAGTCTAGATCCCATCAAGTGATTCATTTTTGGGTGACTGGATAGCAGAACAAACCAAACCAGAACAAACAACCACCAATTCATTTCTGGGCTAGAGCTGTAGCTCAGCTGTCAGAGTCCTTTTCCAAGCTGCTTGAAGCCCTGGGTTCTGTCTCTGTTGTTCCCACATCCCCAGATGAGGAGTGGTGGTGCTCACCTGTAATTCCAGTGCTCAGGAGTTGGAGGCAGGAGGGTCAGGAGTTCAAGTTCAGCATCAGAACACAGTTAGTTTGAGGGTAGCTGGGGCTACATGAGATCCTGTCCCAAAGACCCAGAACACAATTACATTTCAAAAATCTAATTGGAAAAAAATTGTCCTTGCTGTTTGTGGTGGCACACACCTTTGATCTCAGCACACAGGAGGCAGAGGCTGGGGATCTCTGTGAGTTCAAGGCCAGCAGGTCTACAAAGTGAGTTCTAGGACAGGTGGGGCTATAGGGAGACTCTGTCTCCCTGTCTTGTGAGACATAGTATTATTCCCCTCCTTTATTTGTCTTTTTGAGACAGGGTCTCCCTATAGCCCCACTGTGCTGGAATTCACTTTGTAGACCAGGCTGGCCTTGAACTCACAGAGATCCACCTGCCTCTGTCTCCTGAGTGCTGGGATTAGAGGCGTGCACCACAATGCTCTGCTCCCCTCCTTTTTTAGATACAGGGTCTCACTATGTAGTGTAGGTGTCCTTGAACTCATGGAGATCTTCATGCCTGTGCCTTCTGAGTACTTCAAATAAAGGTGATGACCACCATACCGTTTGGCTTCCAATCCTTTGTTTTGAGGTAGTGTGTCCTGAAGCCCAGGCTGACCTCAAATTCAACCTGTACCAAGGTTGGCCTTCAACTCCAGTTCCAAGGGAATCCAACAACCTCTTCTGACCCCTCTGGGTACTGAATGGCATGAGTACACTTACATACATTCAGGCAATACACTGATTAATAATAATAATAATAATAATAGTAATAATAATAGAATGATCAGGGCATGGTGGCCACGCATTTAGTCCAAGGGGATCTATGTTAATTCCTGGCTTGCCTGGTCTACTTATCCAATAAGATTAACACCTTCTGTCCATGGTGGCACACACCTTTAATCCCAGCACTCAGGAGGCAAAGGCAGGTGGATCTCTGTGAGATCAAGGTCAGTCTGGTCTACATAGTGGGGATCTAGGGAGACCCTGTCTCAGAGAAAGAGAGAAAGCAGGAGAGGGTGGGAGGGGAGAGAGAGAGAGAGATCAGAAAATAAGAAAGCCAGGAAAAGGGTGTGCATCAGTCACCTGTAATCCCTGTAATCCCATGCTTTGGGAGGTGACAGGATGCTCAAATGTTCAGGATGAGGATTATCTTCCTCTATACAGTGAATTGGGGTCCAGTGTGGGCTACTTGAAACTTGTCTCAAAAAAAATCCTCCAGATAAAATAGCCAGTAAGAGTTGGGCATGGTGGTGCAGGCCTTTAATCCCAGCTTGGGAGGCTGTGGATCTCTGTGAGTTCCAGGCCAGCCTGGTTTACATACCACCATCTCCATGTCAGCTGGGACTAAAGGGAGACCCTGTCTCAAAAAGACAAGAAAAAGACCAAAAAATATCCAGTAAATAAGGATTTAATGCAGTAGAGACTGTGGGCCTTTTCGCATAGTAAGACCAAGGTTTAAAAAGATGTATTTTGTAAGGGCTGCGATTGGGGTGAATGGTGAAACTACAGCAATGTAGTCTGGACACTCATTTGATCAACTTGATTGAACAAACAACCTGTCACCCCCCACTGGATGGTGGGGCTGTAGGTGTTTGGGCACAACAGCCTGCAGATAGGTTTTGCATGAAGGATGCTTGTACTCATGGATTATCACTTATAGCTAAAAATGAAAAAAAAAACTGAGAGAAAGATGCAGGACAGTTATGGCAGAATGCATGATCTGGGATGGGGTGGGGTGGGGTAGGGAAAGGGAAATAAGCCTGAACTGAATTGGAAAAAATGTATGAAATGCACAAAGCATCAATAAAAACTAATTTAAAAAAAAAAATAATAAAGGTAGGAACTTGGCAAGGCTACCCCCTGTCACCACTCTTCTTCAATATAGTGCTTGAAACACTTGCTAGAGCAATAAGGCAAGAAAAGGAAATTAAAGGAGTACTAATTGGAAAAGAGGAAGTCAAGCTATCCCTATTTGCTGATGATATGATTGTTTACTTAAGGGATGCTAAAAACTCCACCAGAAAACTCCTAGCAATGATTAACAGCTTCAGCAAAGTGGCA
>VZQC01012462.1:162755-176141 GCA_009823505.1 Rhizomys pruinosus | reverse complement strand
TATAAAGACAAGAGGAGACAGATCAGTAAGGCCTGGCCTCCAGAGGGTGTGGCTGAATAGTAGGTGTGGCTCCATAGAAGGTGGAACTGCATGGTTGGACAGTCACAGGGTGGTAATGTTTGGAGGGGCTGCAGGACGGGAGGAGTCACAGTGTAGGTGGGAAAGAAGGGGCCAGCATGGAGATGCCATTTAAGTACAGGTCCTGGAGAGAAGGTCAAAGGAGCAACCTAGCAGTGGTGAGATGCAGGATCCTGCTCATGTCCTGGGTGAGTTGGGGCACTGAGCTGCCTGCATGCATGGTGTGGTGGGGTTTTGGGGGCAGAATGTTGGCCGTTGCATGTCTTAAGTTCTCCAGATTTCTCACTTGGGAGGAGGGAAGGGCAGCCAGGGACTGGAGGGCAGCTAGAGAGTGGAGCACAGTTCAGTACATCACAGCAACTGTCCCCTGAACACCCATGTAGCCCAGGGATGAATGGGAGAGAATCCAGGCTACTATCAGGCAATGACTTGGGCCTTCCCATCCAGGCACCTGAGGGCAGCTTGTGAATAATCAAAGGGGTCTCCTTGTCCTTGGATGCTGGAGAGGCTACTGGATGGTACAGTGGAGGGAGTGTGGTGGGCAGATGGGCAGCCTGGGTCTTGGAGAACTCTGCTAGTTTCTGGTCTTGGAAGAGGGGCACCAAACATTGGAAAAGACTAAGGCAGATTACCAGGGTAGCTAGTGCCTGGAGGTGCATTTTCTGAAATGGGGACTCTTGGGGAGATTTGTAGCTTCCTGTGTGGTGGAGGCAGCCAGGGTGAAGCCAAGGGTGTGTTAATCTCTTAGTTCCCAGCACAAATGTACCTGTGTAGCTGGTCAATAGAAAAGATGATGGGTTTAATTCCCAGCACCCTCATGGTGGCTAAGAACTGTCCTTAACTCAGTGCTTAAGAGCACTGACTGCTCTTGCAGAGGACCTGGGTTCAATTCCCAGCACCCACATTGCAAATAAGAACCATGTTTAACACAAGTTCCAGGGGAATCTGACGCCCTCTCCATGGCATTGCACTAAATGGATGCACCAATTTACATGCAGATAGTACAGTCGTACACATAAAAAAAAAAAAAAAAGATGAACTACTGGGCTAGAGAGATGGCTCAGTGGTTAAGACTGCCGACTGCTCTCACAGAGGACCATGGTTTGGTTTCCAGAGTTCAAGGCCAGACTGGTCTACAGAGTGAGTTACAGGATAGCTGGGGCTAAGTAAAAAAAAAAAAAAGTTTAAGCTGGGCAAGGTGGCACACGCCTTTCATCCTAGCACGGTCTTTAATCCAGTCTGGTCTACAGAGTGAATTCCAGGCCAGCTGGGGCTATACACCATTAGACTCTATCTATAAAGACAAGAAAAGATGGAATCAGTAAGGCCCCTCCAACAGAGTTTTATCTGAATTGTGGGTGGGGCTCCATAGAAGGTGGAACTGAATGCTGGGGTTTTGGTGGCAGAATGTTGGCCATCAAAAGTCTTAAATTCCCTAGATTTCTTGTTTGGGAGGAGAGGAGGCTCGGAGCAGTACCTGGAGTCTCTGGGGTGAGGTCCAGCACTAACACAAGAGCTGTTTGCTGCTTCATTGCAAAGCTGGGAAGCCTGGGTCCGGAGCAGTGAGGGAGGGACTGGGGAAGCAGGTACTCCATCCAGATGCTTCTGCACTGCTGTCCTGCCAGACCTGGCCCTGAAACCTCCCCATCTGGCCTCATAGGAAACTAGGAGCATTGATAGGAAGACTGACGGGCAGGAGCTGGGTGCCTGGGCTTCTCTGATGCGTTTCCCTTCTCTTCCAGGTTCTCAAATACAGGAAGGTCTTCCTGGGTCTCCAAATTCTGTGCTCCCAGGCTGTCCAATGCCCTCAGATATTCCAGTGTCTTCAGCCCCAGAAATGTACCCAGGTTCCCAAATGCCCCCAAGGCTCCAAATGCCCCCATCACCTCCGATTGAAGGAAGGTTCCCATTGAATGGAAGCAACGCAGAGGCCAGAGGTCTTCAAATGCCGCCCACCTGCCAAATGACCCCATCAGCTCTGATTCAAGGAAGTTTCCCATTGTATGGGATCAACGCAGTGGGTGGCGGTGTCCAAATGCCACCCACTCGCCAAATGTCCCCATCACCTCTGATTCAAGGAAGGTTCCCATTGTATGGGATCAACGCAGTGGGTGGAGGTCTCCAAATGCTGCCCACTTGCCAAATGACCCCATCACCTTTGATTCAAGGAAGGTTCCCATTGAATGGGAGCAACCCAGCAGCCGGAAGTCTCCAAATGACACCCACATTCCAAAGGACCCCATCCCCTCCAATTCAAGGAAGGTACCCATTGATCGGAAGCAACGCAGTGGATGCAGGTCTCCAAACACCCCCAAGGACTCAAATGAACCCAGAATCACCAATGCCACCATGGTTACCAAGGAATGAAAGTGACGCAGTGCCTGCAGGTCCCCATAGGGCCCCAGGGCTCCAAACGAACCCAGCACATCAGAAGAAAGGAAGGTTCCCGAAGAACAGAAGCACCGCAGCAGGTCTCCAAATGTCCCCAGAGGCTCCAGTGAATCCGGATCCTCAAGTTTCTCCAGCCCTCCTGGGTCAACCTGAATCCCCTGGGATCCAAATGACCCCGGATAGTCCAAGAAAGCAACGGAAGCAAAGAACAGCTTATACCGAGAAGCAGAAAAAAGTTTTGGAAGAAAGATTCAGAAATAAACAGCACCTGGACTCTACGGAATGCCGGGAGCTTGCACAGGAGATTGGTGTGGAAGAGGACCAGGTCAGGGTATGTTCTCTCCCTTGCTCCTTCTCCCCAGTCAGAATAGTGGGATCCCTGTCAGACACCTATCTCACTTGGAAGACTCCTTGTCCTTCATTGAGGCTGCTTGGCACAGGTTCCAGTTATGGAAGGGTTGCAGTTTTTATTTGCATGGGAAAGCACTGGACCCCACATCCCTTCAGTCTCTAGGCATTGGAAACCTAGAGTGTCTAGGTACCTAAACATCGGGGGTCCCTGCAAAACCTCAGAACGTTGAGCAGAAGCTTCCCTGGTATCAGGTCCTGGCTCTCCTGTTACTGTCCCTCCTTGGCCTCTAGAGCAACCTCAGCTTTGTGATGAGTTGGGACAGGGGCGGAGGCTCAGGCTTTCCAGCAGCGTCTTCACATCTGGGGCCCAGGCTTCTACAAGAGGCCCCTCCCATTGACCTTTGGCTTTTCCTCTGCAGGTTTGGTTCAAGAACCAGAGGGCTAAATACAAACAAGAGCATCCTGAGGAGCCTCTTCAACGACCACCCTGGAATCGTGCAAGGCCTGGAGGCCAAAGTCTGTCCACACACCACAGAGGCCCAGACCCTGGTGCGGCCCCTGCCAGTGGGGATTCCACATGCTCAGGTTCATCAGATTGTAACCCCACTCCTCAAGTGGGACCTCAGTGGGGATCCCACATCCTGGAGTCCTCTTGTGAGGGTTCTGGGTGGAGCACTCACGAGGACCTGGTGGCTGCTCAAGGATCTGCTACAGCTTTCCTTGGGTCAGGTCTCCCAGACAAGGAAGCAGACCCAGATCAACCACAGGCAAATGGTGCTTCACCAGACCTGTCCATCGAAGCTGCAGCCACAGACGAAGCTCCAGCATCTGCCGAAGCTCCAGTTTCCAGAGAATCTCCCCCTGTGGCTCAGGGAGAAGCTCCAGCCCTAACTTCAGCCCCAGAGGAATCAGCTGATGAGCTCTGGGTCAAAGTTCTTCATGATCTGGAGACAGTTTTAGATCCTGAGGCCACTGTTGTTTACCCCATACCTAGTTCATCCAAGGACCCTTTCAGAAAATATTAATTACTTAGAGATTGACTTTAGACCCTGCGATTTGTCTTGTCTCACCCAGTCTTTTCACCTTCAAGAAGTCTTGTGGTTCCCAGGCTTGTACGTGGACCCCTTGTTGTTTGAATGTTACAGTACAGGAAGGAAGAGGTGAGACTGCAGAGCAGGAACCGGTACAGGTCTGAATTTGTGTGAGTGGAAGTGTGGGTCTTCCCCTAGGTCACCCTTCTGTCCATGAGCCAGAACTGAGTACTGTCCACTGCTGGGCTCCTTGGGGTTCCAGGGACTATGCCCATGGCACCATCCCTCTCCTTGTGCCTCCAGAGTGCTGAGGTTACAGGCACCTGCTATCAAGCCTGGCTCTACTAGGAACTTCAGTTGGTGACAAATGTAATAATATGGAGCAGGAGGCACAAAGGCACGGCACATGGAGAGGGTCACAGGAGGAGTCCTTTCTTAGCTGGCTGTCCGACCCGGGATCTCTGGACACAGGCACCCACTACCCCAACCTGACAGATGCAAAAGAACTCTGAACACCAAGGGCAGGAGGAATGGGGTGTGGAACGTTTAAGACTAGAATTACATCATTCCAGAGGCAAAGCCAATAACCATAGTTACACCAGACCAGGGCAGGTCACTTAACAGAGAAATGTGTTTTGGCCGGGCGTGGTGGTGCCCGCCTTTAATCCTAGCACTCAGGAGGCAAAGGCAGGTGGATCTTTGTGAGTTCAAGGCCAGCCTGGTTTACAGAGCAAGTTCCAGGACAGCTGGGGCTACAAGGAGACCCTGTCTCGAAAAGACCAAAAAAAAAGAAAAAAAAGAAAAACAGAGAAATGTTTCACTTAGGAAAAACAAGCTTCTTGGAACTTCAGAAACAAAGGGTTCCTTTGAGCTGGTGAGACGGGGTATGTGCCTGGCTATTGGTGTGTTTCCCAGGGTTGGAGAAGCAGTGTACCCCTGGGATCTGAAGGGACCAGTTCTGATTGGCGGTCTGCAGAGTGGTAGGGTAGGGCTAGGCAGAATCTCAGGGCGAGGTACAAAGTGGAATCAGTTTTGCCATTTCAATAAGTCTGTGTTTTATGTGAGTTATCCTTTTTGTTTAAAGAAATAAAGTGTTCTTGACTTAACTTTAATGTGGCTCATTTGATTTTTTTTAAATCTGCTCCAAATGTTTATGTGAGTAAAGATTTTCAATGAATGAACGAATTTGTGTGTATGAGTGTACTGCCTGCATGTGTGTAAGTGCATCCATGTCGTAGAATGCCTGGAGAGTCAGGAGAAGGGATTGCAATCCCCTGAGAGGGAGTCTGGATGAGTGTTGGCTGCCATGTGGGTGCTGGGAATCTAACCCAGGTCCTCGGCAAGGGCACACATTGCTTTTAACCTCGGAGCCATCTCTGCAGCCCCTATTGTTTTTTGCTTCTTTCCTTGGCCTTTTTGTTTGTTTGTGAGACAGGGTCTCCCTGTAGCTCCAGCTGGCCTGGAACTCACTGTGTAGTCCAGGACGGCTTTACAACTCAAGAGATCCACCTTCCTCTGCCTTCTGAGTGCTGGGATTAAAGATGGGTCACCACCCTGGGTTATGAAGATGTAAGCCTTTAATCCCAGCACTCAGGAAGCAGGTGGAACTCTCCCAGCACTCAGCAGGCAAAGGGAGATGTTCTCTGTGGAACTGAGGCAGAACTATAAAGTTCTAGGTCATCTGGGGCTATGGGAGACCCTGTTTAAATGTCAAGGGGTTGGGGCTGGGAGAGATGGCTCATTAGTTAAGAGCACTGGCTGCTCTTGTCGAGGTCCTTGGTTTAATTCCCAGCACCCACATGATGGCTAACAACTGTCAGTAACCCGTTCTGGCCATCTGACACTGTCTTCTGACTTCAGGCATTGCACCAGCTACAGCTCCAGGACATCTGAAGCCCTTTTCCTTTCTCAGAGGCAGCCAAACACAGAACACATGAACACACACACACACACACACACAGGCACACACCATTGGAAAAAAAAATTAAGCTAGGTATGGTGTCACATGTGTTTAATCCCAGGAGGAATAGGCAGTTAGTTTCACACACATTTATCTGAGTTTGAGACCAGCCTGGTCTTCAGAGGTAGTTCCATGTCAGCCAGGATGACATAATGAGAGCTCTCCACCCCTGAAGATACTAATTATTCTTTGCTCCTTGAGCCTGGTAGGCCACACCTCTAATCCCATCATTGAGGAGGCTGAGGCAGGTGGATTTCTGTCCTCCAAGCCAGCCAGAACTTCATAAGGAGAAACTGTCTAAAACAAAACCAAACCAAAGAAACAAATTCATTGTTCATTATTGGATTAAAGGTTAATTAAAAGAAAAGGAAAACAATACTTTCTGAAGCAATTAGAAAACTGAACTGGAAGCTGGGTGTGGTGGCACACACCTTTAATCCCAGTGGTTGGGAGGCAGACGCAGGCGGATCTCTGCGTTCAAGGCCAGCCTGGTCTACAGAGCGAACTCAGGCCAGCTGGGACCCAGTCTCAAAAAGAACATAACAGGGGTGGGGAGATGGCCTAGTCGTTAAGAGCACTGACTGCTCTTGCAGAGTACCTGGGTTCGATCCCCACCACCCGCATAGTGACGGAGAACTGTCTTTAACTCCATTTCTTGGGGAATCTGACGCCCTCTTCTGACCTCCGTGGCATTGCATGACATGGGTGCACCAACCTACATGCAGACATAACAGTCATACACATAAAGAAGTAAAATAAAATAAAAAACTAAAATCAAATAAGAACTCTTTAATTAAAAAAAAGACCAAACAAACAAACACAATCCCCACCCCACCCCCCCAAAAAAAACAAACCAAAACAAAACTTAAATCATAAAACCTGACCAGATTGGCTATTAGAATATCATTGTCTTTATTTTAATTTAATTTAATTTTTTTTCTTTTGGCAATTTTGAAAAAGAGTCTCCCTGTAGCCCCAGTTGGTCTGGAATTCACTCTGTAGAACAAGCTGGCCTTGAAATTACAGAGATCTGCCTGCTTTTCCCTCCCAAGTGCTGGGATTAAAGGCATGTGCCACTGTGCTTGGCCTAGAGTGACATTGTTTTTAAACAAGTCCTGAATGGGATTCCTAGGCACACCTCCAACATATCCGGAAATGACAGGAAAAGTCTTTAGTTTTGTTTATGCTTGAGGTACTTTGGATTCAAACGAGAGCTTCAAAATTGCTATCAAGTCCAGCTGGGGCTACAGGGAGACCCTGTCTCAAAAAGACCAAAAAAATGCTCTCAAGTACTCTGCCAATGAGTTTTATTCTTTTGGGGGGGGATGGGGCATCCTGCTGGGGGGAGTAAAATTTCAGGTTACCTCTTTTGTTATTGGTTTTTTGAGTCTGGGTCTCCTTTTGTCTCTAGCTTGGCAGGAACTCTCTGTGTAGACCAGGCTGGCCTTGACCTTTCACAGATCTGCCTCTGCCTCCCCAGGGCTGGGGTCAGAGGTGTGTACCACCAGCCTGGCTCTCAAATTTCACTTTAAAGTTACTTGGCGTGTGTCAGTCAGTGCCTGTGTGTTTGTGTTGGTGTGAGTGTCTCTGAGCCCCAGTAGGCACTCCCATTGGTGTGGAGGTCCAAGGACAATGGGCAGCAGTCTGCTCTGTGCTTTTACCACAGCATCCCAGGAGTAAAGCTTTGGTGGTCAGGCTTGGTGGTAAGCTCCTTTCTAGAAGAGCCATCTTGCTGATCCCGGTCTTTGTATTACTTACTTTTGACTGGAGGTTTCACCTGGTTTCCTGGCTGGCACCATAGACCTAGTTCACCAGCTATTTTATTCTTCAATGCTGGGAGGAACTGAGAACTGCCATTGGTAGGCTGTGCACTGCTCTCTCTAGTGCTGTCTCTGTCCTGCGGATTCTAGGCAGGGGCTTTACCACAGGCCTCTCTCCTGTGGATTCTAGGCAGGGGCTCTACCACAGGCCTCTCTCCTGTGGATTCTAGCCAAGGGCTCTACCACAGGCCTCTACTATGGATTCTAGGCAGGGGCTCTACCACAGACCTCTCTCCTGTGGATTCTAGCCAAGGGCTCTACCACATATATCATAGGTTTTAGCATCTTCAGCTTATGACTTTTTTCTTTATTAAGCTGAAAGATGTCATATTTGAAGTCTCCTCCTTGACAAGTCCAAATCATCAGTTCTGCTCTTGTGCTCCACACTAGGGTTTTCCCTTCCCATGGTCACTAAATAAGGTCCAGTAAGCATTGCATCCTGTCTTGATCTTCCCATACCAGTGTCCAGGTATCCATGAAAAAGCTTAGGTAGTCCAACAATGGCAGTGTATACTCTGAAAAGGCTGAAACCCTAGTAGTAGCTCAGTCCACCAGTTGGATGTCTCAGCAGTCCCCATCTGGCACTGAATGTTGAGAGGATTCTTGGAGAGACATGAGTCTTCAGTCCATATTGGAATGTTGAAAAGCTGTGTCTCATGGCAAAGGCAGTGGCAGCCACAGGGTAGCAGCACTTGCCAGTAAGACAGGACAAACAACTGTGCTCTTTTTTTTTTTTTTGCTAAGATCTCAAGTTTTTACTTGAAGTACAATTTCTCAGGCCTTACTATTTATTTATTTCTGGTTATACTTTCCTTTTGGGTGTTTAAGGTCATATAGTTAGTCCAGATTAACCAAGGTTTTTGTTTTGTCAAGGTCAGTTGAGGATCTGGTCCTCAAGGGTCACTCAGGTTTTGGGGGGGCAGAGGGAGCCCCTGGCCCCCTTTGGCTTTTCAGTCACCAGTTCCATCTACTTGAGGACAAAGTCAGGTCTTTGTAGACCAGGCTTTGCTTTTTGAAGCATGAGTAGACTTTCTTCTTTATAGACTTGACACTGTATAACTCCCATTAGTGAATCTCCAAGACCTCCTTGCAGGAAGACTGGTGACTCACAATTGCAGGACATTTCAAGAGATGTCCCCATGCATAGTCCCCTGGGACTTAGTTGACTTCTGAGGGCAAGGAACAAAGTTATCCCTTAAAACCCTTGGCCAGGGCTGGAGAGATGGCCTAGCAGATAAGAGCGCCGACCGCTCTTGCAGAGGACCCGGGTTCGATCCCCAGCACCCACATGGCGGCTGAGAACCGTCTGAAACTCCAATTCCAGGAGAACTCCAGTTCCAGGGGAGTCCGACACCTTCTTCTGACCTCCGCGGCATTGCACGACATGGGTGCACAAACTTGCGTGCAGACAGTACATTCATACACATACAGAAAAAAAAAAAAAAAGACCCTTGGCCAAATTGTCTTGAACATTACGTGTAGTCATTAAGGATCCAGGAAAGCTCTTACACCAGTCTGATACTTTTAACTACTGTACAATATTTTAGAAAAGGCTTGGACAAAAGCTCAAGTAGCATTGTATAAGAAATATTAGGAAGCACTCCCATAAAATAAATACTGTGGTTAGACATAATGTCATGACAAACTAGTTTTTTCCACATTCCTTTGATCTTATATTACTATAAAATATGCATACAAACCTTCCATCCATATACCAAAATATCCTCACAAACTCACTGAACTTCTGGTTTTACTCAGCTTGAGGCTCTAGGTGATTCCATGCTGTGTTCTTTCTAGCTCCACCCCTTGTGACTATCCATTGGCTCTCACCACACCATTCCAGAAGTCTTCAGTTGTGTCTTTAGAATTGCCAGGGTTCTCCACTCCTCCTACTGTATGCATGTTCCTTTACACACGAGTGTCAGTATCTTCCTGATCATTATGCCTGTTCTCTTGCCTCTGTAGAATACTACTCCAATGCATCCATCTCAGATTCCCTACTGCCAGTCCACTTACTACAGCACACCACTCTGTGTTGAATTCTATTTCATAGAAGAAAACGCTGTGATATGCCTCAAGTACTTCCCTTTTAACATAAAAATGGAATGCATATCTAATATATTAGAAAGTCAAAATATGTTCTTAAATTGTCAAAGACTTAGTTTCTCAAAGAGTACCAAGCATATAGGAATTGTGAATGTGTAATTGTTGAAAGCATTCAAGAATGAAAGAGGAAGGTTCTAACTTTATTCTCTTTTTGCAGATGAGAACAAAATTAGCCTTGAAAAACATAGGTACCAGGAGACAGGCTTTTTCTTATATTGTGCTGTTGTTTGATGTGTCACAGAAGTTAATTTTAACTCCTCAGCTGAATATATGATTAACAAATATGTAAAGAATTCTACATTGTTCACACACACACACAAAAAAAGCCAGGTGTGGTGGCTCATGCCTTTAATCCTAGCACTTGGGAGGCAGAGGCAGGCAGATCTCTGTGAGTTCAAGGCCAGCCTCATCTACAGAATGAGTTCTGGGCCAGCTTGAGCTACAGAGAGACCTTGTCTCAAAAACCCCAAAAAAGTACACTATATACAAATAATATACAATTAATTTTAACAAATATAACAGAATATTACATATGTAAATGGTACCATACAAACACCCATTTTTCATTATTAGAACTCAGGTTCATTAATAGAACAAATTTTACTGATTCTCACAATCCAATTAAATACTGGAAAGCCAGACTAAGTATTGGGTTACTAGAATTTCAATAAATTCAATACGGTTGCCCACCATAATAAATCAGTCCAAATGGGAGAGATGTTTGTTTGGATGTAGACACATGAAGTTCTAAATACAACTAATAAAAAATCCTGTATAATTTATAGTGTAAATTTCTCCTTGTATTTCTTTTTTCCCTTTTTTAAATTTTTTGTATTTCTTTTTGCTATTTATCTAGTATTTATTTTTTCAGACAGAGTATCCTTGTATTCCTAGCTGACCTGGAACTCACTGTGTAGGCCACACTGGACTCAATCTCACAGATATTTGTCTGTCTCTGCCTACCCATTGCTGGGACTAAAGGTGTGAGACTCCAGTGATATTAATTATTTTTTAAAATCTCCCCAAAATCTAATGTGTTATATGGTAGGATCACCATAGCAGTGTCTCAGATGGGGTGACTTCACTCTCTATGTTGTAAATTAATGTTCTTACAGCTCTGGAGGCCCGAAGTCTAATCAGGGTGCTGCCCAGGACTTCTCAGCCTTTTCCCTCAGCCTGTAGGTGGCAGGCTTCATTTATTGTCTCCACAACATCTTTCTTTTGTTTGAGGGAATGTCTTCAGTGGACACCAATCATATTGTCTACAAGCCTTCCACTCTGTTTCCAGAAAAATCCATTCTGAGGTACTGAGGACCAGGACTTCTGAATTTTCTTGGAAGATAATTCATCACACACATCATGATTATGACAATGAGTATACAAAAGTTCTGTCTGATTACACAGTGCTAGAATTGGGCTAAATCCCTCTCTTCTCCACACTTCTTGCTGTTTCTAAATATAGAAATCCTGTGCAAATCACATAGAGGCACATATCAAAAAGATTGTCCACCATGACAAAGCTGGATTCATACAAGAGATGCAGCGATGTTTCAACATATGTAAATCAATCAACATCATAACGCTCATAAATGGACAGAAAGACAAAAACCATATGGTCATCTCAATTGATCTGGAAAAGGCCTTTGACAAAATTCCACAGGTCTTCATGTTTAAAGTCCTGGAGGGAATTGGACTGCAGGGAAGACTGTGTTTAAAGTCCTGGAGGGAATTGGACTTCAGGGAAGATTCCTCAACACAATTAAAGCCATATATGACAAACACACAGCCAGCATTAACCTTAGAAGCATTCCATTTAAAGTCAGGAATCTGGAAAGGCTGCCTCCTATCCCCATTCCTTTTCAATATACTGCTTGAAAAGTTTGGGAGAAGAATAATACAAGAAAAGGAAATTAGAGGAGTATTAATTGAAAAAGAGGAAATCAAACTATCCCTTTTTGCAGAGGACATGATAGTTTACCTAAGGTTCACCAAAAACTCCACCAGAAAACTCCTAGGCTTCAGTAAAGTGGTGGGCTACAAAATTAACTTAGAAAAATCAGGAGCCTTTCTTTATGCCAATAACAAACAATTTGAGAAGGAATATAAGGAGACTTTTCCACTCACAATATCCTTAAAAAAATTATCTAGGAAAAAACTTGACCAAACACACTAAAAATCTCTACAAAGAAAAATGTAAATCTCTCAAGAAGGAGATTAAGGAAGATACTAGAAGATGGAAGAATCTCCCATGCACATGGATTGAAAGAATCAAAATAGAAAAAAATTACCATCCTGCAATTGACAAATGGGAAGTCATTAAACTCAAAAGCTTCTGTACATCAAAAGAAATAATCAAGGAAGTGAAAAGAAAACATACATAGTGGGAGGAAACCTAGATATATGTGACAAAGTGTTAATTTTCAGAATACATAAACTACTCAAAAAAAAAAAAGAAGAAAGAAAACAAATGAATCACTCAAAAGATAGAGCAAAGAGCTGAACAGAGACTTCACAGGTAAGGAATTAGAGATGGCTGAGAAACATCTTTAAAAGTGTTCAAAGTCGCTAATAATTAAGAAAATGCAAATTAAAACCACTTTAAGATATCATTTTACGCCACTAAGACTGGCTAGGATCAAGAAAACAAATGATACCAAGTGCTGGAGAGGTTGTGGGAAAGGGGGAACGCTCATCCACTGCTGGTGGGAATGTAAACTCATACAGCCACTATGGAAAGCAGTGAGGAGAACCCTTGGAACACTCAAAATGAGCTTACTGCCTGACCCAGTCATACCACTCCTGGGTATATACCCACAAGACTCATCTTAACTCAGAGATACATGCACAGCCATGTTTACTGCAGCTCTCTTCACAATAACAAAGAGCTGGAACCAACTCAAGTGCCCCTCAACTGAGGAGTGGATGGAGAAAATGTGGTACATCTACACAATGGAGTTCTATGCAGTTGTAAAGAAAGATAACATCATGAACTTTGCAGGAAAATAGATGGAACTAGAAGATTTTATGTTAAGTGAAGTAACATAATCCCCCCAAAACAGACAATGAATGGTATCCCTCATTTGTGGATGTTAGTGCCAGTTACCTAATTGTAAGTATTTCCTGTGCATGGCTCTTTGAGCTCTTGTCCAAGTATTTGGAAGTGATGCATATTGGAAAGAACAACAATAACAACAAAAACAACAGAAAAGACTGTGTCAAAGAACTGACTGAAATGGTGAGCTTCTGCTCGAAACAGTCAACTTCTGCATCAAGAATTTTGAGAGACACTGAGAAAAAGATGAAAAACATGTTTGGGGCTGGAGAGATGGCCTAGTGGTTAAGAGCGCCAACTGCTCTTGCAGAGGACCCGGGTTCGATCCCCAGCACCCACATGGCGGCTGAGAACCGTCTGTAACTCCAATTCCAGGAGAACTCCAGTTCCGATGCCCTCTTCTGACCTCCACAGCATTGCAGGACATGGGTTCACAAACCTACATGCAGACAATACATTCATACACATAAAATAAAATAAAATAAAATAAAATAAAATAAATAAAAAAGATACATTTCAGAGTAAGAGAAAGTACTTACATTAAAAAAAAAGAAAAACACGTTCATCAGAATACATGAGCTGTGGTGGGGTGGGGGG
>VZQC01012462.1:75761-149497 GCA_009823505.1 Rhizomys pruinosus | reverse complement strand
CCCCCCCGAGAAAAAGAAATGCAGGCCATAAAAAAGAAAAAAAAAAAAAGAAAATCAAGCAACAATTCCCTCCTGTGAGGCAAGCCTCAAATCCAATCAAGAGAGAAACACGTCAACCCCATATGTGCTGGATAGCTTTAGTGTCAACTTGACACACCTGGGTTGAGGGAGCCTCAATTGGGGAATTGGCTCCATTGGACTGGCCTGTGGCCACATCTGTGGAGTATTGTCTTGATTGTTGGGAAATGTGGGAGGGCCCAGCTAACTATGGGTGGTGCCACCTCTGGGCAGGTTGTTGTGTACCGTATAAAAGGGCAGGCTGGGCATGGGCCAGGAGAGCAAGCCGGTAAGCAGCATTCCTCCATGGCCTGTGCCTCAGATCCTGCCTCCAGGTTCCTGTCATGAGTTCCTACCTTGGGCTCCCTAAGTGATGAACTCTGACCCAGGAGATGTAAGCTGAATAAACCCTTTCCTCCCCAAGTTGGTGTTGGTCAGAGTGTTTTGTCACAGCAATTGAAGAGAAACTAGAACACCATATACAGTCTTGCTACTTACTATTGCACCAGAGGGTTTTTTCTTTGCCTTGACAATATGGTAAGAAAAGCATGGCCAATTAATATAATATATATGTACCAAAATTTAAATTTTTTTGAATTTTTTTAAATTTTATTTATTTTTGTATGCGTATGTATGTACTGTCTGCATGTAGGTTTGTGCACCCGTGTTGTGCAATGCCACGGAGGTCAGAAGAGGGTCTTGGATTCCTCCAGAACTGGAGTTCTCCTGGAATTGGAGTACAGACGGTTCTTAGCTGCCATGTGAGTGCTGGGGATCAAACTTGGGTCCTCTGCAAGAGCAGTCAGTGCTCTTAACTGCTAGGCTATCTCTCCAGCCCCCAAATTTAAACCTTTAATGTCATGGAAGTCAAGATACATATTAAACAAAATAGATAATATATTCAAGTAGACTGTCATTGTTTTATGTTACTGTACATTTATAACATGTAAAATCATTAATATAATTAATGTGCCAAAATGAACATGAAATATGCAGCTACATAAAGAATATTGTAGTAAAAATTACATGTGTACATGTCAGCACATATGTGCTTCCTTACCATCCACCTTCATTCACAACATGTTTGTTTCACTGATCTACTGTATATACATGATGGAACAGACAAATATGAAATATGTTCAAAGCATATAATTTACTTATTTCATTTTTGATTGGGTTTTTCAATTCCTTGCATAGAGAATACAGAGTGGAGCTTTATGGAGTCCATGACTCATCAGCAGAAAGGGGCTCACAGCTGGAAAAGATCCAGCAACAAAGTTAGCCATACTCACCAGGAGCCAGCCTGGATTATTCAAAAGAGCCAAACAACTTTGTAAAAAGCAAGAAATTGTGTAAAAGAAGACAAAGGTACTGACCAAAAGAAGAATGGTCTTGGTGGCTCTCGACTCAGGGGAAGACCTCAGGGAGAAGTTGCTCCTGCGGACATCTTTTAATCTCTGCTTGTGTCTGAACAAGATACAAACCATGGAGCTGCTGGCCCAGAGCATCAGCCCCAAGAAGAAGGTGTCATTAATTGTAATGGATACAGTGAAGAGTATACTAGGGATTTTACTATGGTTAACAGAATAACAGTATTCAAATACTTTTGCATTTGTGGTGTTTTTATGGTTCCAGTGTCCACTAATACCCATAGCAAACTGAATGTTCACAATGAGGGAGAGGATCCAACCCAAGTATATGGAAGAAGCAATGTAACTCGGAGATTTGACCTTAAACTTTGCCCACCAGGAGAAAGGAGGACTGATGGTAATGGCCTGGAAGACACTCAGGAAGCAGGTGCTGGTGATTGACATACCCCGACCCAGCCTGTGCAGGTAGAAAAGTAGTTTGCAACCACAATCATCGAGGAAATATCTCAAACCAAAAGCAGCCATTGTGTGAGGGACTCCTCTACACAGGAGAGTTAAGAAGTTGGCTGCAATCAAGTGCATCAGAATCCAGTCTGTGAGCTTCAACCTGCTCCCTGAGCAGTAAACAAACAGATAGTGGTAGACTAAGCAGCAGTTGCCCAGGATCCCGAATGTGGTCTGTGAGAAGATCAGGCCCACAGCCACACTGCTTGCTTCCATGCTGTGAGCTCCTATTGTGTGAGCCAGAGGCTCCTGCTTGGACAGATGAGACATGGGCTGCACAGGCTGTGGTGTACCATGGTTTCTATATGTGTAATTACTCACAATCACTTTGCTTCCTTATTTTCTGTTTTACTGGGAGGAATCTCAATGTTGTGTAGCAAGATTACAGAGAATTTATGTTATACAATCATCTTTGTGAAGATGGGGTACACAGTATTTTCATTATTCATAAGCTGTGCACAGCACTATTCTGTTTTCCTTGCTGCAGAGAAGGAAAGGCGGAGGTAAGTTCATCTGAGCTGAGTATATACATATGTCTTAAAATATACATCATAAAAGCATATTAAAAGGAGTTATAACACATGAACATTACTGTTTACAGGCATCATAAGCTAATGAAAAAATTTCAGGGCCAGGAATGGGCTCCCTCTCTAAAAATTATTTACCAGGGGTCCCTTAGACCCTCTAAGAATTTGGGCCATATCCTCTTTACTTGACTGCCCAAAAGAACTGGATGGTAAGACCCTGTTTCTAAAGACATTATACACATTAGGTGTAGAGTAAATGAGCAGAAATAAGCAGTTGTTGACCCCAGAGCTTCATCTCTACTGCTCAGCATCCACAGTTCTAANTTACTGTGGCTTATAACATCTCCTAACCTGTAGAGGATGTAAGCTTGTGGCATCAGCCATGGGTTATTTCTCCAAGGGGAGAGCCAATAGCCAATTAGATTTGGGATACACAGGCATATGGCTGCCTCTGCTGCACAGTATTTCCAGGCAGGTGAGGTGTAGCTGGTGCTGATGGAGGAGTCTTGCTTGACTCAAGGAGACATGTATTTGCTTTATTGGTTTAGTGGCCTTTGGTAACACTCTCTGGTATTCCAGAGGCCATCTGTACACTTGCATGTGTGGTCTCAATACATCTTTCCCATGTTAACATCAGGTCTTCGGCAGCAGGGCCTTATCGCCTCTCTTCTTGCAGGTATCCCAGTTTAGAGGCAAGGAGCTTTTACCTTTTGTGGGACTTGGAAAACAAAAGACCCTGAATAAAAATATATTAAAGGAGTTATTTTCTAAAACATGAACATTACTGTTTCTAGGTGTCATAGGTTAATGAAAAATGTTCAGTGCCAGGAATGGGCTCCCTCTGTAAAAATTATTTATCAAGGGTCCCATAGACTCTAAGAATTTGGGCCATATCCTCTTTACTTGACTGCCCCAAACAACCGGATGGTAAGACCCTATTTCTAAAGACATTACACACGTTAGGTGTAGAGTAAATGAGCAGAAATCGGCGGATGCTGACCCCAGAGTTTCATTTCTACTGCTCAGCATCCACAGTTCTAGAAGGTACTAGGCATGCTCCCGAAGGAAAAATAGCCATCAGCCTTGTATAGCTGTGAATTCTGTAAACTGCAACAAGAACTGGCCTGGCAAGGTGTGTCCAGTGGTGCAATCCTGACACAAATATTCTGTGAGTACCACCACTTTTGAACTGGATGTGAGGTGAATGTCCTATATGGATCCATAACTGACATTGATAGCAGGCTTAGGAACACGAGTCTAGACAGGTCACAGGACCTAAGGGACAAACTGATACTAGTTCTCTACTAAATGGTTATATTGAACTGATTCTTGATGAATTACTCTATACCAATAGATAATGCATTTCTCAACTCTTCTTTTTTTTTATGTGTATGAATGTGCTCTCTCCATGCAGGTTTGTGCACCCGTGTTGCACAACGCCGCAGAGGTCAGAAGAGGGTATCGGATTCCTCTGGAACTGGAGTCAAAGACGGTTCTCAGCTGCCACGTGGGTGCTGGGGATCGAACCCGGCTCCTCTGCAAGAGCAGTTGGTGCTCTCAACCACTAGACCATCTCTCCAGCCCAACATTTCTCAACTCTTAACACAAAAATTGCCTTCTGCAGGAGGTTATAATTAATACAGACACCATATCTGCCCAACACAGAGCATAGAAGATACTGCAGAGTACTTATCCCTGAGTAAGACAGCTATATCAAACTTCTATCTGCCAAGGCTCAGGGATCATTGAGCATGGGTTGGGGGGCAAAAAGATTGTAGGAAGTGCAGGTTATGGTTGACCCCAAGGAAACAGAGTTTTCCAGACAACTGGTCAGTTACTCAAATTAACTCAGAATTTTGGCGACAGCATCCACATGGCCCATGGAAGCTCAAACAAGAAGAAATATCCCAGCATACATATGAGAAATGTTGTAAATCAGATCAAACCCCACCTAAGGATCCTGTGGCAATAGTAGGCTGCTAGGAGTGGAAGAAACAGACTCTAACAGGGATGGGGCATTTAGTAGGTTAACCAGGCTCTATAGAGCTCATTACATACCAGATTACATTATATTGGACAGGTGAACAGCAAGAGGCAATGTGGATGGGGAGCAGATCTAACCACCATCAAATTATACTGTATATAAATCACAAAAATTCAAAAAAATTATAAAAAGTACTATGAAACATGGAGGATTTAGTGAGATCTATTTTTATATAAATGATAGCACTAGTAATATTAAGAAGTGGATAGTGAGTCTGTTATTTGCTCTACTAACACAAGCAGCTAAAAATAATCAAGCATTTTAAGTGAGAAACTAATATATATTCCACTGTTTACAAGTGCATTGTTCACCAAGATCCGTGAACTACATCTTTCAGTGTAACATAGATTGTAAAATTGTCCCAACACTGAGGTGCAGAATTCTAGATGTTCTGGTAAGTCTCTGAGGCTTGAGATTTCCCAGTGTAATTTCCCTGTTTAGAATTTATCTCACATACTGCATTGATGATTTTTAAAACCTTTTGAATTTATATCAACTTAAATAATAAAATTTGTATACCCAGCTTAGAAATAAAATAGTGTCTGAAATGATGTTTGTAGAAAACTTAAAAGTTAATCATGTTGTTTTCTTAAAAATGATTTACAAACCAGAGGGAGAAAAGTAAATGAGCTCTACAAAACTGTCATCTCAAAAGTATTAATTTTGTCTTAAAACAATAAATTAAAAAAAAAGTCAAAGTGCATAGCGTTCAGATACAGCTTCTCCACAGGGCTCCCTGCTTCCTTGCCATTCCTCCCACTCTTGACAGCATTCATGGGGAAACTATTGGATCATGTCCTCTGTAGTAATGATTCCCATGATGGACGATGGGAATTGACTGACATTAAGACAACAACTCTCAGGGTTTGAGAGGTGGCTCTGTGTTTAAAAGCTAACAGCTATTTGTAACTCCAGCTCCAAGAGATCTCGGTGGGCATTGCAGGACATGGGTTCATTTAAACATGCTGGGAATATACTCATACATATAAAATAAAAAAAAAGAAATATCATATTTTTTCAAAAAGACAAAAATGCTTTGCAAATCAGGTCTCCTCAATTAGAATAAACCAGGGCAGTCAGGGTGAGTGGTGTGTTCCTGAAGTTAAAGAATGAGGGATTGTTACAGTTATACAACCTCGTTTATTTTTTCCCCCGACCTGATCCCATACTACTGAAGTTTCACTGATTCCCAGGTAGTTTTGTCATTCTAGAAGTTTTCTTACCAGTCTCCTTTTCTGAAGTGCTTACTTACCTGGGCTCTTCTGATAAAGTATTTTCTCATGGACTCTGCCTCAAAGACTCCACTTGCACATATTTGAACTTCTGTTTTTTCGTATCAGGATGGTGATCTCAGTGCCCTGGTCTTTATGACTAGGGTGTTTACTGGATGGAGTCAGACACTGGCTGAGATAAGTGTCTCTGATTCCATTACCTAACCTCCCCTCAGACCTGCAATTAGCTTTTCACTTTCAGTAGTAATGGGTATACAGCATTTGGGGGGAGAACTTTTGGAGCACTTTTTCCCAAGGTGTCAACTATTATAGGCAATTACAAGTTCACTTTTGGACCAGCCCCATTAATCTGCTCCAGGCCTCACATCAACTAGACATAGCAAGTTAAAACTGGCCTACCATTTCCCTGTTAGTCTCCCTGAACATGGGCCCCTTTGGCCTGATTGGGGGATCAAAAGACCTGTCCTGAAACCAACTGGTTTCTCCAATGAAAAATCAAAAGGAGGAACCTGAAGCAGAGACCAACTAATTATTCATATGTGATCCAGAACAAACCAACCTGCATCAACAACACAAACAGGACCAAAGATCAATTCAACAGAGGTACACAAGCAACAAAGGAACCCACATACCCAGACCACAAGGAGAAAGTGAAAATAATAAGAAAAATCAAATTAGTACATCTGCAACAAATCACACCTGTCCTGTAAAAGTGTTTTACCATGAGAATTACACCAAAGGAACAAGACGAAAAAGACCTTAAAAGAATAATTATAAAACGTGATAAAAATTTCAATAACTTTAAAGAATACACACACAACTCAAAGAAATAAAAGATGAAAGGAATAAAGTGCTGCCCTCTCAAAGACACAGACAAGCAGCATGGATCAAAAAAGAAAACCCATTTTTTGTTGTCTTTAAGAAACTCATCTCAACTTCAAGGATAGACACTACTTTAGGATAAAAGGATGGTAGAAAATATTCCAAGTAAATAGCTCTTAAAAAGCAAGCAGGTGTTGCAATTATACTATCTGACAAAATAGACTTCAAATTAAAATTAATCAGAGGAGATAAAGAGGGTCACTTCATTCTAATCAAAGGAATTACTGATCAAGTAGATATTACAATCATCAACATTTATGCATCAAATTCTGGTGCACCCATTTTCATAAAAGCAGTATTCCAGGGCTATAAAACATGGTTTAATGCCAATTCAGAAACAGTAGGTGACCTCAATTCTCCACTCTCTTCAAACAGGTCAACTGGACAGATAATAAATAGAGACACATCTGAATTAAATAACAAATTACAAGAAATGAACCTCGGGGGCTGGAAAGATGGCCTAGCTGTTAAGAGCACCAACTGCTCTTGCAGAAGACCCGGGCTCGATCCCCAGCACCCACATGGTGGCTGAGAAATGTCTTTAACTCCAGTTCCAGGGGAATCTGACACCCTCTACTGACCTCCTCGGCTTTGCATGACAGGGGTACACAAACCTACATGCAGACAGTACATTCATACACATAGGAAATGGACCTAATGGACATCTACAGAATATTTCCACCCACTTTCTACTCAACAGTCTATGCAAGCCTTTCTAAAGTTGATCACATTCTGAGACACAAAACAAAACAAATTAAAAAAATTGAAATAATTCCATGCATTCTATCAGACCACAGTGCAGTAAAGCTTATAATCAACAGGGGGAAAAAAGCTCTACAAACCACATCAGGTCATGCAGATTTAACAACACACTCCTCAATGATCGATCAATGGAACAAAGAAGGAATTAAGAAAGAAGTACAAATATCCCTGTAACTAAATAAAAATATGAATACAATGCAACAAATTCTCTGGAATTGAGCCTGGCAGCACATGCCTTTAATCCCAGCACAAACACCAGAGGGAGGCAGATCTCTGTGAGTTCAAGGCCTGGTCTACATAGTGAGCACCAGGCCAGCTGGGACTAAAGGGAGACCCTGTCTCAAAAAGACCAAAAAAAAAAAAATCTCTGGGACACGTTAAAAGGAGTCCTAAGAGGGAAATTTATAGCTCTGTCTCTACACTATGTCATCATTCACTGCAAAGAAAGCCAGAACATGAGCTGTAAGATACCTCTCTTCAAGCTTCAGGGCTTCCCAGTGCTCCATGTCCTTGGACAGATTCATCCACCTCCTCAGCTGTCCAACAGTAGTCCTCAGCTTGCATGTGAAATTCCAGATATCATGGCATTCTATGGGGGTTTACATTCAATACTGGCTTTTCTGCAACCCTGGGGACAGGTACTTTACTTTCTAACTCAGCAGGGTCTTGGAAGATCTTCCTCAACATCTTTCTGACCAGGGTACTGTCCTGCTGAGGGTGGGGGCATGTTCTTCTGTCTGCCACGTTCACTCCCTTCAGTGGCTACACCTGCAGCAGCTGCTGGTTGGAGATGGTGGTGAGCTGTTTGCAGAAGGAGAACATGGCGGAGGCTGAGGGCTGAGGGGAGCAGCAGCTGGACATGGATTGGTGAAACTTTTGAGTTGATGTTCCAGGGTTGACTTCTCAGAGTTCTGGAACATAGGGCAGGCTGGTTGGTGGCTGGATGAATAGATTGGCTGACAGGTCAGGTTGTGAGAGAGCTCACAGACCTTGGGGCTCAAGAATCCTAGTAAACCAAAGAAGTGTGTGTGCAAGGCAGTTCTGTGAATGCTCCCAACATCTCTCAAGGGTTCTTGTGAAACTGACGTGATGATGTTGGAGCCCAGATCTAAAAACCAGAAACAAAGTTTGGCAAGGATGTGGAGAAATGAGATTGTTGTTCACTGCTGGTGGGAGTGCAATTTGGATTGGTTTAATCCCTTTAATCCCAGCCATTGGTAAGCAGAGACAGCAGATCTCTGTGAGATCAAGGCCAACATGGTCTACAGAGTGAGTTCCAGGACAGCTGGAGCTACAGAGAAGAGCTGTCTGGAAGAGAAGAAAATCAAAGTGTTAGGAATTCATCTACCACTTGATCCAATCATACAACTCTTGGCCATGTACCCCAAGGACACTATGGCCTACTAAAGAAAAGCTCATTTACTGGTGTTCATTTCTGCATTTTCATAATTGTCAAGAATTGGAAACAATGTAGATGTCCATCAACTGATGAACTGATAATGAAGATGTGATATATATATATATATATATATATATATATATATATAAAATACACATATATATGGTGTGTGTGTGATTATATGCTAATGCAGCTCAGTGACTCTTAATCATTTTTCTTCCTTTAACTGAATTTTTGAGAATTTCATACAATGTATCTCGATCATACTTAGACTCCCTTCCCTGACTGCATCTTCTATACCCTTCGAAAAGATTTAATGCATTCTGTACTATAGGTTGGGGCTATTCAAGTTGCATTGTGTCCTCCAAATCCCTCAGTGTGAGTCCATCCAGTGCCCAGTCCAGCTGCAGGGTATACTGCAACCTGAGTGGGAAATGAAGGAAAATAAGACACAGACACAGAGACAGCTCATATCAGGAGGATCTGTAGGTTGATGACCAGGCAGGCACTTTATTACAGAATTACAATGTGGTTATTTTTCAGTGCAACCAACAAAAATCTTGTAATTTTATTATTTTTTAGTATAATACTTTTATTGATGTTTTCTGTATAATTTTCAGTTCAATTTAGTCATATTACCCTTTCCCTTCCTCCTAACCCACCCCAGTTCATGCATTCTGCCATACATGTCCTGCATCTTTCTCTCAGTCTTTTTAAAGTTTTTCTCTGCAAATGTTCATTGTTTTGGGCAGGATTTAACTATATCAGTCGGTTCTTTGAACCAGTCCTTATGTTTTCATTCCCTCCCAATTGTACTGCTCCAAACTATGCCTATATACACATCATGTATGTACTAGAATTATGTCCTCAAGGAATAAATCCTATGTTAACTCTGAAATATGTTTAGAAGTTCACATTTTTTCTTTTAATTTTATATTACTCTAAAATATTAATACATGCCTTCCACCAATATACACTGATTACCATGTCTGAAAGTAAGTGGTAAGTTAATTCTAGGGCTCATGAAGAGATTAACATTATAACATCACAGTTGCTTTCAGCTAGAAAGAAATATAACAATAATGTTGCTCAGCTTGCCTTTCAATTGGGAGATTTGGTACTAGCATCCACAAATGAGTGAAACCATTTCCTGTTTGGATTACTTCACTTAGCATAATGGCTTTGAGTTCCAACTATTTGCCTGCAAAGTTCATGATGTCATCTTTCTTTACTGCTGCATAAAATTCCATTGTGTAGATGTACCATATTTTTGTTATCCAGTCATCAGTTGAGGGGCATTTGGGTTGGTTCAAGCTCTTCACTATTGTGAAGAGAGCTGCAATAAACATAGCTGTGCATGTATCTTTGCAGTAGAATGAGTCTTGTGGGTATATACCCAGGAGCGGTATAAATGTGTCAGGTGATAGGCTCATTTTGAGTCTTTTAAGGGTTCTCCACACTGCTTTCCATAGGGTTGTACGAATTTACATTCCCACCAGCAGTGGATGAGTGTCCCCCTTTCCCCACAACCTCTCCAGCATTTGGTGTCTTTTGTTTTCTTGATCTTGGCCAGTCTTATTGGAGTGAGATGATACCTTAGAGTGCTGTTAATTGCATTTCTTTAATTATTAAAGATGTTGAACACTTTTTAAGATGTTTCTCAGCCATCTTTAATTCCTCACTGGTGAAGTCTCTGTTCAGCTTTTTACTCCATCTTTTGAGTGAGTCATTTATTTCCTTATTTCTTTGTTTTACCAGTAGTTTATATATTCTGGATATTAATGCTCTGTCATATCTATCACTGGTGAATATTTCCTCCCACTCTGGGTTTTCTCTTCACTTCCGTGATTTTTTCTTTAGCTGTATAGAAGCTTTTGAGTTTGATGAGGTCCCATTTGTAAGCTGTTGACATTCTTTCCTGTGCAGCTGCTGTTTGATTTAGAAAGTCTTTTCCTGCTCCTATGTCTTATAGATTGCTACCAACATTTTTTTCCTATCACCTTCAGGATTTTGAGTTTCACATTGAAGTCTTTGATCCATTTGGAGTTGATTTTTTACAGGGTGAGAAGGAGGGGTTTATTTTTGTTTTTTTTTTAAATCTTTTTTATTTTTTAATTTTATTTATTTATCATATGCGTATGAATGTACTGTCTGCATGTAGGTCTGTACACCCATGTCGTGCAATGCCACAGAGGTCAGAAGAGGGTCTCAGATTCCCCTGGAACTGGAGTTCTCCTGGAATTGGAGTTACAGATGGTTCTTAGCTCCCATGTGGGTGCTGCGGATCAAACCCAGGTCCTCTGCAAGAGCAGTTGGTGCTCTCAACAGCTAGGCTCTTTTTGTTCTTATACATATGGTGATCCAATTTTTTAGCACCATTTGCTTAAGGTGTTATCTTTCCTCCAATGAGATTTTTTTGGCCCCTTTATCGAATATGAGGTGGCTGAAATTGTATGAGCTCATGTTTGGATCTTCGATTTTGTTACATTGGTCAACAGGTCTGTTTTTGTGCCAGTACCAGCCTATCTTTATGACTATAGCCCTGTAGCAGAGCTTGAAGTCTGGTAAGGTGATCCCCACTGTATAGCATTTTTTGCTCAGAGTCCAAAAACCAGAGAATATACTTTCTACTCAGCATCCCATGGAACATTCTCCCAAATCGACCACATACTGGGACATAAAAGAAACCTCAACGAATATAAAAAGATTAAAATTATTTCATGCATTCTATCAGACCACAGTGCAATAAAGCTAAATATTAACACCAGAATAAACCCAACTAGCTACAAGAACACATGGAGACTAAACAACACAATACTGAATGATGAATGGGTCAGGGAAGCAATAAAGAATGAAATAAATGTATTCATGGAATTAAACAAAAAAGACAATACAAAACAAAACCTGTGGGATAGTTTAAAAGCAGTCCTAAGAGGGAATTTTATAGCCCTAAGTGACCACATTAAAAAAAAAAAAAACAGAAAGGGAACAAATAGATGATCTAACACTACAACTAAAAACACTTGAGAGACAACAACGAATGGACCCTAAACACAACGAACAGGAAGAAATCACAAAAATCGGAGCAGAAATCAATGAAATAGAAACAAAGAAAACAATAGACAAAAAAAAATCAATGAATCCAAAAGCTGGTTCTTTAAAAAGATAAACAAGATATACAGAACTCTAGCCTAGTTAGCCAAAAGAAAGAAAGAACAACTCCACATTAATAGTATTCATGATGAAAAAGGAAACATGACAACAGATAAAGAGAATATCCAGACAATTATATGAGACTACTTCAAAAACCTATACTGTACTAAATTTGAAAACCTAAGAGCAATGGATGAATATCTGAAATCCTGGGAATCAACAAACTTTAACCAAGAGGAGTTTGACAGTTTAAACAGACCCATAATATTTATGGAAATTGAAGATGTAGTAAAAACAAATACCTCCCAGGCTGTTGGGATAGCGCAGCTGTTAAAGGCTGAGGCTAAAAACCGAAGGGGAAAAAAAAAAAAAAAAACCTCCCAAGTAAAAAAAGCCCAGGCCCACATGGATTCAAAGCAGAATTCTATAAAACATTTAAAGAGGTCTTACAACCATTACTACTCAAATTATTCAAAAGGAAATGTCCCAAACTCCTTCTATGAAGCCGGCATCACTCTAATAACAAAACCAGTCAAAGACATAAACAAAAAAGAAGACTATAGACCCAACTCATTAATGAACACAGATGCGAAAATTCTCAAGAAAATACTTGCAAATTGTATACAACCCCACACCAAAAATATCATCCATCACGACCAAGTTGGATTCCTACAAGAGTTGCAGGGATGTTTCAATATACGTAAATCAACAAATGTTATAAAACACATAAATTGACTGAAAGACAAAAATCACACAACCATCTCAATTGATGCAGAAAAAGCCTTTGACAAGATCCAGCATCCCTTCATGTTTAAAGTCCTAGAGGGAATTGGACTGGAGGGAACATTCCTCAACACAATCAAAGCCATATACAACAAACACACAGCCAACAGCATCCTAAATGGAGAAAAATTAGAACCATTACCGTTAAAGACAGGAACCCAGAAAGGCTGCCCCCTATCACCACTCCTCTTCAATATAGTGATTGAAACACTTGCTAGGGCAATTAGGCAAGAAAGGGAAATTAAAGGATTACTAATTAGAAAAGAGGAAGTCAAACTGTCCCTCTTTGCAGGTGATATGGAAGTTTACCTGAGGGATGCTAAAAACTCCACCAGAAAACTCCTAGAATCAAGTAAGAATTTCAGTAAAGTGGCAGGGTACAAAATTAACCTACAAAAATCAGTAGCTTCATTAAACCACCAACAAGCAACTGGAGAAGTAATATAAGGAGAACTTTCCACTCACAATAGCCCCCCAAAATAAAATAAAATACCTGGGAACAAACTTAACAAAAGACACCAAAGATCTCTTCAACAAAAATTTTAAACCCCTGTAGAAGGAGACTGAAGATGACATCAAAGTATGGAAAACTCTCACCTGCTCATGGATTGGAAAAATTAATAGAGTAAAAATGTCCATTCTTAGGGGTACATGGTCAGGAGTGGTATGGCTGGGTCGGGTGGCAAATTCCAAGTCCTCCAAGGGTTCTCCACACTGCTTTCCATAGCGGCTGTACGAGTTTACATTTACACCAGCAGTGGATGAGTGTTCCCCTTTCCCCACAACCTCTCCAGCACTTGGTATCATCTGTTTTCTTGATCCTAGCCAGTCTTATTGGAGTAAAATGATATCTTAAAGTGGTTTTGATTTGCATTTCCTTAATGATTAGTGATGTTCAACACTTCTTAAGGTGTTTCTCAGACATCTCTAACTCCTCACTTGTGAAGTCTCTGTTCAGCTCTTTGCTCCATCTATTGAGTGGGTCATTTGTTTTCTTTCTTCTTTGTTTTTTGAGTAGTTTTTATATCCTGGAAATCAATGCTTTGTCAGATGTTTCTGTGGTGGTTTCCTCCCACTCTGTGGGATTTCTCTTCACTTCCTTGATTGTTTCTTTTGATGTACAGAAGCTTTTGAGTTTAAAGAGGTCCCAACCCCCAAGACTCACCCCACCGCAGATATACATGCACAGCCATGTTTATTTCAGCTCTCTTCACAATAGCAAAGAGGTGGAACCAACCCAAATGCCCCTCAACTGATGAGTGGATAGAGAAAATGTGGTACATCTACACAATGGAATTTTATGCAGCAGTAAAGAAAGATGATTTCATGAGCTTTGCAGGAAAATGCCTGGAGCTAGAGGACATCATGCCGAGTGAAGTAACACAGTCCCAGAAAAACAAACGACAAATGATATCCCTCATCTGTGGATGCTAGTGCCAATTACCCAGTTGTAAGTATTTCCTGTACATGGCCCCTTGAGCTTTTGTCCAAGCAGTTGGGAGTGATGCATATTGGAAACAACAACAACAACAGAAAGGACTGCATCAAAGAACTGACTGAAACAGTGAACTTCTGTTCAAAACAGTCAACTTCCCCATGGAGAATATTGAGAAAGACTGAGAAAAAGATGAATAGCATGTTTGGCTAAATGCATGAGCTCTGGAGGGGTGGGGGGATGGGGGGGACACGGGTCTAGATTTGATACAAATATATGTATAAGTAAATAAATTTTAAATACAGGCAAAAAAATGTCCATTCTACCCAAATTAATATACAGATTCAATATGCAATGCCAATTTAAATCCCCACGAGTTTCTTCACAGACTTGGGAAAAAAATCCTTAAATTCATATAGAAAGACAAAATACCCTGAATAGGTAAAGCAACCTTGAGTCAAAAATACGATGTTTTTAATACCTTGTCTCAAAGCAGGAAAATCTTACTACAGAAATAGAGCACAAAACCACAAGTTCCTGGAAACCACGTAGCTTCAATAATCAGTATCATTAATTACATGTACTTGCATCACTGGTACCCAAGCAGAACTTCTAAGACAAAGACATACACCTAGGACCAGTTTCATTTATCCTATGTCATTGTATAAGCAGCATCCAAGCAGAACTACTAAGTGAAAGACATACACCTGGAGACTGACTATCAGAGAGTGACCTGTACAGATTCAGCCCTGGGTCAGCAAGGATAGGCCTTGCTATAGTCCTGTTAGCTGCTCTCTGGGGGAGAAGAGCCTGTGCCTCAACCCTGGGGCAGCCAGAAAAGGCCTTGCAAATACCCCCTTGTCTTTTCCCAAGGAGTGGGGCAGGCAGCCTATACCTGGCAGCCCTAAGTACTCAGCTCCCAACAATCCAGTGTAGTCAGATCAACTATCTTAGTGTCACTCCCTTACAGGAAACCAAATCTTCTTCTACCAGTAATTATTCAAAATGAATATCTTCATCTAAGATTGGGGCTTCTTATTTTCTCCATTTCAATGCTGTTCTTTTCTGGTTTGAGTTTGCATGGAGCTTGTGCCTCCTGTCATCATTGCTGTAAGTTCATATGTGCAACTTCCCTGTCACCTGGAAAACTGTTTACTTATGGTCATGCACCACACTTGGGCCTTACATCTTTCTGTTCCCTCTTCTACAAAGGTCCCTGAACCCTGGGTAGCAGTGTTTTGATATAGGTGATCCACCCAGGGACAGTACTATGTGGTCTCTTATTCTATGCTGTCTTGCCACTTGCGGATTCTGAGCTTATCGCTACCTGTTGCATGAGGAAGTTTCACTTGTGTGAGAGTTGGGAGATGAACTAATGGTTTTTCTTCCTTCTGTTCTAGTATGCTAGGAGCCTTAGGTATAGAGGATACATTGTAGATGTGTCACTAAGTGAAGGATAGCTCATAGGCATTTATTATCTGTGTTGGAACGTTTGTAAAACTTGGCAATAATCTCTATCTTTTTGTAAAAAATAAGCTTTTTTAAATTGAATGGTGTATGATATACTTGTCTGTAATATAAGGATATATTATATTATATCATATATCATATATAATTTAGGTCTAGGAATGTGGGGTTTTCACTAGCATTTATGACCTCTCCAGCAATGTGTATTTGGTTGTGTATACAGTACAATACATGAGTTACCTCCAATTGTGCAGGCCTTAACTCCAAATAAGCATGACTACCCCCAAGAGAAGAGTGGCACTACTGCTCCAATAATAATAATCCCGGGCCAGTCATTTTTGTGTTGGTTGGGCTTTACATCTGGGTAGGACCACTGATTGGCAACCTTCCTCCACCCACAGCAACTTGCATAATATCCTGTGATACTATGAATGTTAACCTTCAAATTCTAGGTCAGCTCCAGTTGTACTGCTGCAGGTTTGTGTCCAAGTTATGTCCTGTCTTCAAAAATAGGGTCTTCTGGGGTGGGACCCGGGCACCAGGCCAGAGGGTCAGCAGATTTGGGCCAGGGCCAGTGGCTCTGCACCTTTGTGCAGGCTGCCCGGAAGTCACTTGGGCAAGTACCTTTGGAGGTGGGCTCTTTCCAGTGCTGCAGCTAGGGGGTCGTGTCTCTGAGGACTTTTGGGCGGGACCTGGGTGCCAGGCCAGAGGGTCGGCAGATTTGGGCCAGGGCCAGTGGCTCTGCACCTTTGTGTGGGCTGCAGGGGTGCGGGCTAGATTAGGCATATCACCCTCCCCCCCCCAGATCGGTGAGAATCCAAGTGGACTTTTATTTTGGAGAACCTTCAGAACAAGAAGAGAAGAGTGCTTTGGCATCCAATATCCAATATATAAACAAAATTGAAAAGTAGACAAGTCAATACTCCATAAACAAGGAGGAGGAAAGGAAAAAAAAAGCATCTGTAGGAGGAGAGCAAAACCATCTGCTATTTGTGATCTGAACCACAAAAGGGAAGCCCACATGCCAGGGACACAACGAAGGGACAACATGGGAAAGGCACCGGATAATCCTGCACCAAGCTCTACCAAACTGTAGGAAATAGCTACAATGGGAACCCCTTGGAAGAGACCCAAGGAACAGATCTTAGAGGAATAATTGTAGACTTACACAGAGAAATTAAAGAACATAAAGAGGAATTCAGAGAACAAAAGAGAGAGAATGAAAAATTCAAAAAGGACCTAGAGGGATACAAGGACAAACATCAGAAAGAACTAAAGGAACAGATTGACACAGAGTGGGAGGAAGGAGGCAACCTTCACTGCAGATTACACCTGACACACGCATTGATTTTCCAGACTATATTAAACTACTCAAAAAACAAAGAAAAAAGAAAACAAGACCCGCTCAATAGATGGAACAAAGAACACTGAACAGAGACTTTCACAAGCGAAGGGGGGGGGGGGGGAATTAGGATGTCTGCGAAAACACCTCAAGAACTGCTAAACATCACTAATCATTACGGAAATGCAAATGAAACACCACTTTAAGATATCAATCTTACTCTAATAAGACTGGCTAGGATCCAGGAAAACACCATGATACCAAGTGCTGGAGAGGTTGTGTGGGGAAAGGGGAACACTCATCCACTGTGGTGGGAATTGTAAACTTGTAAGCCACTATGGAAAAGCAGTGTGGAGAACCCTTGGAGACTGGAATGAACTTGCCACCCGACCCCAGCCCATACCACTCCTGGGGCATGTACCCTCAAAACTCACGCCACCACAGAGTTACATGCACGGCATGTTTTATTGCAGCTCTCTTCACCAATAGCAAGGAGCTGGAAAACCCACACATAACATGCCCCTCAACTGACGAGTGGGTAGGGAAAATGTGGTACATCTCACCAAGGCAGTGGAGTTCTATGCAGCAGTAAAGGAAAGACGACATCCGAGCTTTGCAGGAAAATGGTGGAGCTAAGGACATCATGCTGGCGGGAATAACACATCCCACCAAAAACAACGATGAATGGTATTCCCTCATCTGTGGATGTTGCTTAGTGCAAACTACCTAGTTGTAAGTATTTCTTGTTTGTTGTAGGGCCCGAGCTTTTGTACAAAGCAGTTGGTGTAATGCATTTTGGAAACACAACAACAACCGAAAAGGACTGCATCAAAAGAACTGACTGAAGACGGTGATATTCTGCTCAAAACAGTCACTTCCCCATGGAAAATACTGAGAAAGACTGAGAGATGGAAAGCATGTTTGGCGAATACATGAGATCTGGCCCGGGTGGGGAACGGACCATTGAGCGGGAACACGGGTTAAATTTGTTAAAACTAAATGAAAAAAATTATGTGGCAAAAAGTCACCAACTCAAATGCTTGAGAAAAACACAGAAAAAAGAAAGAAAGGTTACAGCCTTCCATCGTGTAGTTTTTACCAAGAAATACCAGCAGAGTTCACCCATCTTAACACTAAAGGAAGAAGAAAAATCCTCAGTCTGCTACAGACATTCAACATCTCTGAGGACCATAGGTGTAACAATTGTTTTTACAGTAAGTCCTAATGAACTTTACCTTCTAGGTTCAGCACAGTTTCAATATGAGAGAGACCTCCTTACCTCTTTTTCATAGAACAAAGAAAACATGCTCGTAATGAAGTCACGCCTTAACGGTTAAATTGGAGCTGACTGTTTATAGAAGTTAGTAATCTCTTGTAACACTAGAAAGAACTGCTTTATTTAATTGACTAATTTACATAGGAACTGTAAAAGGGATTATTGTCTATTCAGAAACAAATACATACTAAAGTCTCTTAATATTTCATATAATTACTCCAAGAGAGCACTGATCGCGCAATGGATTGTTTTCTCTTGACACGAGATGCTACGCCAGGGGACCTAAGCCCCCCCACAAAGGTTAAGCTTATTGCCTGTAGGCTGCGGATCTCTGCCAGGAAAAAAGAGTTGGTAAGGTCTTTTGCCCTGGCTGTCAATGTCTGGATGTTTGTCAACCATGGGGAGTATTGTATCAGCTCGCACTTGCAACGTATACACGTTCGGGTCTCTGGCATACCAGCGGTGTTTCCAAAGGGCTACTGACCACTAAGCAAAATCGTTGGTCTCCTCTTGAGTCAAGCAAGACTCCTCCACCAGCATCAGCTACACCCCAATTTCTTGGAGATACTGTGTAGCAGTGGCAGACATATGTCTTTATATCCCAACTTTATTTGATTATGAGCTCTCTCCATGGAGGAGGAAAAACTCGTGGATGTTGCCACAAGTTTATACCTTCTAGTGATTAGAAGATTTATTATGCCACAGTAAGGCCCTTCTTGTCATCTCTCTCAGGGAAACAAAAAGTACCGGGATTAACATACCCATCCAAACATCTGCTGGTTATACCAAAGTAACCTACCATAGTAACTAGCACTGTTTAAATACCTATAATCTCATCAACTTGTGCTTCATTAGTAGATTGCAACGCCTGTCCCTGGGCAATTGGTCAGCCCACGAACGAAACAGCCAGAACTGATTAGGCGTCCAAAAGGACATCTCCAGACAAAGTAGACTGTTGTGCTTCTTGTCCCCTGTGCCCACCCTCTAAGCCTAAGGAACCATCGTGGAAGAGGGGGGAGTGGTATATTGTAGGGGCTGCGATAGGGGGTGTGACCGGTTTACACCTCCGGACAATATAGTCTCGGAACACTTATTTGATCAATTGATTGACCATTCAAGCCCCTCCAGCTGCATGGTGGGAGGCTTGGGTTGTGTGGGCTGGGGCACAAAATTGGTTTTATATGAAGGATTCTGGTGCTAACAAAAGGAAGCGCTTCTGACATTTGAACTGGAACTGGGAATATCACATGCTCGTTGTTTTATTTTATAGTTTGTAGTGGGTTTGGCCTCTCATTTTTCTGCACTACCACCACATCACAGTGTATCACTTTCTTTTACTTGTCGGACAATTTAAAAGAATATTCAGCTTCACTTTTTTATTCCCACAATAAGTAGAAGTCTTAGTACAGTCATATAGCGTTAAATAGCAAAGTGTTTCTTGGGTAAAATTTATTTAGCAAATACTCAACTCTGCCCAAGCTATATCCACATATTATAGCATACTTTAAGGCTTAGTGAAGTGTAGAAGTAGGTTAACTGCGGCATAGGTTTGGTTGGATTGGAACGGTAATAAACTGGAACTACTGGGGAAATATAAAAGTTAATTGGTTGTATTCTAAGGTGGTATGGTGGGTTAAGGTCTACAAACGGCCAGAGATGAGTGGGGCGGAATAACACAGCAAGGAGAATACGGTCGTTGATTGTAGGATAATTTAAAGGAAACTAAGCTTAAATTTCCTTCCCACATAAGTTAGCAACATTTCAATGAGAAACAGTTGGGTAAATTAATGAAGCTTTTGCCTTGGCTCCTGTTTATGGCAATGTGTAATAAGGACTTAGGCATCTATAGGTCCAAACATAAAAACCTAAAAAAAAAGAGGGAGGTGGAGGTTGGAGATACTATCCTTTCTGGGCTACAAATGGAAAACTCTGTGTTTCCAATCCTCTTGATAAATTTTCACTTTTTTCTTTGATACTTGACCCTAGCCAATGGGAGGAGAATTTTAATGTTTCCCACAGGTTAAAAAATCAACCAATCTAAATGCCTGAAAACATACAATTATGGCTGTGCAGGATGAACTGTGGAATGCCAGCAGAGAGGTTGAACCATCTGAACATAGAAAGAGGACTCAGACTGCCTGAGTCACAAAAACTGAGCATCTCTCTGAATAATATTGGGCGTTGACTGTTTTATTCATGGGCCCAATAAGTTTCCCTTCCAGATGCTGAGAAGAAAGAAAACTTCCTACCTCTTCCCCTTTTTTTAGGGAAAAAAGAAGGGGAAAAAAAAAAACCAGGATGGTAATGAAAACCACTCCCTAACTGTAAAACTAGAGCCATTGTTACGGTGGTAATTTCCTGTAAAAGAGGCATAACGTATTAACTGACTGAGTGATTCGATATAGGATAACTGTGAAAGGATATTTCTCATCTAGAGCCAAATCAATATAAAGTGTTTATAAGTTGTGTAATTAAGCCAAATATATTCCTACAGGAAAGCTCTGACATCAGCACATGATGAATTATTTCTGCCTAGGAGATGTTGGCTAGGGGAATTCAAACCGCCCCCCCCAAAATTCTAAAGGCCTTTTGCCTATAAAGGGCTATATGCAATGAGAAAGGCAGTAAGTAGAGTCCCTGTGTCGAAGGACTTGGTGTTAGCATGAAAAATGTTATGAGTTGTCACTTGCTAGCGTACAAATTGCCTCTGAAATGCTAGAGAGCATTACCCAAAGGCCACTAAAGCAATGCACCAAAATATTGGTCTCCCCTGAGAAAAGCAAGACCTCCTCCATCAATATCAGCTACCCTCAACAGCCTGGAGATACAACAGTGCAACAGTGGCAGCAAAAAAGGTGCTCTAATATCCCAAAATCTATTTGGCTATTAGCTCTCTCTCCTTTGGAGGAATAAATCACAGTGGATGCCACCAGCTTATGTCCTCTAGTGGTTCGGCGATGTTATAAGCAACAAAAAGAAATTATGTCAAAACATTTATAGAGGAAAACAAGTTTGAGGTTAGCATACATCCAAGCATGTGTCTGTGCTCATAGCTTAGCTTGACACAATAAATGTACTGCTTAAATGCCTGTACAATCAATAGCTTGTGCTTTGTAGTATGACTAAAAAGTGTCCCGGGAAAGCTTTCGATCCCATGAAGGGAAAAAAACTGAACAGACCAGAGTCAAAAATGACAACTCCAAAGAAAATAGGGGATGTTTTTTCTTCTCACCCATTTGTGCCCCTTTCTTAAAGCCCAGGGAACAAATTTTGCGGAAGAGGAGGCATGGTTAGATTGTAAGGGCTGTGGAGAGATAGGGGTGAATCATTGAGACTACAGGAATATAGTCGGGACTCCTGATTGATCAACATCCTGTGCATAACACGCTTCTCCAACTGGCCTATGGAAACCTTGGGTTTGTTCAAAATTTGGACATAGATCTTGCAAAATGCACCAATTACCTAATTGTTATGACATTACTGAGTAACATCAAAGTATCTGCACACAACTTTGTGTCCTTATATTGTAGACTCCCTAAAAAAATAAATTAAAAAAAAAATATAAAATAAAATGATGATACCAGATTCTACAAAAAAAAAAAAAAAAAAAAGCAAGAAACCAATCGCAATTTCAAGGATAGGCACCAACTTACAGAGAAAGGATGGAAAAACGTATTACAAGCCAACTTGTACCAAAATGAAAGCTGGTGTGGCTATTCAATATCAGACAAAAAATAGACTTCAAAGCAAAAAGAAAAACAACAGAGACAAAGGAGGGCCATTATCTTTATTAAAGGGAACAATTGATGATGAAGATTTCACAATCAATACATATATATGCACCAAACATCGTGCACCAAACTTTATAAAGATAATTTCTTCAGGATCTCAAGGCACAGATTACCCCCAGCACACTAGTACTAGGGGACTTCCAAAACCCCATTAAGTCCCCTAGACAGCTCAACAGGACACATTAGTCGATAAAAGAGAGGCAGGTCTGAACTAAATGAACACATACACCAAAATGGACCCTATCAGACTAGGCGACCTGAAAGGGCACCCAAAACACGAGAGGGAATCCACGTTCTATGCAGCACCTCATGGAACATTCTCCCAAAATGAGAACATAGATACTGGGGGACACAGGAAAAAAAAAAAAAACTCAACAAAGAAAAAAAATTATAAACGAATCTCGGCAATTCGATTCAGAACACGTGGCAATAAAACACTTCCATATCAACACCAGAACAGAATAAACCCTCCAACCTACAGGAACACATGGAGACTAAACAAGAATCTCCTGAATAATGAGTGGGTCAAGGAAAGAAAAGCAATAAAGAAAGAAAAGAAACAAAAACATTCCTGGACTGAATGTCAATGATAAAACAACACAGCAAAATCTTTGGGGACACTTAAAAAGCAATCCTCCCTAATGGGGGCAAGTTAAACCCTCTAATGCCTACCATTACAAAAAACATAAAGTCCCAACAGTGATGATTCTTCTAACACTTCAACTAAAAAAATACTTGAGAGACAAACCAAAAATGAACCCTAAATGCGACAGAAAGAAGACAATTAAACAAAAATCAGAAGCAGATGTCCATGAAGTAGAGAAAAAAGAAAAAACCATTACACAAAAAATCATGAATCCAAAAGTTCGTTCTTGGAGAGAATAAACAAAATAGAAAGAACCTTACCAGTTAATCAAAAGAAAGAGGGAACAATTCTAAATCAATATAATCTGTGACGAAAAGGGAAATATCACAAAGACAATTAAAAGATCCAGACAATAATGTGGGGATTTCTTCAAAAACTTATATTCTACTAAGTTTGCAAACCTAAAAGAAAGGCATGATATATCTGAAATCCTGGGAACCAACAAATTTTAATCAAGAAGAGATTGACTGCCTAAATAGACCAATAGTAAAGGAAGAAATGAAGATTTGTACCAAAGTAGCCTCCCCCCCCCCTCTCCCCCCAAAAAAAAAAAAAAAAAAAAAAAATGCCACAAGGCAGAAGAAGCCCAGATGGTTTCCACGGCGACAAGCAGGAACCAGAATCTATTTAACATATTTCGAAAAAAACGACTTACAAACCATATTACTACCTAAAATTGTTTAGAAGGGAAAAACAACTGGGGGGACTTCTCCCAGATTCCTTTTATGAAGCCAGCATCATGCTACTACCAAAACCAGGGAAATATACAACAGAACGGAGAAATATAGACCCATCTCCCTAAGAACACAGATGTTAAAATTTTAACAGGATTCTGGCAAAATCCATTACCAGAACTCACATCAAGAAAATCACCCACCCTCTGACCAAGTTGGATTCCTACTAGAGATGCAGGATGGTTCAACATACGAAATCAATAAACATCATTAAAGATATAAATGGGACTGAAGGACAAAAAACCACACCATCATCAAAATTGATGCAGAGAAAAAAGAAAGCCTTTACAAAATCCAGGCCTCCTTCTGTTTAAAAGTCCTGGAGGGAAATAGTTGGAGTCCCATTCCTCAATGTTAATCAAAGCCATATCAGGAAACCCACAGCCCCTATCATCCTAAATGCGGGAAACATGATAGAAACAGTTCCCTTAAAGGTAGGAACTCGGCAAGGGGCTTTCTGCCCCCTGTTTACCACTCTTCTTTAATATAGTGCTGGAAAACCTCGCTAGGGCAATAAGGCACGAAACGGAAATTAAGGATTTCTACTTGGAAAAGAGAAAGTCAAGCTATCCCTTTTGCTGAGTTGATATGATGTACCTAAGGGATGCTAAGAACTCCACCCACAAACTCCTGGAAACAATTAAGGGCTTTGGTTTTGTAAAGTGGCCAGGCTACAAAATAACCATCTCGAGAAAAATCAGTTAGCCTTTCTTTACACCAAACAACATGCAACTGAAGAAAGGGACTATAAGGAGAACTTTCCACTCAAAATCGGCTCAAAAACCTAAAATACAGGGGAACAAACCTAACCAAAAGACATTCAAGATCTCTACAACGAACATTTTAAACCCTTGTCTGAAAAAGGACTTGAGGAGGAGGAAGACACTAGAAGATTGAAGGACCTCCTATGCTCATGATTGGGAAAATACATATAGAAAAATGTCCATCCTACCCAAAACTAGTGTACAGATTTAATGCAATCCCAATCAAAATCTCCAACAGTTTCTTCCCCCCCCACAGGCTTGGGAAAAAAACCAATCCTTAATTTCCATTTGGAAAAACAAAAGACCCCGAATAGCCCATGCAACCTGAGTGAAAAGAGCAATCAAGGGGGGATGGATCGCTCTACAGACATCAAAAAATAACTACAGGGCTATAGTCATAAAAAAAAACAGCCTTGTACTGGCACTGTGTGTCAAAACACGACCAGTGCCAATGGATTCAAACTGAAGTCAAACCTGCGGCTTCTATAATTTTAGCCACCTCATAATTTGACAAGGGGGCAAGAAGACACAATGGAGGAAAGACGGCTGCCTTCAGCAAGTGGTATTGGCAAACTGGATCACCCCACTTGTAGAAAATGAAATTAAACCCCTACCTCTCAACCTTTGTAAAAATCAACTCCAGTTGGATCAAAGACCTCAACGTGAAACCAGAAACTCTGGACGTGATAGAAGAGAAACTTGGCACGGCAGATACAAGACATAGGCGTGGAAAAAGACTTCCTAAAATCAGACGCAGCCTGCCACAGAAATAAGATCGACCATTGACAATGGGTGACCTCATTAAACTCAAAAAGTTTCTGTACATCAAAAGCAACCTAATAAAGGAAAAAAAGTTGAAGAGAAAACCACAGAGTGGGAGGGAATCTTCACCACTGCCCGCTACATCTGACAAAGCATAAATTTCCAGAGTATACAACTACTCAAAAAGCAAAGAAGGAAAGAAAGATAATGAATCACTCAAAAGATGGAGCAAAGATCTGAATAGAGACTTCACAGAGGAGGAATTGGAGGAATTAAAATGGCTGAGACGAAACATCTTAAGAAGTGTCAACATCGGATAATTAAAAAGAAATGCAAATTAACACCACTTTTAAGATATCATCTCATTTTGATAAGACTGGCTAGGATCCTGGCTAGGATCAGGAACATGAATGATACCAAGTCTGGGAGGTTGTGGGGAAAGGGGGGGGGACAACCTCATCCATTGCTGGAGTTAATGTAAACTTGTACAGCCACTATGGCAAACAGTGTGGAGAACCCTTGAAGACTCAAAATGAGCCTCTCCATTTGAAAGCAGTCATACCCAACTCCTGGGTGTTATACCCTCAAGACACCTCTTAACTGAAACGATACAATACACAGCCATGTGTATTGCAGCGCTGTTCACAATAGCCAAACAGCTGGAAACCAGCCCAGGTGCCCCTCAACTGACGCGTGGATAGAGCAAAATGTGGTACATGTATACAATGGGTTCTATGCAGCAGTAAAGAGGTACAACACTCATGAACTTTTCAGGTAACTGGATGGAGCTAGAAGGATTTATTATGTTAAATGAAGTAACACAGTCCCAGAAAAACAAACGACAAATGGTGTCCCTCATATGTGGATCCTAGTCCCAATGAAACCCAGATTATAACTATTTTCATGGAGGAGGTATGCACAGTAAACAGCAAGAACAACAAAAGACTGCATCAGAAAAACGGACTGACATGGTTGAATGGAAGGGGGAGGGGTGGGGGTGGGGAGGGATAATGGCTATATTCGATTAATTCATATTTAATTGACGTGCGTTTCCACAAGTACCCAGTTTTGCCTCTAGGACAATGCCTACCAGGATACATGGTGTTTTAGGACTTAGTAAAAGTAAATATGTTTATCTTAAACAACATTGGTTTACAGCTCTGATAAAATTAAAAACGGTTAATAATGCATCTGAGTTATTTGGAGATATAAATTGCTGTTATCACATTTGTTTTACATAAAAATCTGTAGAGTGTAGAGCAATAAATTTGGGATTGGCGCCCACATCCAATTGTTCTCATAATTTCTCTGTTATCGGTATCACCTTTTGTTTTGTAGCATTCTCTTTAAGATGATTTAATGTAAAAATTTAATGTCTTGCTGCCCCAGTTAATTTCATATATAGTCACCCAAAAACAACATGGGTGAATTGATGATGAAACCTGTTCCTTGATTCCACCCTTTAGTTATTTATAATACAACTGTTCTTCTGGGAACTCCTGTTTAAAAAAAAAAATAGGGGGATACAGATAAACATGAAACATTTAGTCAAAAAAAACTTGCAATTTTCATTATCTTTAAAAACTCACTACGGGAAAAAAGGATTGTGGGTCCAAAGGACCAAAAAATCACCCGCTTTATGGCTGAGAAAGAAGATACAGCTTTTGCATTGAGTAGTTTTATACCAGAACGTGCCAACTGAAAAGTTGAACCCATCTGAACATTGAAAGGAAGTAAAAAGCTCCGATTGAATAAAAACCATTGAACCCACTGTTGGATCCACTTGAACCCCCTATTTTATTAGTCCTAATGAAACTTACTTCTAGGTGCTGTGCTTTTCAAGGTTTTGATATGAGAGACTTTCTTGCTACCCACCAATAGAACAAGGAGAAAATCTGCTGATGATAAATGTCACTCTCCCACTGTAAAATGGCGGGCACCGGCGGGCAGGGCAATCTTCTAGAGGCAATCTCTTATAAAACCGGCAAACTGCCTTCTTTAATTGACTAATCGACATTAAGAACTGTGAAATGATTATTCTTGTTCGGAACCACAATCATATTCTAACTAAAGTCCTTACGCTATGCACTTAAGCACAATATATTAATACAGGAGGCTCTGACATCAGCAATGGATTATCTACGAGGGGGAGATGTTGGGCCAGGGGATCCAAGGCCCCACAAAAAGTAAAGGCCTCTTGCCTCTAATCTTGGATACCTGCAAGAAGACAGGCGATGGGGCCCTGCCTGCCGACGACACTGACCGGTAAGCATGGGAAAGATGTATGAGACCACACATGCAAGTGTACAGACGGCCTCTGGATTACCAGAGAGTGTTTACCAAAGGCCACTAAACAAATTAAAAGCAAATACGGTCTCCTTGAGTTCAAGGCAAGCCTCCACATCAGCACCATTCTCCTCACCTGCCTTGAAATACTCTGCAGCAGAGGCAGCATATGCCTGTATATCCAAATCTATTTGGCTATTGGCTCTCTCTTGGAGGAATAACCCATGGCCGATGCCAAAAGATTACATCTTCTACGGTAGGAGATGTTATAAGCCACAGTAAGACCTCATATGTTTTTTAACAGGAAAAAATGTAATTCAGGGATTAACATATCATCCAAATATGTTCTATACCACAGTAACCAACCCCATAACTATTCGTGCTGCTTAAATACCATATATATAATTGCTTTGCTTCATTAGTAGGATGGAAAGGTTATTCCTGGACAAAATGTCAGCCCATGACAGGAGGAAACGCCAGAATTTACCAGAGTCCAAGACCACAGCTCCCAGAGCGAGTGGACTGTTTTGCTTCTCACCTACCCCACCTGTTCCCCCTGTTCGTCTCTAGTGCCTAGGAGTGTAAAACTATGCGGAAGTGGGGGCATGATAGAATGTAAGGCTGCGATTGGGGTGTGAATGGTTAATAAAACTACCACGCAATGAGTCTGGCTGGAACAATCGGTTGATCACTTGATTAATGTACAACAACATAACCCCCGGCTGGCTGACCGGGGCTGTGTGGGGGTTTTTGTGCCAACCAACACACCAACCACCAAACAGCCTGCAAAATGGTTTTCACTTTTACAGAAGATGCTAGGGCATGCTTGTACTCAGGGATTATCTTATAGCTACAAAAATGAAAAAAAAAAAAAAACTGAGGGCGAAGATGCAGGGACAGTTATGGCCAGAATGCATGATCTGGGATGGGATGGGGGTGGGATGGGGGGAAAGGGAAAAGGGAACTATGCGCCTGAACTGAATTGGAAACTGATTGATGAATTGCAACAAAGCATATCAATAAAAAAATGTAAAAAAATAGGGGCTTTCTTTTTCATGTTCAAGGCAGGCTAATCAAAGGCCGGGGAAAGAGAGGGGGAGGGGGGGTGGACGGGGAGTTGGGGAAGAAAACAGCAAAAAACAAATGAAAAAAGGGAAAGGGAGGAGAAAGGAACGGTGGGGGGGTGGGGGGGGGGGGAGGGGTGGGGTGGGGAGAGAAGGAAAGGGAAAGGAGGGGAAATGGGAAGGAGTAGAGGTCAGGGGAAAGGAGGCAGGGGGGTCAAAAGAAGAGGGGACGATAAGGGGAGGAAAGTGGAGGGAAGGAGAAGGCGAATAAGAGAAGCATATCAGCAATAAATCAAAGAAGAAGAAGCATTACGAAAGCCTAATTCCTCCTCTTCACTTATTTTTCTTCTCGCTTATTTCTTCTCTCTTCTTATTTTTCTCTCCTTCTTCTTTTTTTCGTCTTTTTCTTCTTCTTCTTCCACCAGTCTTTTTAAGACAGGTTTTCTTGTAGCCCCAGCTGGTTGTTCTGGAACTTACTATGTAGATCAGATGGCCTTGAACTCACTGATTTATTTGCCAGCTTATATCTCCAGAGTGCTGGGATGAAGGCACTATATGCCACCATGCCTTGCCATGACCCTACTTCTTGGTATTAATTTTCCACACCACCTGAGCATTATTTACCTCTCCATCCATTTCAGTTAGAGTACTCTCATTTCCCATGTCTCTTTCCATAACACCTGTATCCTTCTTCTCCTTTACACCCAACATTCCTTTTCATTTCCCTGGCCCCATGCTTACATCAGGATATAAACAAACATCTAATGTTTTGGAGCTAAGATCTACATATGAAAGAGGAGAAATGTAGCTTGTTTTTTTGAGTTATGTTAATCTACTTATAATAGCTTTTAGCTCTAACCATTTTCTTTTTTTTCATGATGCTTGGGTATTTCATACATCATGTTCCAATCAGTTAAGGGGCATATGGCCCATTTCCCTTTCCCCATTTCCCACCCCCAATCCCAGAATCATGCATTCTGCCACTGTCCTGTCCTGCATTTTTCACAGTTTTTTTTCCCATTTTAGCAATAGGGATAATTTAGAATACAAGTATCCTCATGTAAAACCCATTGCAGTCAGTTGTGCCCAAACCCACACAGCCCCTTGTCCCACTGTCCAGCAGGGGGGCTTTTTGTTCAATCACGTTGATCAAACATGAGTATGTGGCCAGGCTATAATAATCTGCTTGTAGGTTCACCGTTTCACACCCAATCACAGCCCTTTACAATTTACCAGCAGGCCCCCTCTTCCACAGATCCTTTTTCCCTAGGCTTAGACCCAAACAAAGGAGGCACATGGGATAGAGAAGACAACACAGTTACTTTCTCTGGACAGCTGTGTTTCTTGGACTTCTGTCAGACAGTCTGGCTGTTTCGTTTCCTATGTCAGCTGACACATGTTTGTCCAGGAATAATCTTTTGATATGCCTACTGATGAAGCACAAAAGCAATTAGATATCCTAGGTATTTAAACAGTTATTATTGTTATGCATAGGTTACTTGGTATAGACACAGATTTTGTTTGGAATGGTATGTTAATGATATTACATCTTTTCTTTTGATTGAATGATGACAGGTGGTCTTACTGTGTCTGGTTATAACACTCTTCCTAACAATTAGAGGTTGCTAAGTATTTGGCCATCAGCCATGGGTTTTCCTCCAAGGAGGAGAGCCATAGCACAATTATAATTGGAGATATATAACGCATAATGGCTGCCTTCTGCTGCACAATATTCCAGGGCCAGGTGAGTGTGTAAGCTGGTGCTGATGGAGGAGTCTTGCTTGACCAAATGAGACCCATATTTGCTTATTGGTATAGTGGCCTTTGGTTAACATACCCTGGCATTCCTAGAACAACATCTGTAACACTTGCATGTGTGGTCTCGATAGTATCTTTCTCACATTGTTAACACATCAGTCTTTTGGACAGCAGGCCTGGTATCGACCCTCTCTTCTTGCAGTGGATTTCAGTTTACGAGGCAAGGCAGCCTTTACCTTTTTGTTTGGGGCCTTGGATCCCGGCCAACATCTCCTTGGTGGAATAATCAATTGCTGATGTCAAGCTTCCTGCATTTAATATATTTGTCTTGCTTTAAGTGCATTTTGTAGTAGGAGACTTTAGTTTTATCCATTTTGTTCTGAAAATAGCGAATCAGATCCTTTTCACAGTTCCTGTTCTATTAGTCAATTAAAGAAGTGCAGTTTTACTGGTTTTATAAGACTATCTCCCTTGCCTCTTAATAGTTGTCTCCAATTTCAGTTGAGAATGAGGTCAATCAGTCGTCATATTAATTCTCCTTGTTGTCATGGGGCCGGGAGATCTAAGGGAAGCGAAAAATGTACATATCAGCCACATCTTTAGTTTGCATCCTAGAGATGGTATAAGTTCATTTGGTATCCTATTTCAATAAATATGTTAGTTACATGTAGGGATCCACATAAAGGGTTTTGATATCTTTGCAAAGTCTGCATGGCTCTGTTTCTTCCCTTTCAGATGATTCAGATGGGTCAACTGAGTCGCACACTTTAAAATTGGAGCTACATCACCTCAATGCAAAGCTGTATTTTCTTTTCTCAGCGAGTTAAGTGGTGACATTTTGCCTGTTGGAACAAACAAATCTTTTTTAGTTAGTTTTAAGATTTTGAAATTGACCAAGGTTTGACAGAGTGAGGGTCTTATACTAGTCTGTACCCCCATTTTTTTTTCTTTTGGGGCCGGTGGTTGGGTTTTTTGAATCCCGAATAGAGTCATCCAGAGGCAATTGAATAATTCTATCATAGAGCCTATAGGGTGGAGCAGGCACAGCTTTCATCAAATTCCCCCATGCTTGTTTTGGGTGACTTGTTGTGATTAACTTGGGGAGCAAACTTAATTTTTTTTTCTTAAGTCATCTTATAGATGAAAGAGAATGCTAGTGGGGATAGCGCAGTGGTTAAAGGCTGAGGCTAAGAACTGCAGAAAACCATTTTCCTGCAAACTGCATCATTTCATTTTTTTCTCTACCACTCAGTATATTTATTATTTTTCTTTTATGTGTATGAAAGTTTTTGTGCATGTATGTAATGGGGCCATCTGCATTCAATGCCTCTAGATGCCAGAAGAGGGCATCAGATTCCATTTAATTGGAGTAATGGACATTTGTTATGCACCATATGGTATTGTGATCTGAACCTGGATCCTCTGTAAGAGCAGCAAAGCCCAGCTGTTCAGCAACTTCTATTCTGTGGGTGCTGTTATAGTTTTTCCAATCCTTCATCTCCACTATTGGGTTATTAACATTATGCCTCTCCAGTTTTTGATGTAGCCACTTATACTGTAAACGGTTTTTCTTAGAATTGCCTTCATTGTGTCCCATAGATTTTGGTGTGTTGGGTTTTCATTTTCATTCTCTTTTCATAAGTTTTAAAGTTTCCTTTTTAATTTCTTCTCATACCCACTTGTCCGTAGTAAAGTTTGCTTTAATTTGTACCCAAGTTATTGGATGTTTTTCATTTTTAATATTTTTCATTATTTTATTTTTTTAATTTATTTATTGATGTTTTATGTATTTCATACATCATTTTTCATTTCTGTTCAGGCATATTCATTCCTCTATCCCTTCCCCCTGCCCCACCCCATCCCATCCTAGATCATGCATTCTGCCATAACTGTCCTGTATCTTTCTCTCAGTCTTTTATTATGCTTAGTAATTCACATTTTCCTTCATTAATTTCATATTACTCTAAAATGTGGATATGTACTCTCCACCCATATACAGTAATTACAAAGTCTGAAAATAATTAGTGGGTGGATTCTAGAGCCCATTGAGAGACTCACATTATAACAACATAGTTGCTTTCATATAAACAAAAATATAACCATACTGTCGTTCAGCTTGCCTTTCACCTGGAGGATTTGGTGTTAGCAGCCACAAATGAGGGAAACCATTCTCCGTTGGTCTTTCTGGGACTGTGTTACTTCACTCAGCATAATGGCTTTGAGCTCCATCCATTTACCTCAAAGTTCATAATGCCATCTTTCTTTACTGCTGAATAGGACTCCATTCTGTAGATGTACCACATTTGTCATCCACTTGTCTGTTGAGGGGCATATGGGTTGGTTCCAGCTCTTCGCTATTGTGAAGAGAGCTGCAATAAACATGGATGTGCATGTATCTTTGCGGTAGGATGAGTCTTTGGGGTATATACCCAGGAGTGTTATGACTGGGTCAAGTGGTAAGCTCATTCTGAGTTTTTTAAGGGTTCTCCACACTGCTTTCCATAGTGGTTGTACACGTTTACATTCCCACCAGCAGTGGATGAGTGTTCTCCTTTCCCCACAACACCTCCAGCATCTGTTGTCTTTTGTTTTCTTGATGTTAGCTAGCCATAATGGAGTGAGATGATATCTGAGAGTGGTTTTATTTTGCATTTCCTTAATTATTAATGATGATGAACACATTTTTAATATTTGTGATATCGAAATTTATTCCTTTGTGGTCAGGTGTAATTCAGGATGCCATTTCAATTTTCCTAAATTTAATGAGACATATTTGTGTCCTAATATGTGGTTCATTTTGAAGAAAGTCTCAAGGAGTGCTGAGAAGAGGAATTTCAGTTGGTTCCAACAATTTGCTACTGTGAAAAGATCTGAAATAAACGTAGATGTGCATGTATATTTTTCAGTAGAATGAGTCTTGTGGGTATATACCCAGAAGTGATATGGCTGAGTCAGGTGGTAGGCTCATTTTGAGTCTTTTAAGGGATCTTCACACTGCTTTCCACAGAGGTTCTATGAGTTTACATTCCCAACAACAATGAATGAGGGATCCCCTTTCCCCACAAACTGTCCAGCATTTTGTGTCTTTTGTTTTCTTGACCTTAGCCAGTCTTATCAATGTGCAATGATATCTTAGAGTGGTTTTAATTTGCATTTCCTTAATTATTAGAGATGTTGAACACTTTTCTTTTTTTGTGTGTGTGTTTATTTATTTATTTATTTTTAATTTAATTTTATTGATAGTTTGTGCATTTCGTACATCATTTTCCAATTCAGATCAGGCATATTTCCCTTTCCCTTTCCCCCCACCCCCACCCCATCCCAGATCATGTATTCTGCCATAACTGTCCTGCATCTTTCAGGTTTTTTTTTTTCATTTTTTAGCTATAAGTGATAATCCATGAGTATAAGCATCCTTCGTGCAAAACCAATCTATAGACTGTTGTGCCCAAACCCCCACAGTCCCACCATTCAGTGGAGGTTGACAGGTTGTTTGTTCAATCAAGTTGATCAAATGAGTGTCCAGACTACATCGCTGTAGTTTCACCGTTCACCCCAATCGCAGCCTTTACATTCTACCACGCCCCCTCTTCCGCAGATTGTTCCCTAGGCTTAGAAAAGGGGCACAGGTGGATGAGAAGTAAAACTGTCCTCTCTCTCTGGAGCTGTTGACTTGGATTCTGGTCAATTCTGGCTGTTTCCTTTCATGGGCTGACAGTTTGTTCAGGAGTAACCTTTCGATCCTACTAATGAAGCACAAGCAATTAGATATATAGGTATTTAAGCAGCACTAATAGTTATGGTAGGTTACTTTGGCATAGACACATATGTTTGGATGATATGTTAATTCATGAATTACATTTTTACCCCCTGATAAATATAACAGGGTCTTACTGTGGCTTATGACATCTCCTAACCTGTAGAGGATGTAGGCTTGTGGCATCAGCCATGGGTTATTCCTCCAAGGAGAGAGCCAACAGCCAATTAGATTTGGGATATACAGGCACATGGCTGCCTCTGCTGCACAGTATTTCCAGGCAGGTGAAGTGTAGCTGGTGCTGATGGTGGAGTCTTGCTTGACTCAGGGAGACCCGTATTTGCTTTATTGGTTTAGTGGCCTTTGGGAACACTCTCTGGCATTCCAGAGGCCATCTGTACCCTTGCATGTGCGGTCTCAATACATCCCTCCCATGTTAACGTCAGGTCTTCGGCAGCAGGGTCTTATCGCCTCTCCTCCTGCAGGTATCCCAACTTAGGGGCAAGGAGCCCTTACCTTTTGTGGGGCCTTGGATCCCCTGGCCAACATCCCCCTGGTAGAACAATCCATTGCTGATGTCAGAGCTCCTGCATTAATATACTTTGCCTAAGTGCATAGCCCAAGGACTTTAGTATTATATTTGGTTCTGAACAGAGTATAATCCTTTTCACAGTTCTTATGTCTATTAGTCAATTAAAGAAGGCATTTTTACCGGTTTTATAAGAGATTACCTCTATAATAGTTGTCTCCAATTTACAGTTGGAAAATGACATCATCATCGTCATATTTCTCCTTGTTCTATGGGGGGGGAGGCAAGAAAGTCATATCAAAACCTTTGTTGCACCTAGAAGGTATAAGTTTCATTAGGACTCATTATAGATAGTTGTTACATGTAGGATCCACAGAAGGGTTCGATGTTTATGGCAATCTGAGGCTTTTCTTCCTTTCAGTGTTCAGACGGGTCAACCTTTCAGTTGCCACTTTTTGGTACATCCTACTCAATGCAAAGCTGTATCTTTTCTTTCTCAGCCGTTAAGTTGGTGACATTTTGTCCTGTTGGAACAAACAAATCTTTTCCCGTAGTTAGTTTTAAGATTTGAATTGCAAGGTTTTTGACGAAAAGGTTTCATGTCTGTCTGTATCCCCCCCCCTTTTTTTTAACCCATGAGTCTCCAGAAGACAGTTGTATTATACATAACTATAGGGTGGAATCAAGGCACAGATTTCATCAAATTCACCCATGTTGTTTTGGGTGACTATATATGATTAACTTGGGAAGCAAACTTAATTTTTACATTAAATCATCTTAAAGAGAATGCTACAAGGTGATACTGTACAACAGAGAAATTATAGAGAACATTTGTATGTGCCAATCCCAAAGTTATTGCTCTACAGATTTTGTGTAAAACAAATGTGGACAACAGCGAATTATATCTACATTTAACTCAGATGCATTACCGTTTTTATCAGAGTCTGTAAACCAATGTTGTTTAATATAGACATATTTACTTTTACTAAGTCCTAAAACACCATGTATCCTGTAGACAGTGTCTAGGCGAAACTGAGTACTTGTTGAACTGACATCAATTAAATATGCCTTGATAGAATATACATCCGTGTCCCTCTCCCACCCATCCCCCCTTCCCAATTCACCATTTCAGTCCATTTTCTGATGCAGTCTTTCTGTTGTTGTTCTTTTACTATGCATCCCTCTCCATGAGATGTTTCTCAGCCATCTTTACTTCCTCATTGGTAAAGTCTCTGTTCATCTCTTTACACCATCTTTCGAGTGAGTCATTTGTTTTCTTCTTTGTTTTTTGAGTTGTTTATATATTCTGGTTGTTAATGCTCTGTCTGATGTATCACTGGTGAATATTTCCTCCCACTCTGTGGGTTATCTCTTCACTTCCTTGTTTGTTTCTTTAGCTGTACAGAAGCTTTTGAGTTTGAGGAGGTCCCACTTGTCAGCTGTTGACCTTCTTTCTTGTGCAGCTGCTGCCTGATTTAGAATATCTTTTCCTACACCTAATGTCTTGTAGGCTGCTGTCAACTTTTTTTCTACCATCTTCAGGGTTTCAGGTTTCACTTTGAGATATTTGATCTACTTGGAGTTGATTATTGTTACTTGGTCATTTGATTTATGAGATGGTTTAACTCCAGAGTGTCTTTGCTCAGTGTTTCTTTGGATGACCTGCCTATTGTTGAGAGTGCCATATTGAAGTCACCCACTATCATTGTGCTGGGAATGATCTGTGCTTTCAGATCGAATTGTTTTTAATGTTAAATTGGATGATCTTGTGTTTAGTGCATATATGTTTATGATTGTAGCATCGTTTTCTGGATTTTTTTCCTTTAATGTGTCTTATGTTCCCTTTTCTGTCTCTTCTGACTTATTTTATAGTTTGAAATCTATTTTTAAAAATATTAGAAGAGTTACACCTGCTTTTCCTCACTTGGGTTTGCTTGGAGTACCTTGTTTCTTCCTTTTACCTGAAGGCAGCATCCACTGTTGATTGTGAGATTTGTTTCTTTAAGGCAGCAAAAGTTCCATAGTCTTTTCTAAGAAAGTCTTCTAGTCTGTGTCTTTTTATTGTGGACTTGAGATCATTTATATTGAGACATATGATTGTTCAATGTTTATTAATGTGTGTTATTTAGTAGTTGTGGTATTCCTTTTGTAGGCCTGTTTTGGTCAACTGTTCTTGAATTGTTTATTTATTCTTCCTGCCATCTTAGTTGCATTTAATATTCTCCTTAGGCTGAAATAAAAATAAAAATTTGTGCTTGCTTCAGCAGCACATATACTAAAATTGGAATGATACAGAGAAGATTAGCATGGCCCCTGTGCAATAAATAAATAAATAAATAAAATTTACAACATGCTTCTATCACTATCAAATAAGTAAGAAGGAAGCATGAAAGAAGAAATATTTCATTATACGACATACAGTTTCCTTCATAAGAACAATCAAAAGAATATCAGATGGCTCACAATAATGGGGCAATAAAATTTGCTAAAGGAATATCGATAAAACACATCTTTAGGAAAACCTGTATTAATCATGTAAAGAAACAGGGTTGCGGTGCTGATTAACAAATGGCAGGATGTATTGGGGAACAGCAGTGAAATTTGCCAGAGGTAGAGGTGGAACATGACATCCACTCATGCTTAGGCTCTCCTTAAGCTAAGAAAGTTCCATGAATTGATGTCAGCAGGAAGTGAGAATAGCAATGTGTGCAGTTGAATGGATGGGATTTAACATGTATGGTGGAATAATCATATGAGGCCTGGTAGAGGTTAAGAACACTTCTATGTAATGCACAAAAGCTCAACAAAAAATAAAAAAACCCTACCCCCCAAAGTAAAACAAGATAAACAGTCCATTATTCCAGTTAACCAAAAGAAAGACCAACTCCAAATTAACAAAATTAGAGAAGGGGAAACATGACAACAGACATTCAAAAAATCCATAACATTGCAAAGGAATACTATTTATTTATTTATTTATTTATTTATTTATTTATTTATTTATCTATTTACTTACTTAGTTTTGAGAGACAGGGTCTCCCTGCAGCCCCAACTGGCCTGAAACTCACTATGTAGACCAGGCTGGCCTTGAACTCACAGAAATCCACCTATCTCTACCTGCCAAGTGCACTACCATGTCTGGCTATAAGGATATTCTTGCAAAACTTATGCTCCATTTACTTTGAAAACATAAAAGAATTGGATGGATTTCTAAAGTAATAGACATCACCAAAGTTAAACCAAGAACAGATTAACAGCTGAAACAGATTCATAATAAATAAAGAATTTAAAAGGGTAATACAAAACATCCCAACTAATAAAACCCCAGGTCAAGGTGAATTCACAGTAGAATTTTACCAGACATTCAAAGAATATCTACAAGCCATATTGCTTAAATTCTTCAAAAATGTAGAAATAGGGGGAGATCTCCAAAATTCCTTCTATGAAGCCAGTATAACAATAATACCAAAACTAGGTAAATACATAACAAAAAATGAAAACTACATGCTCATATCCTTAATGAACATAGATGCAAAGATTCTCAACAAAATATTTGCAAACTGCATAAGACACACATCAAAAGTATCATCCACCATGATCAAGTCAGCTTTATCTAGAGATATAGGGATGGTTCAATGCACATAAGTCAATAAACATAATAAAACATAAATAAATTTAAAGACAAAAATCACACAGACATTTCAATAGATGCAGAAAAGCCCTTTGACAAAATTCAATATAGAGTCATGTCAAAAGCTCTAAGCCAGGGGCTGGAGAGATGGCTCAGCAGTTAAGAGCACTGGCTATTCTTGAAGAAGACTCAGGTTCTAATACCAGCAACCATATGGTGGCTAACAACTGTCCATAACTCTAATTCCAGGAGATCTGATGCCCTCTTCTGTCCTATGTGGGCACTCCAAGACATGGGTGCACTTACATGCAGGAAAAACACTCATATTCATTTAAAAAAAAGTTCTAAGCCGGTGGCACACTCCTTTAATCCTAGCACTTGGGAGGCAGAGGCAGGCAAATCTCTGTGAGTTCAAGGCCAGCCTGGTCTACAGTGTGAGTTCCAGGATAGCCAGAGCTACAGGGAGACCCTATTTCAAACAGACCAGAAAAAAAGTTCTAGAAGGAATTGGTCTGCCAGGAACATATCTCAACATAATTAAAATTATATACCACAAACCTATAGCCAACATAATTCTGAATGGAGAAAACCTGGAAACATTTTCATTAAAACCAGGAATCAGACAAGGCTATCCACTATCACCACTATATTATAGTACTTGAAATGATTTCAAGAGCAATATGAGAAGAAAAATAGAGATTACTAATTGGAAAAGAAGAGGTCAAATTGTCACTACTTGCAGATGATATGATATACATAAGAGATCCCCAAAATTCCACCAGAAAACAGTCAGAAATGATTAATACAGTAAAGTGGTAGGTTATGAAATCAACTTGCAAAAATCAGTAGTCTCTTTATATATGCCAATAATAGGCAATCAGCAAAGGCATTCAAGGAAACCCTCCCATTCACAATAACATCAAAAGTAAAATATTTAGGAATAAACCTAACCAAAGATTTTGAAGATCTCTATAATGAAACTTTTAAATCTTTAAAGAGATAGAGGAAGGCAGTGGGAGATGGAAAACCTATCATGCTCATGGACTGGTAGAATTAGTATTGTGAAAATGACTATCTTACCAAAAGCAATTTATAGATTCAATGTAATGCCAATCCAAATACCCATGACATTGTTTACTGAGCTAGAAAAAAATCATCCTAAAATTCATATGGAATCACAACCCCAGATAACCAAAGCAATCTTGGTCAAACAGTACAATGGTAGGAAGAACACCATACAAGATCTCAGATTATATTTTAGAGCTATTGCCATAAAACAGCATGTTACTGGCACAAAAATAAATATGTAGGTCAATGGAATACAATAGAAGACTCAAACATGAGTACATGCAATTTCATCTGCCTGATATTTGACAAAGGTTCCAAGAACTCACAATGGAGGAAAGAGAGCATCTTCAGTAAATGGTGCCGGCTAAATTTTATCCACCCACAGAAGAATGGAATTATACGATTATCTTTCACCCTGCACGAAAGTCAACTCCAAATGGATCAAAACTTAAATGTAAAACCCAAAACTCTGAAACTTCTAGAAGAAAACATAGACAGTACGACAAAATACAAATGTAGGAAAGGACTTTCTAAATCAGACATCAGTTGCTCATATATTAAGGTCAACAATCAACAAGTGGAACGTAACTAAGCCACAAAGCTTCTGTATACTGAAAGAACCCACAAAGGAAATGAAGAGGAAACCCACTTAGTGGGAGAAAATCTTATCCAGGTAAACATCTGATGCAGGAGCCTGCCTGCAGCTACCCAAGGGTTAATTGTAGGAGCCTGCTTGCAGCAACTCAGGGGTTAATGACTCTATCTTCTGAGCAAGTACTCATATGCACTGGTGACCCCTTAAGTACAAAAATAACATGTCTGTGGTTTGCATTTCAGGAACTCAGTTAAAAATGCAGCCTAAGTAAGTTCCACAGCCCTGAGATTTTGCTTATGTGACAAATGATATGTATCTGCTGTTTAACTTCCTCTTGTGGGATTTTTCACAGCCTGCCTTTATATTTGGAGCTTCTGCTCACAATAAATGAGACTTGATCAGAACCCTGTCTTGTCTCCATTTCTCACGGCCCTTGCCCTTCTCCCCTCTTGCTTTCTCTTCTAGGACCCCGTTGACTGACCTGCAGGACAGGTCACGTGGCGCCCAATGTGGGGCTCGAAGAACGAAGGACCCCGTGAAGGGGACGCAGCGAAAGGCCGCACAGAGGAAATTTTAGTTTCAGTTTGTACCGCGGGAACCTACCACTGCATGAAGTGAGGTAAGAGCTGTGAAAAAATGGGGCAAGCATTAAGTCAGCATCAGTTGTATGTTGAGCAATTAAAACAGACTCTTAAGGTGCAAGGAGTAAAGGTTAAAATCCAGCATCTTTTTAATTTCTTTGACTTTGATAAGGAGATCTGTCCTTGGTTCCCGCAAGAAGGGACCATAGATGTAAAGATTTAGAAACGTGTAGGAGATGCATTTCAAGATTATTATAGAACCTTTGGTCCTAACAAAATTCCCGTTACTGCTTTATCCTACTGGAGTTTGATTAATGATATCTTAAGTGAGCAGCCTCCCATCATTATGATGTCAAGCCAGAATAGGGACACTGACCCACCTGAACGGCATAAGCTTAAAACTCCAATTTCAGAGGACCCTGATAAAATACATTATGAAAATGAGTCAGTCACGTCAGATGACTCAGACAAAGAGCCTCTTACAACGGAGCTTCCTCTTTCAGCAAACCCAGTCCCAAAACAGCTTCCAAAGTTCTATCCCGACCTTAATATGTATGCTGACCCAGAAGCTCTTAATCCCTCAGATCAGGAAGATTTAGAGGAGGAAGCGGCTAAATATAAAAATGAAGATTGGTCCTGCACGATTGTCAGCCCAAGCAGGCTTATGGGGCAGTCCACATGCCTTCCCAATTAAAAAAGGACAGCAATCTGTTCATTCCCTCTACAGAACAACACCAGGAAGTGCCGGATTGGACCTCAGTTCCACCACCTACACAGTATTAACTCCTGATATGGGGCCCCAAAGTTTATCAATTGGAGTCTATGGCCCTCTACCTGAGGGAACTCTTGGGCTCATACTGGGTAGAAGTAGCAGTACTATGGAAGGATTACAAGTGTTCCCAGGGGTCATAGACAATGACTATACAGGAGAAATAAAAATCATGGCCAAAGCTCTTCATAACATTGTCACCATTCCAGCTGAAAAGCACATCGCTCAGCTGATCATACTGCCTATGGTTAACACTGGCAACCAGGCCAAAAATATGCATAGAGGTGATAACAGCTTTGGGTCCTCAGATACTTATTGGATTCAAGACTTGGGTAGAAAAAAAACCCTTATTACCTTATAGATAGAAGAAAAGGCTTTTCAAGGACTAATAGATACTGGTGCTGATGTAACCATTATTAAAGAAAAAGATTGGCTACAAACTTGGGACTTAACTCCTACAATTACCCACCTACAAGGTATTGGACAAAGCCAAAACCCTAAACAGAGCTCCAGATTGTTAACTTGGAAGGATGCAGAGGGCAATACAGGCCAAATTAAACCCTATGTCTTACCTGGTCTCCCCATCAACCTCTGGGGAAGGGACTTATTTTCTCAGATGGGCCTTGTTAGGATGAGTCCCAATGATACAGTCACAGCTCAAATGTTAAACGTTGGATACTCTCCAGGTCAAGGATTAGGTAAACACTCACAAGGAATAACTCAACCAATCCAGCCTGCTCCTCACTCGTGAAGACAGGGTCTGGGTTACCCCTAATGGGGGCCATTGTATTCTCTGCACACCCAGTCGCCACTGCTGACCCCATTACTTGAAAGGACAGTGCACCCGTCTGGGTAGATCAATGGCCCCTTATTCAGGAAAAATTGCAGGCAGCCCAGTTGTTAGTGCAGGAACAACTTGAGGTGGGACATCTTGAGCCCAGTAACTCGCCATGGAATACTCCTATTTTTGTTATTAAGAAAAAATCAGGTGGAGTTTTTAGCATCCCTTAAGTAAACAATCATATCATCAGCAAATAGGGGTAGTTTGACTTCCTCTTTTCCAATTAGTACTCCTTTAATATCCTTTTCTTGCCTTATTGCTCTAGCAAGTGTTTCAAGCACTATATTGAAGAGGAGTGGTGACAGGGGGCAGCCTTGCCGAGTTCCTACCTTTAAAGGGAATGTTTCTGTCATTTCCCCATTTAGGATGATATTGGCTGTGGGTTTCCTGTATATGGCTTTGATTAACATGAGGAATGATCCCTCCATCAATTCCTTCTAGGACTTTAAGCATGAAGGGATGCTGATATGTTTGTCAAAGGATTTTCCAGGCCATCAGATATTGAGAGATAGGTGTGGTTTTTGTCTTGATTCGTTTATGTGTTTTTATTGATTTATCTATGTTTCGTAGTTGAACCATCCCTTGCATCTCTGGTATGAATCAACTTGGGTCATGATGATGATCCTCTTGATGTGGGCGGTATGCGATTTGCCAGTGATCTGTTTGAATTTTGGCATCATGTTTTGTTCACATGAGGAGATGGTCATATTTCATGCCTTATGTTGTTGGATCTTGCCTGGTATTTGGTAATAGAGTGATGTTGAGCACTCATAGAAGGAATTTTGGGAGAAATTCCCTCTGATTGTATACTTCTAAACATTTATCAGTAATAATTGGTTGTGGTCTTCTTAGAAATGTTTGTATAGATGTCTGCTGTGAAACCGTCTGGGCTGGGCTTCTTTTTAGTTGGGAGGCGTACTTCTTAAACATCCTCTATTTCTTCATAATGTTATGGGTCTATTTAAGTGGCACTGGTCCTCCTTCTGTGGTCGAGCTTTTGGTGATTGTCCCAAGAGTTCAGATATTCATTCCACATATTAAAGACATCTCAAAACGTGAAAACCCCAAGACGTCTGAAGGTGATAGATAGAAAAGAGTTGGCAGCAGACTACAAGACATAGGTCGAGTGAAAAGACTTTTTTTTTCTTAAATCAGACAGTCAGCTGCCAAGATAATTAAGTGTCGACATTGGACAAATGCGACCACTCATTAAACTCAAAAGCTTCTGTAATTCTCATAGAACACTCAAGGGAAGTGAAGAGAAATGCCCACAGAGTGAGAGGAAACCTTCATGCAGATACATCTGACAAAGCATTGATTTCCAGAATATATAAACTACTCAAAAACAAAGAAAAAAGAGAAAAAAATGACCCCTCAATTAGATGGAGCAAAAACTGAACAGAGACTTCACAAGTGAGGAATTAGAGATTGTCTGAGAAACACTCAAGAACTGTTCAACATCACTAATAATTAAGGAAATGCAATCAAAACCACTTTAAAGATATCAATCTTACTCCAATAAGACTGGCTAGGATCAAGAAAACAAATGATAACCAAGTGCTGGAGAGGTCTGTGGGGGGAAAGGGGAACGCTCATCCACTGCTGGTGGGAATGTAAGCTCGTACAGCCACATGGAAACAGTGTGGAGAACTCTTGGAAGGACTTGGAATGAACTTTGCCACCCGACCCCAGCATACCACTCCTGGGCATGTACCCTCAAGACTTACGACGGCCACCAAGACAGAATACATGCACGGCCATGTTTATTGCAGCTTCTTCACAATGAGCAAGGAGCTGGAACCAACATAAATGCCCATCAACAGATGATGCGATAGAAAATGTGGTACATCTACACAATGGAGTTCTATATGCAGCAGTAAAGAAATACGACATCTACGAGCTTTGCAGGAAAAATGGCTGGAGCTAGAGGACATCCTCGGATTAGAAGTAACACAGTTCCCAGAAAAACAAAGGACGAAGTGTTATCCCTCAATCTGTGGATGCTAGTGTCAATACCCCAGTTGTAAGTATTTTCTTTTGTAGGGCCCCCTGAGCTTTTGTACAAAGCAGTTGGGCATAATGCATTTTGGAAACAACACAACAACAGAAAAGACTGCATTAAAGACTGACTGAAACAGTGAACTTCTGCTCAAAACAGTCAACTTCCCATGGACAATATTGAGAAAGACTAGAGAAATGAAAAGCATGTTTGGCAGAATGCATGGCTTTGGCGGGGGTGGGGGGTGAAATGAGTTCAGGAACGAAGTTATTTAAAATAAATAAAAAATAAATAATAAATAAAACAAAAAAAAACCCTACCCTCTTGCCTGTAAAAAGTGACTCCAGATGGATTAAAGACCCTCAACGTGAACCCCAAACTCTGAAGGTAGAGAAGAAAAAAGTTTGGCAGCAAGACTATAAGATATAGGCATAGGAAAAGACTTCCTAAATCAGTCAGCAGCTGGCACAAGAATTAAGGTCGACAATTGACAAAATGGGACCTCATCAAACTCAAAAGCTTCTGTACATCAAAAGAAACAATCAAGGAAGTGAAGAGAAATCCCAGATTGGGAGGAAACCTTCACCACAAAACATCTGAACAAAACATTGATTTCCAGAAGATATATAAACTACTCAAAAAACAAAAGAGAAAGAAAACAAATGAACCCACTCAAATAGATGGCACAAAAAGCTGAACAGAGACTACAACAGTGAGGCATTACAGATGGCTGAAAACACTTAAGAATGTTTCAACATCACTAACATTAAGGAAATGCAAAGCAAAACCACTTTAAGATATCATCTTACTCCAATAAGACTGGCTAGGATCAAGAAAACAAATGATACCAAGTGCTGGAGAGGTTGTGGAGAAGGGAACACTTATCCATCTGCTGCTGTGAATGTAAACTCGTACAGCCACTAGTGGAAAGCAGTGTGGAGAACCCTTGGAACTTGGAATAAACTATGCCCCTGACCCAGCCACGCTACTCCTAGGTGTGTACCCTCAAGACTCACACTACTTAACTGCAGAGATTACATGCACGGCCATGTTTATTTCAGCTCTCTTCACAATCAAGGAGCTGGAACCAACCCAAATGCCCCTCACTGATGAGTGGATAGAGAAAATGTGGACAATCTACACAATGGAGTCTATGCGCACTAAAGCAAAGATTGACATCACTAGCTTGCAGGAAAATGGCTGGAGCTAGAGGACATCATGCTGAGTGAAGTAACACAGTCCCACAAAAACAAAGGAGAATGGTATCCCCATTGTGTGGATCTAGTGCCAATTACCTAGTTGTAAGTATTTCGTTGTGCATGGCCGCTTGAGCTTTTGTCCAAAGCAGTTGGAGTGATTCTTCTTGGAAACAACACAACACAACAACAGAAAGGACGGCATCAAGAACGACTGAAACAGTGAACTTCTGCTCAAAACAGTCAACTTCCACATGAGAAATATTGAGAAAGCTGAGAAAGAGATGAGAAGCATGTTTTGGCAGAAGGCATGAGCTGGTTGGGTGGTGGGGGCGAGACAGGGTCTAGTTTTTTTCATAAAATTATTATATATAATTATATATAATTTACATATATATATGTAAATTTTAAAATGCCAAAAAAAAAAGAAAGAAAAAATCAGGAAAATGGAGATTGTTACAGGATCTAAGGGCAGTTAATCAGACTATGGTACTCATGGGAGCCCTCCAACCTGGCCTGCCAATGCTGGTGGCTGTCCCTTTAGATTACTAAAAAATTGTCATTGACTTAAAAGATTGCTTTTTCACCATCCCCTTGCATAAAGATGACTGGAAAGATTTGCTTTTTCGGTTCCCTCTATTAATTTCACGGAACCTATGAAAAGATATCAGTGGCGAGTATTGCCACAGGGTATGGCAAATAGTCCCACCTTATGCCAAAAATTTGTAGCCGCTGCTATTCAGCGGATCAGGGATGCTTGGCCTGTTATTTACATGATATATTATATGGATGATATATTGTTGGCCGGCTCTCAGAGTCAACAGGTCCTTAACTGCTTTAAAGACATGCAAGAAGCTTTAAGCCAAGCAGGCTTACAAATTGCCCTAGATAAAATTCAACTTCAAGATCCTTATACATATCTTGGTTTCCATCTTCATGGCAGAAAAATAACTAGTGCTAAGACTTCTTTTAGGACTAATCATCTTAAAACTCTCAATGACTTTCAAAAACTGTCAGGGGACATTAATTGGTTAAGACCTTATCTTAAACTCATCACTGGAGTATTAAAACCATTATTTGACATCCTTTTTTTTTTGGTGTTTTTATTTTATTTTATTTTATTTTTATATTTGACATCCTTAAAGGAGACTCTGACCCCCGGTCCTCTAGAACCCTGACCGATGAGGGGCAACTAGCCCTACAAAAGGTAGCTGCCGCCATAGACTCACAATTTGTTACTAATATTGATTATTCTAAGCCCTTGTCTTACTTAATTTTTAACACCTCTTATACCCCTACTGCAGTATTCTGGCAGTCTGCACCCATCATGTGGGTGCATTTGCCCTCGTCCCCCAAAAAGGTCATATATCCTTATAGTAACTCAGTTGCTGACCTTATTCAACTTGGCCAAGAAACTAGCAAAAAATACTTTGGTAAAGATCCAGAAATTATCATTCAACATTATACTAAGGTCCAATTGTATTGGCTGTTCCAAACCACCGATGAATGGCCTATTGCTTGTGCGATGTTCTCGGGAAAATTAGACAACCATTACCCCCCTGATAAGCTCATACAATTCTGCAACCGACATGAGTGCATATTTCCAAAGGTTACTTCTTTTGAACCTCTCCCAAACGCTTTGCTAGTATTTACAGATGGTTCTTCGTCAGGCCAAGCTGCTTATTACTGTCAAGAAAAGACTGTTTCTTTTACTACTCCCTCAAAGTCTGCTCAATTAGTAGAGCTCTATGCACTCTTAGCTGTTTTCCAGGCCTTCCCTCACTCACAACTTAATATTTACACTGACAGTGCCTATCTGGCTCTGTCTATTCCTTATTTGGAAACATCCAGCCAACTAAAACATACTTCTACTGCTGCTCAGGTCTTTGAACAGTATAGATCCCTCATCATCCATAGATGACATAAATTTTGTTTAGGACACCTGAGAGCTCATTCTGGATGGCCTGGTCCTCTTTCCCTGGGTAATGAAAAAGCTGACCTTGCCACTAGATTGATCTTGATCTCTCAACCTGTGTCTTCTATTGACCTGGCAATTCAAGCTCATTCTTTACATCACCTTAATGCCCACACCCTTCGTCTACTATTTAAAATAACCAAAGAACAGGCTAGAGACATTGTCAAAAATTGTTCACCTCGTGTCACCCACTCTCCTGTTTTACACCTAGGCGTAAATCCTAGAGGCCTCGTACCCAATGCTTTGTGGCAAATGGATGTCACTCATTATCCTGAATTTGGCAAGTTAAAATATGTTCATGTCTGTATTGACACATTTAGTGATTTTATCTTTGCTACTTTTCAACCAGGACAGGCAACTAAAAATGTCATCACCCACCTCCTACAGACCTTCCCTGCCTTGGGCATACCCACCACCATAAAAACAGACAATGATCCCAGTTACACTAGTGCCTCTTTTAAAACCTTTTGCAAAAAATTGGCTATTACCTTAAAAACAGGCATTCCTTATAATCCTCAAGGACAAGACATAGTCAAAAGAACTCATCAAACGCTCAAATCTTATTTTGATAAAGTGAAAAAGGGGGAATGGTACCCTACCAGAGGGTCCCCACATAATATTCTTAATCATACACTTTTAATTTTAAATTTTTTAATCTTGGACTGTGACAGACACATGGTAGCAGATAGATTCTGGAAGTCCACAACAAAAGAACATTATGCTTCAGTCATGTGGAAAGATCCTCTTACTAATAAATGGAATGGACCTGATCCAGTCCTTATATGGGGACGAGGATCAGTGTGCATCTATTCAAAAGAAGCTGATTCAGCCAGTTGGCTGCCTGAGAGGCTCATGAGACAAATTAACCAATCATCCAGGTACGACTCTTGTTCCTGAAATGAATCCCTTTCTCCACAGGTGATCAGAGATGTTACGGCTCCTGAATGCAGTGATTCTCTGCATCTACACACCTTGGGCCGCTCCTGCCACCATCATTCATGAACCTTGGAACATAACCTGGCAGATCATCACACCCAGTTCGCAGTTGGTGGTGGCTCAAGTCAGTGAAATTCATCCCAGGGGTACTTGGTGGCCTACCTTGGAGGTGGACATTTGCCATCTGCTTGAGCAAGATCCGGACTCTGTTCATTTTGCCAAGGATTGGGCGACTCCCCGTGGACATGCAGGTTGTCACAGCAACCTAGCCAAACAGGAACTGCAAAAATTGGGGTTTTACGTGTGCCCGGCAGATGGTGTCAGCCATGGAGGACATAGTGACTATTATTGTGCATATTGGGGGTGTGAGACTTCCGTGTCCAGGTGGAATCCTTCACCTGGACATTCTGATTTAATCCGTGTCTCCCGGAAATGTAATTCCAACGTACTTAATATTAGCTTCACTGAACAGGGCAAAAAATCAAGTGCCTGGTCTACAGGACCTGCCTGGGGTTTTAGATTATACGAGAGTGGGACTGATATAGGGGCTCATTTTATGATACATCGTTCTGAATTGCCAATCTATTGTAAGACAGGTATAGGTCCCAACATAGTGCTGGCTCCCCCAAGCCGTGGTCCACAGAGACGGCCTAAGGTAATTCCTGCACCGCTTCCCCAGAAGCCTTCCCCATCCGTCCCTGTAAGCCCCGTTCCTGCTGTATCTATTTCCCCTACCATCCACCACCCTGAGGCTTCTCTGCCCCCTATTGTCCCATTTGCTCCACCTTCTAGTAAAGAGACTTTGTTCAACCTACTGTCTTATACTTATCAAGCCCTAAATGTCTCTCGACCTAATCTCACTCAAGATTGCTGGCTCTGTTTATCTGCTCGCCCTCCCTTTTATGAAGGAATAGCAATTTCTGGTAATGTATTACAAACAAATAATCACTCTGTATGTAGGTGGGATCAATCAGGACCAAGACTTACTTTGACTGATATTCGGGGTACTGGAATCTGCATTGGAAATGTGTCAGCCTTTTATTCTGATCTGTGTAACTATACATTGTCCAACTATACTGGTGAATACTTAGTTCCTCCTTTTAATGTTTGGTGGGCCTGCTCCAGCAGCATCACTTCCTGTTTGGCTAAGACATTATTAGAAAAAGATTTTTGTGTCGCAGTTCAATTAATACCTAGAGTAACCTATTATTCTAGTGAAGAGCTCCAACAATTTTGGAAATCCCCTGCCTTGATTAGATATAAGCGAGAACCCATGACTGCAGTTACTGTTGCAGTATTGTTAGGACTGGGTTTGGCAGGGACTGGCACCGGAATATCAGCCCTAATTACTCAACAACAAGGTTATAATGTACTTAGAGCTTCCATAGATGAAGATATAGAAAAACTAGAAAAAGCAATTAGTCATTTACAAGAGTCCCTCTCATCTCTGGCAGAAATGGTGTTACAAAATCGAAGAGGTTTAGATCTATTATTATTACAACAGGGAGGCTTGTGTGCTGCCCTAAAACAGGAATGTTGTTTTTTTGCTGATCATTCTGGCGTCGTTAAAGATTCCCTCCTAAAAGTTAGAGAAGGCTTGCAACAAAGAAAATTACAAAGAGAAAAAGAACAGGGATGGTTCAGTAATTGGTTCAGCACTTCCCCTTGGCTTGCCACCCTTCTACCCACTATCCTGGTCCCTTGCTTGGGTTGCTTCTTGTGATATCTTTGGGCCCAGTGATCTTTAATAAATTAATGGCATTCTTACGTTCTCAAATTGAGGCCATTCAGGCCAAACCCCTGCAAGTTTATTACCAACAATTGGCAATGCAGGTTTCCTCCCTTTATACTGAGGCATGTTTTTATGATGATATGGCTTGCTAAGCTGATTAGTCAGTGATGGGTAACGGGGTCACAGAATCAGACTAGCCTGCCCTACCAAGCTAAGACAGGGGAGTAATGCCAGAGGTTACCTACCCAACGACGGCTAAGGAGGGTGCCTGAGCGGACCTGAACCTAAGACAGACACAGCTTCTTTGCCTTTATTTTGCCTTTTTATATAAAGAAGGGGGACCTGCAGGAGCCTGCCTGCAGCTACCCAGGGTTAATTGCAGGAGCCTGCCTGCAGCTACCCAAGGGTTAATTGCAGGAGCCTGCTTGCAGCAACTCAGGGGTTAATGACTCTATCTTCTGAGCAAGTACTCATATGCACTGGTGACCCCTTAAGTACAAAAATAACATGTCTGTGGTTTAGATTTCAGGAACTGAGTTAAAAATGCAGCCTAAGTAAGTTCCACAGCCCTGAGATTTTGCTTATGTGACAAATGATATTTGTTTAACTTCCTGTTTAACTTCCTCTTGTGGGATTTTTCACAGCCTGCCTTTATATTTGGAGCTTCTGCTCACAGTAAATAAGACTTGATCAGAACCCTGTCTTGTCTCCATTTCTTGTGGTCCTTGCCCTTCTCCCCTCTCGCCTTCTCTTCTAGGACCCCATTGACTGACCTGCAGGAAAGGTATCTGACATAGGATTAATATGCAGAATATACAAAGAACTCAAGAAACAAAGAAACAAGAAAATAAATCACCCAATAAAAAGATGGGCTATAAGACTTGAACAGAGTTCATAAACGAAGAAATTCAAGTGGCCAAGAAACACCTTAAAAAGTGCTCACCATCCCTAGTAATTAGAGAAATGCAGATAAAAAAACACCGTAAGATCCTGTCTTACCACAGTCAGAAGATCAAGATATCAAATGACTTCAAATGCTGGGGAGGAAGTGGAGAAAGAACGCTCATTCACTGCTGGTGGGAATGCAGACTCATGTAATTGCTATGGAAAGCAGCGTGGAGAACACTCAACCAATGAAAAATGAATCTTCCATATGATCTGATTTTAACACTTCTTGGTATACACCTAAGGAGTTCACCCTTCTATAAAGATACCTATACATATATCTGCTGCTCTCTTCAAAATAGCTAAGGGATGGAAACAATCTAAATGTTCCTCAACTGATGAGTGGATGATGAAAATGTGGTACATTTACATAGTGGAGTTCTACTCAGTAGTTAGAAATTATGAAAATTTCAGGTAAATGAATGGAACTAGATACTGTTATACTAAGTGAAGTAACACAAACTCAGAAAAGCAAGTGATGTATGTTCTCCCCCATTTGCAGATCATATCAAGCCATCCCTTATATTTGAGTATATATTCTGATCTAACAGCAGGATCCAGGAAAATGGAAAGGATAGACAGAGGTAAAGGGAAAGAAAGAATTCCATAGAAGGGGATAGCTGGGAACAGATGCTGTTGTGAGGGGAGTGGAAGTGGGAGTGTTTGGCTGGGAGGGGAGCAGGGAGGGACACACAGGCTTCCAAGGTGGTGGAGGAGGAGGGAACTCAGGAGAAGGATGATGGTGGGAAGCAGGTGCTATTGGGGGGAAAGTGGGGATAATGGGAGCATTTTGACAGGGGCGGGAGAAGGGAGGTTGGATGGGTAGAGAGAGGAGAGATGAAGGGAACTTGGGGGTGGGTAGGGAAGCCAGAGGGAAATGCACTGACACGGGAACCACCTGAGAAATGCACATACAGTGTCTTAACATTAGTGCATGTATGTACATGGGAGCTGTATACACATGACAAGGAGCACAAATGCAAGACAGGAGAGACCTCCCTTTGAGTGGCTGGTCAGAGTAGTCCAAAAGATTTCCAAAATCACAGAGACTATTGCTGGAGCTCTTGGTTATGTCCCAGAACTTGAAGATAAGAAAGACCCTATTCTGCTGAAGACAGAATGTACTTCGGACACAGGACTTGGAGCAAGGGAGCAGAAACTGACATGGAATCATTCAACCTGAAGAATATCTCTCATAGTTTTAGAGGATGCTATGTAAACTGGGAGAAAATGACCATGAAGACTGACATAACAAACTACCTCTATTGGTACAGTCCTGGCACAGCTATCTGGGGAGTAATGAATAGCTATATAATTGGACTTACAGCCCTCTCAATGGGAGTGAACTCATGGGTGACACTGTAAACATAGCCAAACACACATGGCTGGAGAGGTCATAGAACCTAGAGTAAACCTTATATCTCTTTCATATCTCTAGAAAAATGAAATTTTCTTACCGTAGGCTAAATATGGATCCTTATATTTACAGACCAGTGTACCATGTACCACTCATCAAAGAAGCTTCTTTTTACGAGAGATGGGGGAGCTACTGCAGAGTTCTAGAAATGGTTACTCACAGAAATGGTCACTATATTCCCAGTTCTAGGCAACATAGCAACAATAGAACTTCTGAAACTAAGACTCATGGAACATAGCAGAACGGGGGTAGAAAAAAACTTAGTGCATCCTTCAGTTATGTTCTGTGAGTCTTAGATGTATAGTCTCCATTGTAAATATGTCACTTAGGGTTGGGCATTTCACAGACACTTAATCTCTCTGTTTGACCAGTTGTGGAACTCTGTAAGAATATCCATTTGTAGCAAAAAGAATATTCTTTGATGAATGGTGTACAGTATACTTGTCTATAAATATGAGGATCCATATTTAGCATACAGTAAGGCATTTAATTTGTCTATAGATATGGCGGATATATAGTTTCCCCTAGGATCTATGACCTCTCCAGCTGTGTGTATTTGGCTATTTACAGTGTATTTACAGTGCTTCCCATGAGTTCCATGCCATTTAGCAGGCTTTAAGTTCAACTATATAGCTGTTGATAATCCCTAGATAAAAGTGCCACTTCTGCACCAATAGTGATACTTAGCCATGCCAATAATTGTACTCAGTAAGCTTAACCCCTGGGTTGAACCATTGCATAGTATCCTGTAGTATGAAGATTGCTAGTCTTCAGATAGAAAGCTTCCAGGCCAGTTGCAGTTCCATTGCTTCAAGTCCTATGTCAAAAGTAGGTCCTGTCTTCAGCAATCAGATCTGACCTTTAAGTTCTGGGAGGTAATCATGGACTGCGGCAATAGCCTGTGTTATTTCTGGAATCTCTTGGACTTCCCTGACCAACAATTTGAAGAGAGGTTTCTCCTGTCTGGCCCTGTGTTTCTTGTTATGTAGCCTTTATCTATACACATGCAGTCATGTTCAGATATTATATGTGTGGTTTCAGGCTTATTTTGAGTTAGTACATTTCTCTCTGGCTTTCTATGCTGCCTAAGCATTATTTACCTCTCCTCTCTTCTCCCTGTCTGAACTCCCTATTCCCTTCCTACTTCACCCTCATTTCCCCCAACAGTCTCTCTCTTATCATCCCTTCTCTTCTCACTTCCTTATTCCCCTTTACCCCATGGTTCCTGGCATGTCTTTCACCCCTGCCTTCCCAGTTGAATACCACATTTCCCCCCATTTTGCTAACATGTTTCCTTCTATCCCGCTCTCTGGCTCTTTCTTTCCTTTTTTCTAAACTATAATAATTTTATGTATAAGACTAGTAAGTAGATGTTAGGCAGTAAACATGAGGGTCCACATAACCTCTGTGCTTCCTTTCCATTTTCATGGCTCCTGCTGTCACATCAGGATATAAACTCACATATAAGAGACTGCTGTTAAGGAATGTGGATTTTTAGTTGCTTTTTTGTCTGATATGGAACTCTGGCTTGACTTTTTATGTTGAAGTTTGGTATTGTTTTTATTGTTGATATAGGTTAGTTCATTTTGAATTGGATATAAATTCTGTTAGTTTTAACTTTTAGTTTTTATTGAGAGAATAGTTGGTTCTGGGCCAGCTTATTTGGAGCTCTCATGCAGCTATAAGGGATTAGGCATCATGGAGGCCCACAGGGGAGGGGTGGGTCATTTTAATTAGCTAAGCAGAGTTGATAGGAGGCCTGGGACAGCATGAATGGGTCTGATCCAAAAGTAAACTTGTAATTGCTTATAATAGTTGACACCTTGGGAAAAGTGCTCCAAAAAGTCCTTGGTCCCTGTTCCCACAGGCTGTATACCCATTATTACTGAAGGTGAAAAGTTAATGTCAGGACTGGAGGGAGGTGAGATCACAGAATCTGAGAAACTTTTCTCTGAGTCCTTCCAGTAAACATCCTTGTCATAAAAAACAGGCACTAAGATGACCATCCTAGCAAGCAAAGCAGTTCAAGTGTTCACAAGTGCAGTATTTCCAGCAGTGTCTATAAGAAAAATCATTAATCAGAAGAGCCCAGGTAAGAAACACTTTCAGAAAAGGAGGCTGAAGAATTACAAAGCTTCCTTGGAATCAGGAAACTGCTGAAGTGTGGGTTCAGGGCTTGGGAAAAAATAAAATATTGTACACCCATAACACTTCCTATTCCTGTACTTTTAATACAGCACTTAATGTGAATGCTGTTTTGTTTTGTTTTGATTTTCTAAATGGTAAGACATGATTTTCAAAATGTGGACAGCTGTTGTTTTAAATTTGATCAATGTCCCCTTTCCATTATGAGAATTGTTACTACAGAAGATATGATACAGTTTCCCCTATGCATGCTGTAAAGAATGGGAGGAAATTCAAGGAACCATGGAGTTCTGTGCAGTAAATGTATCTCAGTACAATGCTTTTGTTTATCTATATTTTAATTTATTATTTGCAATGAATCTAATCCTTTTCAACATCTGTTTTATAGGACTAATATTTTTCCCTCTGGTTTGTAAATCAGTAAGTAACATAATGATTCACTTTTATTTCTTCTAAATGTGTTAGATACTATTTTATTTCTAAAATGGTTCGTGTACTACATATCTTTGATTAATTGAAAAAATCTGAGAATACAAATTTTATTACTTACACTTATTCAAATTCAAATTGTTTTATAAAATAATCAGTGTATAATATGAAATACAAATCAAGGTATAGAAATTATCATTGGGAATCTAAAGCCTCAGGCAATAGGTGGAATATTTAAAATCCTACACATGAGTTTCCAGATATTTTATAATCTACATTACACTGAAAGATATATTAAATGTATCCTAATGGAAAGTGTCTTTCTTATCTACAGATTATATGTTGCTTTTCCTGTTTAAAATGTTTATCCATATTTTAGAGTAATATGAAATTAATGGAGGAAAGTGTGAATTCCTAAGCATAAAAAAAGCCTGAAAGAAAGATGGAGGGCAGTTATGGAAGAATGCATGATCTGGAATCGGATGGGGTGGAGTGGGGGGAAGGGATAGGGGAATATGAACAGAAATGAAAAATGATGTATGAAATCCACAAAACATCAATAAATAAATTTTAAAAAATAAAAAATTAATGTACTGTATTATAGAGTATATATACAATGGCATGTATATACATAAATACATATATACATATATAATACATATATATACATATATACATATATATACATATATACATATATACATATATATGTATATATACGTATATACATATATATGTATATATACATATATGTATATACGTATATATATATATACATATATACATATATATACATATATACATATATACATATATATGTATATATACGTATATACATATATATGTATATATACATATATGTATATACGTATATATATATATACATATATACATATATATGTATATATATGTATATATATTCATATATATGTATATATATACATATATATACATATATGTATATATATATATATATATATTCTATAGAGAGAGTCTAATTGATCTCCCTAAATGTCCCTCAGTGTGGGTCCAATCAGTGGCTTGTTAAACTACCAAGAGCCCCATCCCTGTAAGAAATTGTCTTTCCTGCTCCAAGAAACCAGCTGTTGCATAGTTTCCTTAGGAGGGTTGGAGATTCTTATCCCTTCCTCATTGTCCATGCTGGGATTTTTTTTTCTGGTTTGAGGTTGCATGGGACTTTCGCATACTGTCACCATTGTCGCGAGCTTACATAACTGACCATCTGTCTGGAAAACTTTGTTTCCTTGTGGTCAGCCACTACCTGTGGCTCTTGGACTCTTCCTGCACCCTCTTCCACGATGATCCCTGAGCCTTGGGAGGCAGAACTTTGATATATGTGTTTTATTCAAGAATAAGCATCCTGCAGCACCTGTTTTTCTGGCACTTTGGCCAGTTGTGCTTTCTGTGTTAATCAGTCTGTTGCAGAAGGAAGCTTCTCCACTGAGAGTTGAAAGATGCAATAATCTTTGGGTATAACAATAAGTCATTTAGAGTCAGTTTAATATGATAACTATTTAGTAGAAAACTAGAATTATTGTATCCCATATGTTCTATGACCTGTCTAGCCTCAGGTTTCAAAGCCTGCTTTCAATGCCAGGTATGGGATCTGTCTAGGAAGAGGACCTTATTATATGAAATAAAAGAGTGGTGGGTAACTCCCATAAACTTTGTGCCATTCTAGTACCACTGGGCATACCTTGATGTACCAATTGTTACTATAGCTCACATAATTCACAGGGAGGAAAGGCTGATGATTGTTTTCCAGTTGGAATATGCCTATCACTGTACAGAGCTGCGAATGCTACCCAGTAGAGATGAGACTCTAAAATCAGCAGCAGCTTGATTTCTCCATTTGTTCTACAGCTCATGTGTGTAGTGTCCGCATGTTATAGAGTCTTACCATCCATTTCTGGTGGGTAACCAAGGGCAGAGGAAATGGCCAGTATTTTTTTTGGTTTCTTTTTTTTATAATTAATTAATTAATTAATTAATTAATTTTTTATCAAATCTAGACCCTTGTTCCCCCCCATTTCCCCACCCCACCAGAGCTAATGCATTCTGCCAAACATGCTTTTCATCTCGTTCTCCCTCTTTCTCAATATTCTCCATGTGGAAGTTGACTGCTTTGAGCAGAATTTCACTGTTTCAGTCAATTCTTCGATGCTGTCCTTTCTGTTGTGGTTGTTGTTGTTGCTGTTGTTCTTGTTCTTGTTCTTGTTTCCAATATGCATCACTCCCAACTGCTTTGTACAAAAGCTCAAGGGGCCATGAACAAGAAATACTTACAACTAGGTAATTGGCACTAGCATCCACAGATGACGGATATCATTCATCGTTTGTTTTTCTGGGAATGTGTTACTTCACTCAGCATGATGTCCTCTAGCTCCAGCCATTTTCCTGCAAAGCTCATGATGTCGTCTTTCTTAACTGCTGCATAGAACTCCATTGTGTAGATGTACCACATTTTCTCTATCCACTCATCAGTTGAGGGGCATTTGGGTTGGTTCCAATTCCTTGCTATTATGAAGAAAGCTGAAATAAACATGGACATGCATGCATCTCTGTGCTGGGGTGAGTCTTGAGGGAACATGCCTAGGATGGGCATGTTGGGTTGGGTGGCAAGTTCATTCCAAGTCTTCCAAGGGTTCTCTGCACTGCTTTCCATAGTGTCTGTATGAGTTTACATTCTCACCAGTAGTACATGAGTGTTCCCCTTTCCCCACAACCTCTCCAGCATTTGGTATCATTTGTTTTCTTGATCCTAATGGCCTGTATTGTTTAAGGGTCTATGGGGACCCTGATCAAGAACTTCTACAGAGGGAGGCCATTCATGGCAATGACCTTTTTTTTTTTTTTTTTTTTTTTGTTGGGTCTTTTTTGAGACAGGGGTCTCCCTTAGCCTGGCTGTCCTGGAACTCACTCTGTAAACCAGCGGGCCTCGGAACTCAAGAGATCCGCGTGCCTCCTGCCTCCCAAGTGCTAGGATCAAAGGCTGGGGCCACCACGGCCCGGCATTTATTTTATCTCTGTATGTGTATCAATGTACTGTCTGCATGGAAGTCTGTGCACCCTTCCGTGCAATGCGGCGGAGGTCAGAAGAGGGTCTCAGATTCCCCTGGAACCTGGAGTTTCTCCTGGAATTGGAGTTCCAGACGTCTCGGCCGCCATGTGGGTGCTGGGGTCAAACCCGGGTCTCTTGTAAGAGCGGTCGGCGCTCTTAAATGCTAGGCCATCCTCTCCACCCGGCATGAACCTTTTTTTGTTAGCCTATAATGTCTAGAAATGACAGTGCCCCCTGGTAGAAAATAATTCATTTTAAATTGTTTTATTTTATATATATATATATTATATATATAATACAATATATATATATAGTATATATATGCTTAATAGTTTATACTTCACTCAGATGAGCTTATCTCTTCTTTCCTTATCTGCCTGAAGGAAGAAATAGTGGATTTTCACAACTTGTGAATAATGAAAATAATGTGTACACTATTTTCACAGAAATGATTGCATATTATGAATTCTCTTTAATCTTATGAGGAAATTTTAGTTTCCTCAAAGTAAAGCAGGAAATAAGGTAGCATACAACTGTGCTTAATTTTGGATACAGAAATTATGATTTCCCACACTCCATGCTTTTCATGCCTGATCTTCCCCATGCAGGATCCTCTGGCTCACACAACTGGAAGCCACAGCATGAAAGCAAGCAGTGTGGCTGTGGGAATCATTTTCTTATCACAGACAACATTCGGAGTCCGGGCAACTGCTGCTTAGTCTACCGTTATCTATTTCTTTTCTTCAGGAAGAGCAGGTTGAAGTTCACAGACTGGATTCTAATGCACTTGATTGTAGCCAACTTCTTAACTCTCGTGTGTAAAGGAGTCCCTCAGACAATGGCTGCTTTTGGTTGAAATATTTCCTCAATGATTTTGGATGCAAACTACTTTTCTTTTTCCACAGATTGGGTAGGGGTGTGCTATCACCACCACCTGCTTCCTGAGTGTCTTCCAGGCCATTACCCTCAGTCCTCCATTATCCTTCTGGGCAAAGTTTAAGGTCAAAACTCCAAGTAACATTGCTTCTTTCATATACATGAGCTGGATCCTGTCCTTCACTTTGAACATCGAGTTTCTTATGAGCATGATTGGAATCTGGAACCAGAAAAACATCACGAATTCAAAGTATCGAATACTGTTATTCTGCTAATCATAAGTGAAATCCGTAAGATACTGTTTACCGTATACCTTACAATTAATGACACCTTCTTTTTGGGGTTGATGCTCTGGGCCAGCAGCTCCATGGTTTGTATCTTGTTCAGACACAAACACAGTATGAAAGATGTCCACAGGAGCAACTTCTCCCTGAGGTCTTCCCCTGAGGCCAGAGCCACCAAACCATTCTTCTTCTTGGTCAGTACCTTTTCTTCTTTTACACAATTTCTTGCATTTTACAAAGCTGTTTGGCTCTTTTATCTACTCCAGGATGGCTCCTGGTGAGCGCAGCTGCAGCAGTCTCTGGATCTTTCCCAGCTGTGAGCCCCTTTCTGCTGATGAGTCATGAACTCCATAAAGCTCCCCTCTGCATTGCCTGTGCAAGGAATAGAAAAACATAATCAGGCTTTCAAGAATACATTAAAAATAATTTATATTTGTCTGTCCATCACGTATGCATTTTCAGTATATAGACGAAAGCATCATATTATGAAAGTGGGTATTGAGCACACATTTCCTGATGTATACACATATAAATATGGTAATGTTGCATTGTGGTATATATCATTGGATAGATCATATTATTTTGTATATGAAGAATATGAATTGTGGGCTGGAGAGATGGCCTATGGTTAAGAGGGCCGACTGCTCTCAGAGGACCGGGGTTCGATCCCAGCACCCACATGGTGGATGAAAACCATCTTTGACTCCCGCTACAGGGGAATCTGACCACCTTCTTTCTGACATCCGTGGCATTGCATGACATGGGTGCACAGCCTACATGCATACAGTACATTCATACATATAAAAAGAAATAAAATTTAAAAAAGAATATGAATTGCTTATATAATTTATAAATGCAAAGTGCGTTATTAAACAATGACTGAAGGGTTTGATATATTTTCTATTTTGTTTCACATGTGTTTTGAATTTCTTAATACATAACAGTTTAAAATTTCAATCCATACATATCATTTGGCAATTTTTTTGTTCCCATCTTGTCTTAATAAAAAATTGGTGCAATAATGGAATAAAGAGTCTTTATCTTCTCATCCAATTGCTCACAGGAAGGGATTCTTGCTTGATTTTGAGAACATAGTCAAAGCCCATGGATTGGGAAGATACAGGTTTTGGAGGAGAACATAACTGACACTGATTTTCTAAACGATCATATTGTCAAGCTGCCTTCTAAGTATTTATATATTTACACAGAGATTTGATCTTAATCTTGGCCAGAGAAACATTTTATTTCTGTGGGATATTAATACGGTGTGTAATATTTGTTCGAACTGTTGAAAAAAGGCCACTATTAGTGCTCAGTCATAGACTAGAGAAGTCTAAAGCCCCCTGCAATGATAAGGGGGTACAGTAAGGAGAGTGGGCAGAAAGAATGTAAGAACGAAGTTTGGAGGGGTGGGCTGTCAAATACTATGCTCTGGATCTGACATGCCTTTGTAAACAATGAACTCATAGCATTTTGGTTACCAGAACAAGATCTTCACATTAAAATCGAGCATGGAGTAGGCTGAGACTCCTGATTCTTAATGTAGTTGAGGATATATAGGCAGTTGATGGCTGTGAGAGAAGAAAGCAATTTTTCCTATGAATGTGGCCACTGGACTCAATGGATGACCTCATAGCAGGAGATTATGGGCAGCCTACTTGGAGTAAGGATGAATAAATAAATCACTAGATATTAAAGAACAACCATGAAGTTGGGCAGGAGATCTGATGATTGTTCTTTGGGGGACTTGCAAGCAGGGACAGAAGGATGGATATATTCAAAATACCTTGAATAAATGCGATGGAAGTTTCAAAGAATAAATACCAATAATTATCAATGACATCATAACAAATAACAGGTCATGAATTTGAGGAATGGAAGGATTAGAGGTGTTAAGTGGGGATTGAGAGTGGTGATGATATGGTGTGCTCATGTGTGCAATTCCCCCAAAGACCAGAAAAAATATAGAAATGAAGAAACTCACAAAATATTCAAAAATGCCAAGTGTGGTGCTTGCATGCCTTCAGTCCCAGCACTCAGGAACGAGAGGAAGGTGAATCACTGTGAGTTCAAGGCCAGCGCGTTCTACGAGTGAAGCTCCAGGCCAGCTGTACTAAGGGAGACCCTGTCTCAAAAAGACCAAAAAAATTCAATGATATCTTATGTGCTTGACTCCCATGTGACTTAAATTTTCTTCTCCACACTTTGCAATATCTTTTATTTGTTCTGACTATAGATTTTTGGCTATTATATATGAATTGACTTTCATTTCTGGTCCTAACTGTTGATGTTCTAGATGCCTCTTGGACCTTGATTTGCTTCTCTTCCAAAGATTTGGGAATTTTCTTCTATGATTATATTAAAACTGCCACAGATAATCCAGTCCAGTTTTGGATTTCTTTCACCACCCGTTGATCTTCACCTTTCATCTGGGGAAATCAGAGTCTTACAGGAGGGCACAGATTAGGCGAAATAATTGGACTGTGACACCAAGAGAAGAGTTTTTGGATCTAGTGCACTTTACTGAGATCAAGCAAGTTTTGTAGTACTGGCAGGCAAAATGGCAAGCAAAGCGGCTGGCGAAACAGGCAGGAAAAAGAGGGGGGAAGGTCGAGGTGACAGGCAGGGGATTTGTATTTCCTCAGGAACAAGGGTTTATTGCTTAGCAGCTCAACCGGCTACAAGCCAGCTTTCAGATAAATTTGTACATCAATGAAAGTTTGTTACTGATCAACGTGTCTTGATAAGCAATAAAACAGCAGTCCTTAGAAGCAAGCATTAAAAGTCTTTGTTTCTTTTGAAGTTCCAATTCGGTGTTTCTTCATCCTTCTCAGGGGCTAAAGCTTTCTCAAGGCTGTTTTGTTATCTCCAGTTGTGATTTAAGCCACAAGCCTTGGAAAAGGGGGCCGTTGGACTCTTCTCAAGTACACAGGTTTTTCTATAAGGAGGAAATCCCTGCCCATGTACCTCTAACTAAATATGTTACCTTTAACATGATAAATGTATAAAGACTTTTATCTTACTACTTTATATAGATGTACGTTTCTGCTTAAAAACTGAGTGCTTATTTTTTATTAAGTTGGAAGGACACTTTTTATAGACTAACCTCATGATCTCACTTAGTGTAATGTCTAAATATAATTTTGTGGGGACTTTTAGGACAAAGGAGCCTTTAATTTTGTATTCTCTGTATGATTTTATTTGGGTTCATGAGGCTTTTGTTGGCCTGTATTATTTTTAAACCTGTTTAACTGTCCCTTGCTGGGACTGAGGTTGCTGCGAGCTCAGGAAGAGAGTCAAAATACAATGTACAAAGTCCACACAATCATAAAGCATAACATGCTTTTAATGCATCGTGATCTTAGAAGCTGAGGCTGGTACGGGAGCTTAGCCTCGAGAGGTTCATATCTCCTCGTCCATTATTATGACTTCACCATGCTCACAGACGACACCAGAGTTGGCGTGACAAAAACCCTTTATCTTTGCCCTTGACTGGGTTTCTACTTCTTCTGTTCCTAGGATTCAAGGATTTCGTTTTCTTTTTTTTTTTTTTTTTTTTTTTTTTTGTTTTTTTTTTGTCTGTTCGAGTACAGATGTCTCACCTTTAGCCCCCAGCTGCTGGAGTTGTTATGGTAGACTGGGATTCCTGAACTCACTGATTCCCTGCTCTGCTCCCAAATTGCTGGATCAAAGGCTTGCACCACCACCTGGCCTAGAATTTCTTTTTTTTTTTTTTTTTTTACAAGTGCTAGAGATTTTACATATTCCTTTACTGGACTAAGTTTAGATTTGATAATATTTTCAGTTGAATGATTCATTTCTCCAAGATTCTGTTCCTGATCTGATACTGTCTGTTCCTTCTCTCGCACTTCCATGTTTTCTTCTTTCGTTCTAAGTATTTGGATTGAGTTTCTGAGTTGTTATTTCAGGTTTTATTTAGGTGTTCTTCATAGATTCTCTTTTTTTGAATTCTAATTTCACGTTTTGAATTGTTTTATGTATTTCATTCAAGCATGTTAGTTTTGCATTATTTCAAGGTCCTTTCTTTAGTCTTTTATTATTATATTCCTTGGAGTTCCTTGAACAATTCTTTCGAAATAATTGTCTCCTGAATCCTCTAGGATGCTATTCTCAGAAAAAGATTAAAAACGTTGTGGTAATTTCTTCAGTAGATATATTACCATGGTTATTTATGTTGTGTGCATTTATTCTTTGAGACAAGGACTTTTGTCATTGGTGGTGTTTCTTGGTAAGGTGGTATGTAATAATCGAATTTTATTTTTTTTTTTTGTTGTTCTATGTATATTTTTGTACAAGGACTGTTAATAAATTTTTTAAAAAACAAAAAAATTATTTATTTATTATTGGTTAGTTTAAGTGTATGAGTACATTGCCTGCATATCTTAGTGCACTCAAGTCGTGCATGCTCATAGAGGTCAGAAAGGAAGTTAGATCACCTTGGAACTGGATTAAAGATGGTTTGTAGCCATCATGTGTGTTCTGAGCATCAAACCTGGGTCTCTGCAGAGCTTCAGTGCTCTTAACTTCCTGAGCTATCTCTCTGCAATGATATCCTAATTTATGATTGATTTGTAAGGATATCTTTGCTATTTCCCCTAACTTGTTAGGTTATAGACCAGNAGTGTCTGTATGAGTTTACATTCCCACCAGCAGTGGATGAGTGTTCCTCTTTCCCCACAGCCTCTCCAGCATTTGGTATCATTTGTTTTCTTGATCCTAATGGCCAGTATTGTTTAAGGGTCTATGGGACCCTGATCAAGAACTTCTACAGAGGGAGGCCATTCATGGCAATGACCTTTTTGTAATTAGCCTATAATGTCTAGAAACGACAGTGCCCCCTGTTAGAAAATAATTCATTTTAAATTCTTTTTATTATATATATATATATATATATGCTTTAATATGTGTATACTTCACTCAGATGAGCTTATCTCTTCTTTCCTTATCTGCCTGAAGGAAGAAATAGTGGATTTTCACAACTTGTGAATAATGAAAATAATGTGTACACTATTTTCACAGAAATGATTGCATATTATGAATTCTCTTTAATCTTATGAGGAAATTTTAGTTTCCTCAAAGTAAAGCAGGAAATAAGGTAGCATACAACTGTGCTTAATTTTGGATACAGAAATTATGATTTCCCACACTCCATGCTGTTCATGCCTGATCTTCCCATGCAGGATCCTCTGGCTCACACAACTGGAAGCCACAGCATGAAAGCAAGCAGTGTGGCTGTGGGAATCATTTTCTTATCACAGACAACATTCGGAGTCCTGGGCAACTGCTGCTTAGTCTACCGTTATTTATTTCTTTTCTTCAGGAAGAGCAGGTTGAAGTTCACAGACTGGATTCTAATGCACTTGATTGTAGCCAACTTCTTAACTCTCGTGTGTAAAGGAGTCCCTCAGACAATGGCTGCTTTTGGCTTGAAATATTTCCTCAATGATTTTGGATGCAAACTACTTTTCTTTTTCCACAGATTGGGTAGGGGTGTGTCTATCACCAGCACCTGCTTCCTGAGTGTCTTCCAGGCCATTACCCTCAGTCCTCCATTATCCTTCTGGGCAAAGTTTAAGGTCAAAACTCCAAGTAACATTGCTTCTTTCATATACATGAGCTGGATCCTGTCCTTCACTTTGAACATCGAGTTTCTTATGAGCATGACTGGAATCTGGAACCAGAAAAACATCACGAATTCAAGAGTATTCGAATACTGTTATTCTGCTAATCATAGTGAAATCCGTAAGATACTGTTTACCGTATACCTTACAATTAATGACACCTTCTTTTTGGGGTTGATGCTCTGGGCCAGCAGCTCCATGGTTTGTATCTTGTTCAGACACAAACACAGTATGAAAGATGTCCACAGGAGCAACTTCTCCCTGAGGTCTTCCCCTGAGGCCAGAGCCACCAAAACCATTCTTCTCTTGGTCAGTACCTTCATCTTCTTTTACACAATTTCTTGCATTTTACAAAGCTGTTTGGCTCTTTTATCTACTCCAGGATGGCTCCTGGTGAGCGCAGCTGCAGCAGTCTCTGGATCTTTCCCAGCTGTGAGCCCCTTTCTGCTGATGAGTCATGAACTCCATAAAGCTCCCCTCTGCATTGCCTGTGCAAGGAATAGAAAAACATAATCAGGCTTTCAAGAAATACATTAAAAATAATTTATATTTGTCTGTCCATCACGTATGCATTTTCAGTATATAGACGAAAGCATCATATTATGAAAGTGGGTATTGAGCACACATTTCCTGATGTATACACATATAAATATTGTAATGTTGCATTGTGGTATATATCATTGGATAGATCATATTATTTTGTATATGAAGAATATGAATTGTGGGGCTGGAGAGATGGCCTAGTGGTTAAGAGGGCCGACTGCTCTTGCAGAGGACCGGGGTTCGATCCCCAGCACCCACATGGTGGATGAAAACCATCTTTGTCTCCAGCTACAGGGGAATCTGACACCTTCTTCTGACATCCGTGGCATTGCATGACATGGGTGCACAAGCCTACATGCATACAGTACATTCATACATATAAAAAGAAATAAAATTTAAAAAAGAATATGAATTGCTTATATAATTTATAAATGCAAAGTGCGTTATTAAACAATGACTGAAGGGTTTGATATATTTTCTATTTTGTTTCACATGTGTTTTGAATTTCTTAATACATAACAGTTTAAATTTCAATCCATACATATGCATTTGGCAATTTTTTTGTTCCCTCTTGTCTTAATAAAGAAATGTGGTGCAATAATGGAAATAAAGAGTCTTTATCTTCTCATCCAATTGCTCACAGGAAGGGATTCTTGCTTGATTTTGAGAACATAGTCAAAGCCCATGGATTGGGAAGATACAGGTTTTGGAGGAGAACATAACTGACACTGATTTTCTAAACGATCATATTGTCAAGCTGCCTTCTAAGTATTTATATATTTACACAGAGATTTGATCTTAATCTTGGCCAGAGAAACATTTTATTTCTGTGGGATATTAATACGGTGTGTAATATTTGTTCGAACTGTTGAAAAAAGGCCACTATTAGTGCTCAGTCATAGACTAGAGAAGTCTAAAGCCCCCTGCAATGATAAGGGGGTACAGTAGGAGAGTGGGCAGAAAGAATGTAAGAACTGAAGTTTGGAGGGGTGGGCTGTCAAATACTATGCTCTGGATCTGACATGCCTTTGTAAACATGAACTCATAGCAGTTTTGGTTACCAGAACAAGATCTTCACATTAAAATCGAGCATGGAGTAGGCTGAGACTCCTGAGTTCTTAATTGTAGTTGAGGATATATAGGCAGTTGATGGCTGCTGAGAGAGAAGGAAGCAATTTTTCCTATGAATGTGGCCACTGGACTCAATGGATGACCTCATAGCAGGAGATTATGGGCAGCCCTACTTGGAGTAAGGATGAATAAATAAATCACTAGATATTAAAGAACAACCATGAAGTTGGGCAGGAGATCTGATGATTGTTCTTTGGGGGACTTGCAAGCAGGGACAGAAGGATGGATATATTCAAAATACCTTGAATAAATGGATGGAAGTTTCAAAGAATAAATACCAATAATTATCAATGACATCATAACAAATAACAGGTCATGAATTTGAGGAATGGAAGGATTAGAGGTGTTATAGTGGGGATTGAGAGTGGTGATGATATGGTGTGCTCATGTGTGCAATTCCCCAAAGACCAAAAAAATAATAGAATGAAGAACTCACAAAATATTCAAAAATGCCAGGTGTGGTGCTGCATGCCTTCAGTCCCAGCACTCGGAACGAGAGGAAGGTGAATCACTGTGAGTTCAAGGCCAGCCTGTTCTACAGAGTGAGCTCCAGGCCAGCTGGGACTAAAGGGAGACCCTGTCTCAAAAAGACCAAAAAAATATTCAATGATATCTTATGTGCTTGACTCCCATGTGACTTAAATTTTCTTCTCCACACTTTGCAATATCTTTTATTTGTTCTGCACTATTAGATTTTTGGCTATTATATTATGAGGACTTTCATTTCTGGTCCTAACTGCTTGATGTTCTATATGCCTCTTGGACCTTGATTGCTATCTCTTCCTAAAGATTTGGGAAATTTTCTTCTATGATTATATTAAAACTGCCACAGGCTAATCCAGTCCAGTTGGATTTCTTTCACCAACCCAGTTGGATTTCTTTCACCTGCAGGAAATCAGAGTCTGTACAGGAGGGCACAGATTAGGCGAAAAGTAATTGGACGTGACACCAGAGAGAGTTTTGGATCTAGTGCACTTTACTGAGATCAAGTCAAGTTTTTATACTGGCAGGCAAAATGGCAAGCAAAGCGGCTGGCGAAACAGGCAGGAGGGGGGAAGGGTCGAGGTGACAGGCAGGGGATTTGTATTTCTTCAGGAATAACGGGTTTATTGCTTTAGCAGCTCGCACAACCAGCTTTCAGATAAATTTGTACATCAATGAAAGTTTTTACTGATCACACTGTCTTGATAAGCAATAAAACAGCAGTCTTAGAATCACAAGCTATTAACAGTCTTTGTTTCTTTTGAAGTTCCAATTCGGTGTTTCTCATCCTTCCTGGGGCTAGAGCTTTCTCAAGGCTGTTTGTTATCTCCAGGTTGTGATTTAAGCCACAAGCTTGGAAAAGGGGGCCTTTTGGCTCTTCATCAATTACACAGTGTTTTTCTTAAAGGAGAAATCCCTGCCATGTGCCTCTATCTAAGTGTTACACTTTAATATGTATAACTGTAGCTAAACTTTATCTTACTAACTTTATTAGATGTAGCTTTCTGCTTAAAGGACTGAGTCTTATTTTTATTAAGTTTGGAAGGACACTTTTATTATTAGTAACTAACCTATGATCTCACTTAGTGTAATGTCTACAATATACTTGTGGGGACTTTTAGGACAAAGGAGCCTTTAAATGCTGTATCTCTGTATGATTTTACTTGGGTTCATGAGGCTTCTGTTTGCCTGAATTATTTTTAAACATGTTTAACTGTCCCTTGTCTGGGACTGAGGTTGTGCTGAGCTCAGGAAGAGAGTCAAAAGACAATGTACAAAGTCCAACACTCATGAAGCATAACATCTTTGTAATGCATCGTGATCTTAGAAGCTGAGGCCGGGTACGGGAGCTTAGCCTCGAGAGGCTCATATCTCCTCGTCCATTATTATGCTCACACAGACGACACCAGAGTTGGCGTGACAAAAACCCTTTATCTTTGCCCTTGACTGGGTTTCTACTTCTTCTGTTCCTAGGATTCATAGGATTTCGTTTTCTTTTTTTTTTTTTTTTTTTTTTTTTTTTTTTTTGTCTTTTCGAGACATGGTCTCCCTTTAGCCCCAGCTGGCCTGGAGCTCACTCGGTAGACCAGTTGGGCTTTGAACTCACAGAGATCTGCCTGCCTCTGCCTCCCAAATGCTGGGATCAAAGGCATGCACCACCACCCCCAGCCTAGGATTTCTTTTTTTTTTTACAATGTCCTAGAGATCTTACATATTCCTTTACTGGACTATTTTAGATTTGATAATATTTTCAGTTGAATGATTCATTTCTCCAAGATTCTGTTCCTGATCTGATACTGTCTGTTCCTTCTCTTCCACTTCCATTTTTCTTCTTTCTTCTAAGTATTTGGATTGAGTTTCTGAGTTGTTATTTCAGGTTTTATTTAGGTGTGTCTTCATAGATTCTCTTTTTATTGAATTCTAATTTCACGTTTTGAATTGTTTTATGTATTTCATTCAACATTTATTTGCATTTTCAAGGTCTTTCTTTAGTCTTTTATTTATATACTCTTTGAGTTCCTTGAACAATTCTTTCGAAATAATTGTCTCCTGAATCCTCTAGGATGCTATTCTCAGAAAAAGATTAAAAACGGTATGGTAATTTCTTCAGTAGATATATTACCATGGTTATTTATGTTGTGTGCATTTATTCTTTGAGATGCAGGACTTTTGTCATTGGTGGTGTTTCTTGGTAGGTGTATGTAATATCCTGATTTTTATTTTATTTTTTGTTGTTCTATGTATATTTTTGTACAATGTATCCTGTTTTATATACTTTTTAAAAACTGTTTTATTTATTATTGTTATTTTATGTGTATGAGTACATTGCCTGCATATCTTAGTGCACTCAAGTCGTGCAATGCTCATAGAGGTCAGAAGAGGAAGTTAGATCCCTTGGCCCTGGAGTTACAGATGGTTTTTAGCCATGATGTGTGTGCTGAGCATCAAACCTGGGTCCTCTGCAAGAGCTTTCAGTGCTCTTAACTTCTGAGCTATCTCTCTAGCACTGATATCCTAATTTATGATTGATTTGTAAGGATATCTTTGCTATTTCCCTAACTTTTTTAGGTTATGACCCAGCTGAGTACTGCTTAGTGTTCAGTTTGGGGACAACTTTATGTTGACATGCAAAGTGATTTTAAAAAGTGGTCTCTCTTCACATCCTTAACTGTTTCACTGTACAGAAGCTTTTGAGTTTGATGAGGTCTTATTTTTCGACTGTAGACCTTATTTCCTGTGTGGCTGTTGTTTGATGTAGAAAATCTTCCTAAGCTTATGTCTTGTAAGTTGCTGATAACTTTCTTTTCTATCACCTTCAGAGTTTCAGGCTTCAGGTTTACATCCTTGATCCACTTGGAGTTGATTTTTGTACAGGGTGAGATGTAAGCGTTTACTTTTGTTCTACAAATGGTGATCCGGTTTTGCCAACACCATTTGCTGAAGATGCTATCTTCCTTCCATTGAGCTTTTCTTGGGCCCTTTGTTGAATATGAGGTGGCTGAAATTATATGAGCTCAACTTTGGATCTTCATTTTTGTTCCATTACTCAATGGGTATGTTTCTGTGCCAGTATCAGGCTGTCTTTATGACAACAACCTTGTAGTATAGTTTGAAGTCTGGTATAGTGATCCCCCTGTGTTGTCCATTTTGATGAGGGTTGCTTTAGCTATTTAGGTATTTTTGTTTTTCCATATGAACTTAAGGATTTTTTTTTCCAAGTCTGTGAAGAAGCTCATGGGAATTTTGATTGGTATTGCATTGAATCTGTATATTAATTTGGGTAGAACGGACATTTTTACTATATTAAGTTTTCCAATCCATGAGCATGGTACATCTTTCCATCTTTTGATGTCATCTTAAATTTCCTACTTTAGGGTTTTAAAATTTTTGTTTTAGAGGTCTTTGGTGTCTTTGGCTAGGTTTATTCCCAGGTATTTTTTGAGGCTATTATGATTGGAAAGTTGTCCTTATAGTCCTTATCCACTTGCTTATTGTTGGTGTAAAGAAAGACTACTGATTTTTCTAGGTTTATTTTGTATCCCGCCACTTTACTGAAACTTTATTCACTTCTAGGAGTTTTCCAGTGGAGTTTTTAGCATCCCCTAGGTAAACAATCATATCATCAGCCAAAAGGGATAGCTTGACTTCCTCTTTTCCAATTAGTACTCGTTTAATTTCCCTTTGTTGCCTTATTGCCCTAGCAACCATTTCAGGCACTATATTGAAGAGAAGCGACAATAGAGGGAAGCATTGCTGGGTTCCCACCTTTAAGGGGAATGGCTCTATTTTTTTTTTCCGTTTAGGATGATGTTGGCTCTGGGCTTGTTGTGTATGGCTTTGATTACTTTGAGGAATATTCCCTTCAGTCCAATTCCCTCTAGGACTTTAAGCATGAAGTGATGCTAAATTTTGTCAAAGGCTTTTTCTGAGCAAATTGAGATGATTCTGTGGTTTCGTTTTTCAGTCCATTTATGTGTTTTATGATATTTATTGATTTACGTATGTCGAACCATCCCTGGATCTCTGGTATGAATCCAACTTAATTTTTGCCTCTGTGTTTATTAGTGATATGGGTCTATAGTTTTCTTTCTTGTTTGAGTCTTTGCCTGGTTTTAGTATTAGAGTGATGCTGGCTTCATGGAAGGAATTTGGAATATTTCCTTCTGTTTTTATCCTTCTAAACAGTTTGAGTAGTAATGGTTGTAAGACCTCTGTAAATGTTTTATAGAATTCAGCTGTGAAAACATCTGGGCCTGGGCTTTTTTTAGTTGGGAGGTTTGGGTTTGTTTTTTTTTTTTGAGACAGGGTCTCCCTGTATCTCCAGATGACCAGATGTCCTGGAACTCACTATGTAGACCAGGGTGGCCTTGAACTCAGAGATCTGCCCACCTTTGACATCCAAGTGTTGTGATTAAAGGCATACATCACCATGCCCAGCTTAGTTGGGAGGTTTCTTATTACATCTTCAATTTCCTCAAATTTTATGAGTCTGTTTAAAGTGTCAATCTCTTCTTGGTTAAGCTTTGTAGTTCCCGGGATTTCAGATATTCACCATTTCTCTTGGGTTTTCAAATTTATTAGAGTATAGGTTTTTGAAGTATTCTTGTATGATTCTCTGGATCTTTTTTTTCATTGTCTGTTGTGATATTTCCCCTTTCATCACTAATGCTATTTATTTGGAGTTGCTCTTTCTTTCTTTGGGTTAACTGGGCTAGAGGTCTGTCTATTTTGTTTATCTTTTCAAAGAAACTGCTTTTGGATTCAGTGATTTATTTTTGTATTGTTTACTTTGCTTCTATTTTGTTGGTTTCTGCTCTGATTTTTGTTATTTCTTCCTGTCTGTTGGGTTTATAGGTCCATTTTTTCTCATCTCGCAAGTGTTTTTAGCTGTAGTGCTAGATCATTTGTTCCTTTTCTGTTTTTATTTTTTATGTGGGCACTTAGGACTATAAATATGCCTCTTATGACTGCTTTAAATGTATCCCGCAGGTTTTGTTGTGTTGTATTATCTTTTTCATTTAGTTCCATGAATACTGTTATTTCATTCTTTATTTTTTCCCTGACCCATTCATTATTCAGGATTGTGTTTCTTAGTCTCTCTTATTCTTGTAGCTAGTAGGGCTTATCCTGGTGATCATATTGAGATTTAAGTCACTGTTGTCTGATAGAATGCATGAAATAATTTCAATTTTTTTGTATTTGTTGAGATTTCTTTTGTGTCACAGTATGTGGTCAATTTTGGGTAATGTCCCATGGGGTGCTGAGTAGAAAGTATATTCTCCGGTGTTTGTGTGGAATATTCCATAGATATTTGTGAGGCCCATTTGGTGTATTGTATTGTTCAGTTCCTATGTCTCTCTGGCTTATTTGGCCAGTTGACCTAGCCAAGGGACTCAGTGGGGTAGTAAAGTCCCCCGCTATTAGTGTGCTGGGATTAATCTGTGTCTTGAGGTCTTGAAGGATTGTATTCATAAAGTTCGGTGCAACAGAGTTTGGTGCATAAACATTTAAGATTGTGAAATCTTCCTGGTTAATTGTTCCATTCATAAGGATAAATGGCCCCCTTTGTCTCTTCTGATTACTTTTACTCTGAGGTCTATTTTGTCTGATATTAAAGTAGCCACTCCTACTTGCTTTATGGTACCATTTGCTTGGAATATTTTTTTCCATCCTTTCACTCTAAGGTCATGCCTTTCCTTGAGGGTGAGATGGGTTTCTTGTAGACAAGATATAGATGGATTTTGTTTCCTAATCCATTTTCCCAGTCTATGTCTTTTAATTGGGGAGTTTAGACCATTAATATTTAAGGTTATTATTGAAAGATATGTGTTGCTTCCTTTCAACTTATTTTTTGTTTGCATTCTTGGTCTAGGGCAATGCTCATCCAATGCTGGTGGGAATGTATACTTGTACAACACTATAGAAAGCAGTGTGGATGATCCTTAAAAGTCTAAAAATGAGCATACCACCTGACCCAGTCATACCACTCCTGGGTATATACCTACAAGACTCATCCTTTATCAAGAATACATGCACAGCTATGTTTATTGCAGCTCTCTTCACAATAGCGAAGAGCTGGAACCAACCCAAATACTCCTCAACTGACTACTGGATAACAAAACTGTGGTACCTGTACATGGAATCCTATGCAGTGGTAAAGAAAGATGACATCATGAATTTTGCAGATGAATGGATGTAACTCAAAGCCATTATGCTAAGTGAAGTAACACAGTCCCAGGAAAAAAAAAGGGAAATGATTTCCCTCATGTGTGGATGCTAGCACAAAATCTCCAGTTGGCAGGCAAGCTGAGCAACTTTATTATTATATTTCTTTGTATCTGAGAGCAACAGTGCTGTTATAATGTGAACCTCTTAATGGACTCTAGAATTGACCTACCACTTATATTCAGACATTGCGTTTACCCTGTATGGGTGGAAGATATGTATTCATATTCTAGAGTAATATAGATTAAAGGGAAAACATGAACTTCCAAACATATTTTGGAATTAATATACAGTTTATTCCCGGAGGTGATAATTTTGATACATATGTGTTGTTTATATAGGTATAATTTGGAGTAATACAAAGGGGAGGGAACAACATAAGAATTGGGTCAAAGAAATGACTGATATAGTTAAATTCTGCCCAAAACAACATGTATCATCAGAAAAATGCTTGGAAAGACTGAAAGAAAGATGTAAGACATGTATGGCAGAATGCATAAACAGCAGTGGGGGAATTGGAATGAAAAAAGGTGTTTGAAATACATAAAATGTCAATAAAAATGAAGATATAAAAGTGGTTTCAGCTGGGCATGGTGGCGCATGCCTTTAATCCCAGCATTCAGGAGGCAGAGGCAGGCAGATCTTTGTGAGTTCAAGGCCAGCCTGGTCTACATAGTGAGTTCCAGGTCATCTGGAGATACAGAGAGACACTGCCTCAAAAAGACAAAAAAGAAGAGGTCTGAGTTAAGCTAATGATATGTGAAACTATTGAGTTGACGTTTTAAGGTTCTTTTTAAAAATATTATTTATTTATTTATTTTTATTTTATTTTTTTTCTAATTAAATTAGTTTTTATTGATGCTTTGTGCATTTCATACATTTTTTCC
>VZQC01012462.1:30601-60298 GCA_009823505.1 Rhizomys pruinosus | reverse complement strand
TACCTTCCAAGTGCTGAGACAAAAGGCATGTGCCACCAGGCCTGGCTTCATTTATATCTTATGGCCAGAGGTCAAACCCAAGGCTTCAAGTGTGCTAACCACACTACATATCACTGAGTTACACACCCTTAGTTCCTCTTCTCTTCTTCTTGAAAACAATTAACACACGTTTGTTTTAGCATGTTCATAGTGGTCTGCAAGAGATACTTGCACACCAACATTTTGCTGTGCTTTTCACAAAAGCTAAGAAATGGAAGCATCCTAACTCAACTGAGTAGTGGATAAGGAAAATGTGGTACATCTACACAATGGAGTTTTACTCAGTGGTAAAGAAAGATAACATACTGAAATCTGAAGGTAAATGGATGTAACTAGAAGTTGTTATGCCAAGTGAAGTAACACAGACTCAGACAAACAAGTGACATATAATCTCCCTCATCCATGGATCTGGCACCAACTCTTTATTTGTGAGCATATACTGTGGTGTAACTGCAGTAACCTGGAAAATGGAAAAGAACCAGGAAGGTAAAGAGAAAAGGGGAACCTAGGAGAGACTACTTAGAGGAGACAGGTGCCACTAAGTTAGAAATGAATAAAAATGAAGGTATTTAAATATGAGGGTTATGGAAGGAAATTTGGTGATTAAGGGATAGAAGGGAGTGGAGTTCAAGAGAGGTGGGACCATAGGAGACTGGAATTATCAAGGGAGAAATGGGGAAATAGGGAAACATTAAATGGAGATGACTTAGAGAGAAGTTTAGATAGGGAGGGGGATAGATGAGAGATAAATAAGCCTAGTTAATGTAAAACACCTGAGAGAATCATATTATTCTAACAAGCTAATGATAATTTACACATACAATTGCTCTGCATGAGTCCATGTGCATTGCCGAACAATACCTAACAAAAAACTGTGTCAGTCAGGAGACATCCTCCCTTGAGTATTGGCCAGGGTAGGCCAAGAGACTCCTAATCTTAACTGAAGAAATATTGGCAGCTGGTTCCTGTTTGGTGAGAAAGAGCTGACCTTCTTAAAGCAAGGCACACTGGATAGGTTGACTAGAGCTCAGCAGATGAACTTGCAGAGGAATGTCTGGAACACTAATTTTGGCAAAATAATCCTCAATACAAATAACAGAATGTATGAATTCCAGTGGGGGAGGCATGGTGTGGGAAGATGCCAATGGTGAAGATGGTATAAAGGTGATTAAGACTGAGATGTTATGTACGAAATATATGAAATTCAGTATTAAAATATAGGGGGAAAAAGTTAAAGATGGTAGAGATGACGTAATAGTTAGGAGTATTTGCTGCTCTTCTGGAGGACCCAGGATCCGTTTCCAGTACTCACATGGCATCTCTGAATGCTGTATAACTCTGGTTTGAGGGAATCCAATGCCCTCCTCTGTTCTCTGAAGTCATCAGGCATTCAGGCATGCATGTGGTACTTATAGATGATAGATGATAGATAGATAGATAGATAGATAGATAGATAGATAGATAGATAGACAGATAGATAGACAGATAGATAGATAGATGGGTAGATAGATAATAGATGATTGATAGATAGATAGATGATTATAGATAGATGATAGATGTATATTTAGATATATGTGTGTATACTTATACTTACACATATACTTAAATATTTACTTACTTATTTATTTATTTTTATGTGTGTGAGTGTTCTGTCTGCATTTAGGTTGGTGCACCCATGTTGTGCAGTGCCATGGAGGTCAAAAGAGAGCGTCGGATTCCCCTAGAACTGGAGTCAAAGATGGCTCCCAGCCACCATGTGGGTGCTGGGAATTGAACCCGGGACCTCTGCAAGAGCAGTCAGTGCTCTCAACTGCTGAGCCATCTCTCCAGCCCCCAAATAAATATTAAGTTATTAAGACAGAACTAGGGCTGGAGAGATGGCTCAGCTATTGAGAGCATCGACTGCTCTTGCAGAGGTCCCAGGTTCGATCCCCAGCACCCACATGGTGGCTAAGAACTGTCTTTAACTCCAGTTCGAGGGGAATCTGACGCCAACTTCTGACCTCTGTGGCATTGCATGACACAGTTGCACCAACCTACATGCAGACAGTACACTCATACACATAAAATAAATAAATAAATAAGAAAGAAAGAAAGAAAGAATGAAAAGAAAGAAATTTTAAAAAGATAGAACTAACAAACTGCTCACCTGCTCCACGCTTAGTTATAGTGAAAGAATGAAAGAATGAAAGAATGAAAGCAAGCCCTTGAGGTAACTGCATTTACCATTCATCACAGCTCTGTGCATAGTATCAAAAGATGTAAAAATGTTCAATGTTCATTTGCAAGTGAAAGGATAAACAAATGTACTGTATATATACAATGGAATATCATTTAACCAAAAAGTAGAACGAAATACTCACAAGGATTCCAGGTGGGTAAACCTGAAAATGTTTCGGTAAAGTGAAAAAGTTAAACCCCAAACCAATTTTCTCCTTTATTACTTTTTGTTTGTATGAATTTTTCAGACAGGTTCTGAGGTTCCACAGACAGATTTCAATGCTGTTATCCAGCCCAGGCCACAGATCTCTGCCTCCTGAGCTCAAGAACAACAGCATGTGCTACTACGTCCAGTTTAAGGCCACATATTACATGATTAACTTATATGAAATATTCAGACTAAGATAACCCATTGAGACACAAAGTACATATTAGTATTTGATGAAAATGTTCTGAATGAGATTTGGGAGATTTTTAATGTTCTATCCACCTTGAGTTCTGTGGCTTACCCGTATGTCTGTGACACAGAAAGATGAAACGAGTGTGTCTCCCCTGCAACATTGTGATGATGTGAAAAATTGCTCACAATTGATTATGAGAGGCTTCATACTAAGAGATACTCTAACTTTGAGACACCTTGAAAGACAGTGCACCAAGTTTCCATATACATGTGGTTGAAAATGGAGCATTCATAGTCCTTGAGACACTTGCTAGGGCAATAAGATAAGAGAAGGAAATTAAAGAAGTATTAATCAGAAAAGAGGAAGTTAAACTATCCCTTTTTGCAGATTATATGAGAGTTTACTTAAGGGATGCTAAAATCCACCAGAAAACTCCTGGAAAAGATTAAGAGTTTTAGTAAACTGGCAGGATACAAAATTAACCTAGAAAAATCAACTTCTTTGCACCAACAATAAACAAGTGGAGAAGGAATATAAGAAGACTTTCCCACTCAAAATAGCCTCAAAAATAAATAAATAAATAAATAAATAAATAAATAAATAATAAAATGCNGTGAAAGTAAAGGTACAAAAGGCTTATAAGCAGGGAGAAAAATCCCTCCATATTGGTGGGTTTCATGGGCAATTATTCGCTCAGTATTGGAAAGATTGGATGGAAAAACATACAATAGTAAAGCCTCTACAGTTAAATCCTTACATGAATATAAAATCAATAAAGATGATAAACTGCATGTTTTTGCTGAGAAGGCTATCATGTTCAGTGAGGTAATTCCCTTGCAGGAGGTGGCTACAGACATTTCCCTACTACTTTGCCTTTTCTGAATAGCAATAAATCTTCACTGCCTCCTCCTTGTGAATATCTTCCTTGGCTTGCTTTTCTAGTTTTCTTTCACCACCCGCAGCAATGTATTAACTCCTGGAATACATTGGGGTTTGATGTTATGACCAATTTCAAAAAGGCTTACACACTTTATGGAACAACTGCTAAAGTTAATATTGAGTTCTTAAAATCCTGGGCGAATAATTGGCTCTCACATGATTTTTTACATTTAGCAAAAATGGTTCTTGCACCTCAACAGTTTTTACAATGGCAAATGGGTTTCTGATAAAGCTAAGCAGATGTTACAAGATCAGATTTTTCATGGTAATCCTGCCTATTTAACTTATAACATGCTGACAGACACAGGGACAGTGGCAGATACTCAATCTCAATAGGATCAAATATTAATTAGATTAAAGAGGTAGCCATTAGGGCATGAAATTGATGCAGATACAGCTAGAGGATCTTTTATAGAAATTGTACAAGGTCCTTCTAAAGATTATACCCAATTCATTAGTAGATTACAAGATACTATTAAAAAAAGTATAAAGGATACTGCTGTGCAGCAGATCCTTCTTAAATAACTGGCTTATGATAATGCTAATTGTGATGGTTAATCCTGGGTGTCAATTTGACTGGACTAGGGATGAACAAATATGAGAAAGAGAACTTCAGATTGGACTACCTCAAGCCGGATGGGCCACCCTAAATGTAGGTGTTACCTTCTGCCAGCAGGCAGTATAAAAGGCCATGGCAGAGGGAGCTGGTCCCTTTTCCTGTGGCTTGCCTTCTCTCTCACTGGTGAGTTTGTCTTGCTGCTGTGATCAACCATTTGGATCCCAGCGTGTACTGAGACTGGCAGATCTCCTGGAATCCATCAGGCCTTCAGCACCAGATTGAGACTATTTAGACATCCAGCCTTGTGGACTGAGCAGTTCCCTGGATTCTCAGCCTCTCCAGTGTGGTGCTGCTATTGTTGGACTCCTTGAACTCTATCCTGTGAGCAAATCAATAAATATGTATATAGCTATATATTTGTTCTATTGATTCTGCTTCTTTAGAGAACCCTGACTAGTACACTAATAAAGACTTCCAGGAAGTTATCAGACCAATAAGAGATTCAGGAACAACTATGGATTACATAAAGACTTATAAAAATATTAATTCTTTCAAACATAAGACAAAAATAACAACTTTAAAAACTTTTACAGCCCATAAAACATCTAATGTTAAATGTTACAACTATGACAAGATGGGCCATGTACATAGAGACTGTCACATCTCTAATCAACTTCCTAAAAACCCTCTAATTCCTCTACAAAAAGAAAGCCCCCATGGAGTGTGCCCAAGTTGCAAAAAGGGGCTTCATTGGCTTAAAAAATGTAGACCTAAATTTGATAAAAAGGAAACCCAATACAGGACAAAGACAAATCACATCAGAAAAACTAATACAGGAGCCTGCCCTCAGCCCCATACAAATTGAGAAAACACAAGCTTTGAATGATAATTTGTTATTTAATAATATTTTGATAATATTTTGTTATTACAAGCAGCTACTAAAGACAGTGCCACTATAGATATTGCAGCCCCCAAAACCTTGGAGTTACTTCTTATACTTAATCCTCATAAAATACCAACAGGATATTGTGGCCCTATTCCTAAAAACGCAGTTGGACTATTATCAGGGTGAAGTAGCTGCAGTATGTTGAGTCTTATAGTTCATACTGGTGTTATAAATAAAAATTATATAAATTTTTTTCTCTTATGTTACATGTGTCCAAAAATCTTAGAGTCCCTAAAGGAAAATTTATTACACAACTGTTACTCCTTCCATATTGTCATCCTAAAAATAAAACTAATAATAATAAAACTGGAGGCTTTGGCAGCACTACCCCATTTATTACATTAATCACTCTACTCCAGTAACATTCTAGACCCATGTTAACCCTTCATATAAAAAAACCTATTTATTAACATGTTAAATTCAGAAACTGATGTTTCTATCATTCACACTAAGGAATGGCCTGATTCCTGGCCTAAAGAAATAGCCAAGACTACTTTCTCAGGAGTAGGCTCATCATCAACTGAACAAAATTTTTTTGGTCTTTTTGAGACAGGGTCTCCCTGTAGCCCCAGCTGTCCTGGAACTCACTCCATAGACCAGGCTGGCCTTGAACTCACAAAGATCCACCTGCCTCTGCCTCCCAAGTTCTAGGATTAAAGGTGTGCACCACCACACCCGGCAACTGAACAAATTTTTATCAGTACTGAGATTTTACGAGCAAGGGGCTGATAATATTTTAACATTTCTACGGCCTTTCATCACCTCACTGCCTGTTAATTTATGGGGATGTGATTTTCTACAAGAAACCAATACGACAATCTTCATTCTTGAACTTTTTTCATAGGGACCACTGAATTACAGCCACTAAAAATAAATTAAAAATCTAGTGACCCTATCTAAACCCCTCAGTGGCCCCTTACTGTGGAAAAATTAGCAACTATCCATGATACTGTACAAAAACAACTCAAAGACGGACATTTAAAATTTACCACTTCACCTTAAAATTCTCCTGTATTTACTATAAAAAATCTAAAATATGGCACATGCTTATTGATCTAAAAAATGTTAATAACAGTTTAATTCTTATGGGCCCATTACAACCAGACTTGCTCTCCCCTGCCTGCACCCCTGATAAATGGCCACTTATTGTTGATTTACAAGATTGTTTTTTCACTATTCCTCTCCACCCTGAGGACCATCCCAGATTTACATTTTCTTTACCCCAACTAAACTACAAAGCCCCCTTACAGACATATCAATGGACTGTCCTGCCTCAAGGAATAAAAATCTCTCCCAATATCTGCCAATGGTATGTAGATCAGATTCTTCAACCTTTAAGAGTCAAATACTCTACTTGCTATATTATTCATTATATGAATGATATATTAATTTCTACTAAAAAACATTTTTTTTCCAAAAACTTCTTTCTAAATTACAATATAAACTTATCTTACCATCTAAAAAAATTCAAAGTACCACTCTTGTTTCATATCTTGGTTACATAGTAGACCAGAATAGAATCAACCCCCCAAAACGTTCTTATAAATGTAATAATCTAAAAACTCTCAATAACTTTCAAAAATTATTAAAAAATATTAATTAACTTTGACAGTCTGGACATTCTTACTTCAGTGCTGACTAATTTGTTTTCTACTTTAAAAGGTAATTCAGCACTTAATAGCCCTCAAGCACTATTTCCTAATGCCTTATTAAAATTACAACTAGTAAAACAACCAATTAAGGATGCCTTTCTTCACAGAGTTGATTATAACTTGCCAGTACAACTTGTGATAATTCCCTCTACATGTACTTCCACTACTATGATTGCTCAGGAATTATTACCATTAAAATGGGTTTACCTTCACTCCAAACAACAAAAACATTTATTTGATGTCCAATTAATAGGATGACTCTTAGCTGCCTCTTGGAAGGACCCAAATATTATATTTTACCCATTACTAAGAAAAAGTTCTCCTTTACATTTCCCCATACTACCTGGGTACAAATTGGTCTTACTAATTATATAAAACAGTTACAGTATAAACTACTTACAGAAAATTATAAACATTCATTAAACACAGTAAATTTGTTATTAACAATATTGTTTCTTCCTCTCCAGTCCCTAACGCTCCCACTTATTTTATAAATGCCTCAATAAATAGTAAGTATGCAATTGTTGGTCCTAACATCCAAAAATCCTCTGTTGGACCATATCATTCTGTTCAACATTCTAAACTCTTTACATTAATTCAATTACTAACTAAAATACACAAACCTTTAAACATAGTATCTAACTCTCAGTATGTTATCCAACTCTTCCCCCATACATTCATTCTACTGACCCTACACTGTTCACTCTTTTTTCACGACGTCAATCTTTATTACAAAATCATACCTGTCCTTTATATCTCACTCATATCCATTCACATTCAAACCTACCTAGACCTTTAGCTAAGAGTAACACCTTGGTTAATGCCCTAACTATGCCTATATTTTCTACGCCTCAAGAACATTCTGCCTTACATTCAAATGCTTTTCGTCTACACAGTGCCTATAAAAATCCCTTTCTCAAGCACTCTCAATTGTACGCTCCTGTTCTATTTGTGTCCCCATTCGTACTTTTTTTCTTTTATTTTCGAGACAGGGTCTCCCTGTAGCCCCAGCTGTCCTGGAACTCTGTAGACCAGGCTGACCTTGAACTCACAAAGATCCGCCTGTTTCTGCCTCCCAAGTGCTAGGATTAAAGGAGTGCGCCACCACACCCGGCCCCATTCATACTTCTACCACCCCCAGAGACTCTACATTTTAATCATATCTAATAAATGAATTTTACACACTTTCCCACACCAGGAACCAATCTTCTTTTTATGGTTATTGATACCCATTCATGCCCACAAAAAACAAAAAGGGAAAAGAGTGACTATATATGGTCCCTTCTCACAATTACCTTTGACATTATTTACTATCAATTTTTACTTCTCCCCAAATCCCACTCCTCAACTTATGCTAATTCACATTTTACTTCCTCTTCAAAACCACTTCTACTAGAACCTATTCCAGTTTTGGTAAACCAGGTCAATTAAAAATAATGGGAAAGGGATATGCTCTTATCACTTTAGGTGATGGATCAGATGTTTGGGCTCTGCTCTGTTGTGTCTGCCACTGATCCCCAGACACAAGAGAAAAGATGGGTCAGCACCATGACAGCGTTGACACAGAAAACAGCAGATATGACCATACATCAGCCATCTTGTAAGAGACCTCGCTCCACCAAATCACAAACATCTCCATATCCCACATGGGGTCAAATAAAAATTTTATCCAGAAAAGTTGAAGCTACTGTTCACAATTCAGGAAACCCCCTGACACCTGATCATCTTCTGCTTGCCATGATGGCAATCCTAACCTGTGCTTCAGGGGTGAGTGCTTGAAATTACACCTATTGGGCATATATTCCTTTGCCCCCTCTTTTGCAGATATTGGATTGGACTGACCATGGCCCTTTAATATACACCAATGACTCCTTTCATTTTCCCCCTCCTTGGGAAATGGGGCCTATCCCCAAACCTGAGGAGGAAGGAAATAAAGTTAATATATCTTTGGGATTCTCTACTCTTCCCATATGCTTTGGGATGCTTTATATATGCTTAAAAACATTTCCCATTTGAGATCTCCTGAGCCCAGCGGCAGGAAGAGGGGGAGACAGGTAGGAACTGGGTGCCTTGGCGAGCTGACTGCTGATCGTTTGGTCCTGCTGTCTTTGGTTTGATTGGCCTTTGTGGTTGTGAGGTTGGAGTTATCCCTCCAGCTGGGATTAAAGGTGTGGTCTTTGGCTTGATTAAGTCTAGTGGCTTGGGGCTGCGAGTTATCCTTCCAGCCGGGTATTAAAGGGCACGCTTGTGTATCTGAGATATCCTGAGACCAGCGGCAGGTTGCCGGGGGCGGGTCGGGGCTGAATGAGCCCCCCCCCCAAACTGGTTATCGTAAGTAGAAGAAGGATCCGAAGAAAAGGCGGCAAGCAAAGCACGCCTTCACAGTGAAGAGGCATTTGGACTCACATTTGCATACAGGCAAGGAGAAGCCCATATGCCCAGAACACGAAGAAAGAAAGAAGAGACTACACTGGACAGGTGCAGGATAAATCCCACGCCAAGCTTTCCCAACCCTATGGATGCCTCCTGCAGTGGGATCCCCCAGGGATGAACCAGGACACAGACCCCGACATCAGAAACACAGTTGGTAATATATTTAAAGAACTACACGATCATAAAGAACAAATTAAAAGAACTAAGACAAAGAGAATGAGGGGGAACCGGAGCGAGAAGGAGAGAATGACAAGTCCGGAAGGAATAGTAGTAGAAACACTGAAAGAGCCCATGCTAAAAAAGACAAAGAAACCAAACAGGCAAAACAAAAGTGCTACAAAAAGAGATCGAGAGCTCCAAAAAGAAAAAGAAATAGAAACACTAAAGAAATCAGAAGAGGGAAATGAAAACAAAAAAAAAAAGGAAATCAAACACTTCATCCTGTCGCAAGTAGCAAGGAATGAAAAAAGCCTCCGAAGCAGAATAGATGAAGCAGATAAAAGCAGATCAGACCTGGAAGATAACACAGAAACAACTAAAAACCTCATAGGAATAGCTGATGAAAAACTTTGTATAAAAAAAAATACACCAAAAAATGGAAACAACCAGGAGCTGTGGGACTCTATGAAAAGATCAAAACCTCCGCATCATCGGACAGAGGAAGGAGACGAAGAAGATCCACATAGAGAGAAAGGTATGATCAGATCTTCACAGGAATAATCAGAATAAAAGCTTCCCCAAACTAAAAAAGGTAAACCAATACAAATACTACGAAGCACATCGAACTCCAAACAGACCAAGATCAGGAAAAAGAAATTCTCCCGCCCCCATCATTAGTTAAAATGCTGGACACACAAACACAAAGACAAAATTCTCAAAGCGACAATAGAAAAACAACAGCTGGACCTATCAGGGCAATCCTATCAGAATAACAGGACTTCTCCACAGCAAATGCTGAAGGCATAAGAAGAACCTGGACAAAGCATTCCCAGTGTTGAGGGACAATGGATTCCAGCCCAGGTTACTATACCAGCAAAAATGTTCAATCATAGTGGACGGAGAGAGGAAAATCTTCCATGACATAAACAACTTGCAAGAATACATGTCGGAAGAAATACCTAACCCTTCAGAGAATCCCTTGACGCATATTCAAAGAAACCGAAGAATATAAAGAACAAGGACATGCAAACCAACCCCAGGCAACTAGGAAGGAGAAATCAATAACACATCACTGCAGAAGTATAAACCTAAATCAAAACCACAGATGGATAATAAGGCAAAAAAGGAAGCAACACAAACAAACCTATCAGTCATAAACCTTAAAATATTCATGGACGAAAATTCCCCAATCAAAAGACATAGAATGGGCGGACTTGGATTGAATTAGGAAACATAATCCATCGATATTGCTGTCTGATAGATCTCTAAACCACACTCTTACCTTCAAGGACAGGCACCACCTTTAAATTGAGGGATGGAAAAAAATATTCCAAGCAAATGGTACCAAAAAGAAAGCAGGTGTTGCTATTTTAATACAGATATATAAAATCGACTTTAAAAGTTAAAAGAAATCAGAAGAGACAAAGAAGGCCAGGACATGTCAGCAAAGGAAACCAATCACCAAGAAGAGAAGCTGTCACAATGCGAGGAATTACGATATGCCTCCCAAAGGCAGGGTGCACCAAAATCGGTTAGAAAGGAAAATTACTCCAGCGGTACCACCAAAGTCACAGACTAACCCCACTTAAGCCAACACGCATTGAGGGGTGGAGAGGGGGCTAATACCACTGAGTTCCTGGGTATAGGGCAACAATGGACAAAAAAAGAATATCAGAGAGGATCAGAGGATATCACGGATACGTAGCGAGGAGACATCCCAAATGGACCGCAGAGCGCGACCGAAAAACTAGGCCTAGGCCGAAACAGAGAATGACGCGGGCGTACGGCAAGCTACACCACTTGGAACCAGTCTCCAAACTTGGACCAAAGTCCTGGGACACAGAAGAGATAGAAAGGAAAACCGCGACAAACACAAAAATAGAGGGAAAGAGTATGGCAGGCAGCCCCGGGCAGCGACCACCGCTGGCAACGGGAGGACTAAGCGCAACAGTCCAACACCAGGACAAGCCCGCCGGCCTCCCCCCCATAAATGCACACCAGGGTAGAGAAATCAACACACGGTGCAGGACGGACTATTGGGGTCGCAGCAAGGAAGAGTAAAGATAAGAAAGAATAATACAGGTCCGGGAAACTGAAGTGGACAAGGGACCACTGTACAAGCCACAAACAAATAACCAGTAGGGTGCGACCGGGGAAGACGCAGTTTCCTAAGAGGGAAATTGAGAAGCCTGGGTGCCGGCAGCGAGAAATAAACAGAAAGCGCCACCAAGCGAACATGCTCAAACACGACCAGTTGAAATCACGGGAGAGGCAACAATCAGAGGAAACCCGAAAAACGCAACAGACAGGTAAGATAAGAAACCCAAACAGCAGAGCAGACTCCAAGGACATAGCGAGAACAAAGAAAAAACCAATACAAAACACTCAATGAAGCCAAAAGTTGGTTCTTTGAAAGAATATAAAAGATAGACAGACTCGTCTAGCCATGAGGGGACGTGAAACAAAAAAGAAGAAGGAACAACGCCAACAGAAATGGCCAGTGCGGGGGGAAAAGGAAAGAGCACGAAAGGGGACGGGAAACGAGCAAGAAAAATATGAGAGGGGAAGAGGAAAGAATCGAGAGGCGGACCAAGGGGGTAAAAGCAGGAAGAAATGTGTGGGAGCTTAGGAAGAGCGGAAATCCGGGGAATCACCTAAAGCGGGTTGCCATACAGGTGAGGATCCGCCAGCGGATAAAACAGGACCCGCACATAGGACGAAAGAGAATGAGGGGTGGAAGGGAGAAGCCGCCCCAACGAAAGATTAAGCTCCAGGGCAAGGACGGGGGCACGAGACCAGAAGCGCGAGAAAACGGGAAAAAAGACGCCAACCAGCGAGGCGGGAAAACGGGTGGGGAGAAGGAGACAAGCAGAGGAGGAAGGGCGCCCAAAAAGGTCCGGCGATGGATAGCCAAGCACGCACGCGAGGACAACACCAGCAACGATCAGAACAACGAAAACGGGGAGAAGAAGGATTAGTACCCCGCGCCCGCAGGATCACAGAGGGCCAAAAGTGCAGTAAACAAAAAGGACGGGCACAGCGCAGACAGACCCACAGGCAAGAAGAGAGCCGAGGGACCAAGGGGGAGGTGAACCAGAGGAGGCTGCAGAGGGGAGGGGGGCAACAGGACGAAATCGAAAAGCAATGAAGAAGACAAGAAGACATGCAGCAAAACACAGAGAAAACAGAAGAATAATGACTAAAAACCACACACAGCAGCGCGGGAGGCGGGAAAAAGGAGGGGACAAAAGCCAGCAGCCCGGCAGGCTTAAGAGGCCGGAGATAGGATGGGTGAGGGGGGGGTATCCGGGGGGAGCTAGGACTGCAAGGGAAGCAAAAGGCCAGAGTACAGGAAAATAAATCCAACAGCCTAAGGAGCAGCCGGTAAGGGCGGTATAAGGACGTGTAAAAGGCCCGGGTAACTCAGGGAGGGAACGCGCACAAGGGTAGGCCCCCTTATCACGAGCCGCGGCAGCGAGGTGGGGAGGGGAACAGGCGAGAGCAAGAAGGCACGAAAGGAGCGAGGAATAGGGAATGGGACGGGAAAGGGAAAAGAGGAAGGAAGGCATATAAAGAGGCCCGAGGTTGTGCGGATGAGAGGGGGGGAAGGCAGGGAGAGGCAAAAAACGCCACAGAAGGTGAAAAAACGCGAGAAAGCGAGGAACAGCGGCAGGAAAGTGGCACAGGAGGAAGGAGACAAAAGGAATACGTGAGAAAAAGGCAAGGCCGGGCGTTGGACACCAAGTAACAATAAATACAACGGGGAAAGAAGGCAAAGTGACCGGCCCACGCTACACGAAGCCGCAAAAAACAAGATAGGAGACCGAGGAATCAAAAACCACCACAGACACCAAAGACCGCTACAACAAAAAGGGGAAACCCTTGAAGAAAGAAATGGATTAGAAGGAGAAGAGGAGCTGAAGAGGGAAATAACCGCCCAGGCGCTCGGGGTGGGCAACGGAACAGGGGAAAAATACAGGCTCCAGGGGACCATAAACGCGGGGGAGATGGCAGGCTAAGCCCAAGCAATAAAGTCCAAAGGATGGGCGGCACAGGCGAGGAGGAAACAAAAAGGGGCCTAACAGGCAGGTGGGAGAAACAAACGACCCCGAAGAGCCAAAGCAATCCCGGAGTGAAAAAGACGCGACACAGGAGGGAGAGCGAGACAGAGGGGAACACGATACGACAGGGTATCGGCAGGAAAAACATGCGGGTGACTGCATCAAAAAACAGACCGGGGGACCAAGGGAACAAAAAACGACTGGAAGAAGGCCAAAGCTGAGCACATAACAAGGTCAGCCCGCTCAGATGGGACAAGGGGGCCCACCAAGAGCCAGCAATGGAGAAAAGCAGACAGCATGGGCACAAGGGGTGTGGGCAAAAAGGGAATCACCACGGGGAGGAGATAGACAGGAAAGAGAAACCTCCTACCGCGCACCCGGCGACAAAAGTCAACGCCCGATGGAAGTAACGAAACCTCAACGTGAACCCCCAAAATCCTTGAAGGTGATAGAAGAAAAAGTTGGGCAGCAGACTACAAGACATCAGGCGTTAGGAAAAGACGTCCGAAATCAGACAGCAGCTGCACATTAGAATTAAGGTAAACATTTGACAAAAGGAACCTCATTCAAACTCCAAGCTTCTGTACATCAAAAGAAACAATCAAGGGAAGTGAAGAACGAATACCACAGAGTGGAGAGTGGGAGGAAACTTCACTGCAGAAACATATTACAAAGCATTGATTTCCAGAATCTATATGAAACTATCTTATAAAAACAATAGATAAAAAGAAAGTATAACAACTGACCCGACTCAATAGATGGAGCAAAGAATAACTGAACAGAGACTTCAAAGCGAGGAATTAGAGATGCCCGAAATTAGATGTCTGCGAAGAAAAACAACATCTCTCAGAATTGCTCAACATCACTATAATTACACGGACATGCAAATCAAAACCACCTTTAAGGATGATATCTTACTCCAGTAAGACTGGCTCGGATCAAGAAAATGCATAACAAATTGCATACCAAGTGCTGCGAGAGGTTTCCGAGGGGTCTGTGGGAATAGGGGAAACACTACATACCACTTGCTGGTGGAATGTAACTCGTACTACTAGCCACTATGGAAAGCAGTGTTGTGGAGTAACCCTTGGACGACTTGGAAATGAACTTGCAACCCGAACCAGCCATACCACTCCTGCCATACCACTCCTAGGCATTGTACCCTCAAGACTTACGCCACCTAAGAGATACATGCACGGCCACAACAGAGATACATGCAAGGCCACGTTTATTTCAGCTCTCTTCACAAAGAGCTGGAACCAACCTATAATGCCCCTCAACGAACGAGTGGATAGACGAGATAATGTGGTAAATCTACACAATGGGAGTTCTATGCCTCATTGCAGTTAAAGAACTAGAACGACATCACAGCTTTGCAGGAAAAAATGGCTGGAGCTAGATGACAACATGCTGAGTGAAGTAACACCCCCCCGTCTTAGTCAACAGGAAAAACAAACCGACCGAATGGAATCCCTCATCGGTGGATGCTAGGTCCTTGCTCATAATTACCCAGTTGATAAGCAATTCTTGTTTAGGGCCCCCTGAGTTTCTGTACAAAGCAGTTGGGTTTAATATTTGCATTTTGGAAACAACCACAACAACAGACTAATTAACTGATCAAAGACTGACTGAAACCCATGAGCTTCGCTCAAAAACATGTCAACGTCCCACCATGGAAAATATGAGAAAAGGACTAAGAGATGGAAAGATGTTGGCACAGAATGCACGAGTTCTGGCGGGGTNTTCCTCCTAGGCAAACCCAAACAAGCATCAGTCCTGTCCCCGTGCTCCACACTGGGGTCCCTCCCCACCCATGGTCACCCAAATGAGGTCCAGCAAGTGTGTGTCCTGTCTTGATCTTCCTGCACTGCCCTCGATGACACAGCATGGGTAGTCCAATGACGGCAGTCTACACTCTGAAGAGGCTGAGATCCCAGTAGCAAGACCTAACTGTGTCCTTGAGTGGATGGAACAAATTTTTTTTTTTTTTTTTTAGTCTTTTCGAAAAAGGGTCTCCCTGTAGCCCCAGCTGGCCTGGAACTCGCTCTGTAGACCAGGCTGGCCTTGAACTCACAAAGATCCTCCTGCCTCTGCCTCCCAAGTGCTAGGATTAAAGGCATGCACCACCACACCCAGCTAGATATTACTTTTAACAGAACTTATTTTAATCACACAACTTCTGGCTTGTGGAGCGACACAGACGTGGTTTTCTTACATAAATGGAGGTTTGTCACATCCCTGTCCTCAAATGGTTTGCCCCCTAGTTCCTCAACAATGACGTATTTGAAATATTCCTGCTGCTTTACACGAATTCATAAGAACTATTGACTGGGGCTGGAGAGATGGCCTAGCGGTTAAGAGTGCTGACCGCTCTTAGAGAGGACCCAGGTTCGATCCCCAGCAACCACATGGCGGCTGAGAACCGTCTGAAACTCCAATTCCAGGAGAACTCCAGTTCCAGGGGAATCCGACACCCTCTTCTGACCTCCACGGCATTGCACGACATGGGTGCACAGACTTGCATGCAGACAGTACATTCATACACATACAGAAATAAATAAAATTAAAGAAAAAAAGAACTATTGACTAAACAACTGTTATAATTCCTCAGAACTACACCATAATTTATACTTTCTCTGGATATGTATGTTCCTGTGTTAAACCTTTCTTAATAGCCATTGGAAAATTTACTTTAAATGATTCACTGAAACTGTTGTCTCATACAGATTGTTCTTTATATTCATGTGTCAATCACACTATTCCTTATAATTCATCTTCCAACAGTATTGTATTACTACGTCAGAGGTTAGAACATAGAAATACCTGTTCATTTACCAGTACCTTGGACAGACTCTTTGTTACTGCATGAATTTCTTTTTTAACCTTTCCATAGAGCAAAACGTTTCATTGACTGGATCATAACAGGCATTATTGGGCTTATAGCAATTATCACAGTAGGAACAGTTTCAGGAATGGCCTTACATAACTCTATATAAAATCGTGATTTCATTACCAGATGGCACAACCAGTCACACTCACTTTGGGCTCAGCAAGGACAGATTTGCTGCCCAAATTTCTGAATTTCGGGATACTATTATCTGGTTAGGAGATAATGTTGATCAGTTGTGTCAACAGTCGAAATTACATTGCCATTGAGACTTTTCTACTTTTTGTTTAACTAATACCCTCTATAACTCTACTGAACACCCTTTGAAGGAGGTGAAGAATCACTTTCTAGACCCCTGGCATAATTTGTATTTAAATATTTCAGAGTTACAAAAAGACATAGAACAGACATTTGCTCATACTCCCCCTGAACTATTTTCCTTAGATTTTTATGATGCTCTGTCCTCTACCCTGTCTAAATTTAGCCCAATTCATTGGTTTTCTGGGGCTTTGTTACTCCCTTTTATAATTGGACTTTGCTCAATTCTTTTATTTTGCATAGGATTCTGATGGGTCTGGCGGCACTCTTCAGAAACCCATGAGAAATTTATAGCTCTTGCTGTCAGTCTTAACAAGAAATGGGGAATTGTGGAGTGGTGAATTCTCTTGCTGGATGAATGCCAAAGGCTTGAAAGAAGCCTAAAGAGTTGGCGGAGGGCCAACTTGGTATGATTGTGCTTGAATGCTTGGGCTGGGTAGAAGCCTGCAGAGTTTGGCTAAGACTCTGCCCTGAATGCTTATACTTGGAATGTAAACACATGAATCATTACATATATTATTGCTGAAACCCAGTGTTACTATGTTCCCTGTTTACTTTTATGGCTAGGCCTACAGAACCTTGGATTCTGTTTCTCTCCTAAAGCCTTCCTTACATCTAGTACGTATGCATTGTGTAGCTTTCTGTAATTGTCCTGGGGTAACCTCTGCAAGCTGTGAGAGATATAAAAGCTCAAGATTCAGAAATAAATCTTTGTCAGTCTTCCTTTGAGTTGGCTGTCCATGTTCTACAACAGAGTGGTGGTCCAGGTCTTGGAACCTAGAGTTCCATATACCTCCTACTGGAGAAAAATCTGGGACAGGCTACAAGGCCCTAGGTGCTAACTTCAACAACAAATAATGGATTTCTTTGCTTCTCATCCACCCTTCCCCCTTCTTCTCCAAAGCCTAGGAGCTGCTCGCTAAAGAAAAAAAACTGTCAGAGGCCAAAAGGATAGTCATGGACTCTCATAGACTGGACTTTATTCCATCAATATAGTTACAAATACAGGTCTTTCCAGCCAAAGTTAAGAATTTGGGGTACAACTAAAGTCACCATCCATGTTAAAAGGGGAATCAAGGGGGCTGGAGAGATAGCCTAGCAGTTAAGAGCATTGACTGCTCTTGCCGAGGACTAGGGTTCAATCCCCAGCACCCACATGGCAGCTGAGAACCATGTGTAACTCCAATTCCAGGAGAACTCCAGTTCCAGGGGAATCCGAGACCCTCTTCTGACCTCTGCGACATTGCATGACATGGGTGCACAAACCTACATGCAGACAGTACATTCATACACATACAAAAATAAATAAAATTAAAAAAAGGGGAATCAAATAATACCTGTATGTCTTGGGGGCAGAAAACCATTGCTTTTAGGAGAAAAATGTTACTTTCTTATCTATGTCTTGGGAAGGAGGAAAAGCATTACTCTTAGAAAGAAAAATGTCACTCACATGATTATGTCTTGGGGGGAGGAAAAATGTTGTCTTTATATATGGGTTGTTGACAAAGCCCTATTGCCTGCTCCCAACCCAAGTCCCTCTAGGTCACCTAAATAATCCCTTTTGCTAGGACCAATCTCCACCTTAGGAGGTCGGCTTCCTGGTTTGTCAAAAGCCAAATTGGGGTGACAGCCCAGAGTGTCCTGGACCAATATTGGCTATCCCTATATCTCTTAAAATAGCAGCTCTACTCCATTTTAATAAATATGAAGGGGGACCTATAGGAATTAGGCCTTTTCTGGCTGGAGCAGAATCCTGCATCTCACTGTCCCCAAAACTCCATTGGAGCCAGGAAGGATGGGTCTTTCTGTTCGATGAATGAGGCCACATATCCTAAAAACTCTTTGTGCTCTGGTAGGAGCCATGTTGGGTTGCACTTCCCAGAGTATCCTCAAAAGAAAAAATAATAACACTATGTGACAACAGAGCTTTTTTTAATAAAAGAAAAACAGGGAGATGTATGGATTTCATTGGCAGAAGCACTTAGGAAGTCAGCTGCCAACCCTCAGCCTGGACTTCTGTTGGTCTCCTGCTTGCCTTTGAAAACCTGCCTGGTGCCAACTGTCTTTGATGCTTTGAGGAAAGCATTGTCACATATCTGTAGAGATCTGGAACATATGGTGTGAAATCCTGTATTTCCCATCCCCACAAAGTCCTGTATAAGAACCCTGGATTACAGCAATAAACTGAGTTATTTCCTCATGGAATTTCTCCCAGTCTTGTCTTTGAGTCCATCCCTTCTTTATTCTTTCTCTCCCTTTCTTGTCACAGGACATCACTTCCAATCTTCCTCCCCCATCTCTACCAGGGCTTAGGCCCAGGTTGTTAACCAGCTGGCTGGAACAATCCAGGGTGCTTGCAGTCCCGGGAGCTGCAGGACCTGGTCCAGAGAGGAAGAACACCCCTGGAAGGCTGGATGTAACACATCACTCATATATGTAAAAAAAAGAGAGATAGAAAGCAGATGCACAGTTTGGCCAACTGAAAAAGACAAAGCCAGATACATATATATGTGAATATATGAGGTTATATGTGAATATATATGTATATCTGTGAATATATATGAGATTATATGTGAATATATGTATATATGTGAATACATATGAGGTTATATATAAAAATACATAAACATCAAAATATATATAGTTAGCCAGGCATGTGGTGGTGCACACCTTTTGTCCCAGCATTTGGGAGGCAGAGGCAGGTGGATCGCTTTGAGATGGAGGCCAGTCTTGTCTACATAGTGAGTTCTAAGAGAGCTGGGGCTACAGGGAGATCCTGCCTCAAAAAGTCAGCCAGGAAAAAAAGAATACTTATGTTAATGTGCTTGAACTAAAAGGCTGTAGAAAAGACGAATGGTCTTTTCTACAGCCTTTTAGTTCAAGCCTTTAGTTCAAAAACATGAAAGCATACAATGCTGTTTACAAGAGTCACACTTAAAAAAAAAAGATGGTGGATCTAGGGTCCTGAACTCCACCCAGTTCACCCTCATCTCCTTCTTGCTGAGGAAGGAGTGCTCCATCCGGTAGGGCAGAGGAGACTGCCCAGGTTGACCAGGGCAGGAAGTTTTCTGCCACTGCTGCCGGGACCCCATCAGTGTGGAGAACCTGATGCCATCCAAAAATAAGGATTAATTTAGAAGAAACTGTGCAATATGTGTCCATGACAAAAGCTCTGAAGGTGAAATGGCCTCGTTTTGATGTGTCACTGGTTTTCTTAATTCAAAAGTTAAGATCTTGTCAGATCTGCTCCTGGGGGTGTTCTTGAGTTAAACAAGGTTGCCACCAAACTGGGAGTCTGGAAAATGTCTCAGATGGCACCGAACTGGTTGAGAATAATTCTAAGAACCACATTTGTGGGACAGGATCTGACCTTAACAAGTTTGGAGCTATGCCCCAGCAATGGAATCTGCAGGAGTAAGTTTTGGACTCACCAGCCATGGAAGTTGCTGTGCTCAGCAATTGTTTGGGTTAACAGATGACAAAGCAAATGAAAGACCGGCAAATGTAACCTATCAGGATATTCACAGAATTCAAGCCTTCCGGGTACAGGTTGTTACAGCAGTGAAGGCTCCAGAGGAAACCAGATAAGATGTTCTGGCTCCCAGAACAAGGCTGCTTGGATTCTATCACAGTACATATAAAACACACCAAAGGAGCCATTGATGGGAATTTGTGTGAGCCACAGCGGAACAACTCAAATGACAGGACACCTGATGGTCACACCCAGAATGCACAGAGGAGGAAGAAAATCCTCCATGACATGAAGAAGTCCTTTAAGTGAGCTGCTGATAGGGAATGGATTGAGGTCTTTTGAACATTCTGTGTGGATAAATCACACACTGGTTTGATCTTCAGCAATAAGTCTCCTGGGACAAGCTCTCCTCCGTCTGGATTAGCAGTAGCATGTGGAGTGACTCCTGCTTAGGTTACTGGAGAATTAAGGTTCCCATGTTCAAAATAAACTCTGGATAATTATTCACTGCTGTATGTCAGTGAAATAGATACTTTGCTCCTGAACTAACTTTATCACAAATAAAAACTTTACCACCCGGGAACAGATGGTCAGGTTGGGCACAGTTCATCATGGATTTTCCCTTCCCTGAAGGATGATGTAGTGAGTCACAGAAAAACTGCCTTTCACTGGTTCATGTTTGCAGTTAGTTCTTGTGACTTGGCCAGGTCTGCATACAGAGCCATGTGTGGTGTCTGGATATATCTGTATAATGTTTAAATTACTTATTAAATATGCCACTTTACCCAGCCAAAGGAAAAAAAAACAGAGTCACAATTAATAAAGAAAGAGAGAAAGGATGAAATCAAAAGAATGAAAACCTAGAGAAATGTAGACTCTAAGCAGACAGTGCCTGGTGGAGATCTGGTGACATGAGAGATGGCTTTGAGAAAAATGTTAGGGAAGAGAAGAGAGAAGAGAACAGGAGAATAATCCCAGTGTAAACCTGTATGCTCTCAACAACATAGCTATGAAATCTATAAAGCAGAATTTGCAGAGTTGAAAGAGGATGTGAGGGGCTGGAGAGATGGTGTGATCAGCCACCTCACGATTGCCCATAGTTATGCCATATTATGAACATCAGCTGAGCCCAGTCATTAAAACTTACCCAAAAGAATAGGAATAGAGGAAAAGTTTAATTCAATTGAAGTTGGACAGGAGTTTGGAGAACAGGTCAGCATGTACCTTGTTGCTTAGAAACTAACTCACACTGCATGGGTTATGTCCTTTATGTTTGGCTTGTTTTAGAGAATAAGAATTGTTGGACGGGCTTATCACTCCTAAGCTTGGGAGCTTAAGCTTTACCCCCTTGGATATGGTTTTTCCTATACAAATGCCTCCCAGCTATGACTAGGCACACTCTCTCGCACACACAGAAAGTAGATTCCATTAATACTGTCCTGGTGGAAATGAATATGTTATTTAAAAATTTTTCCATAATTATTTTGTGTGTGCATGCTTGTGTGTATGTGTGTGTGTGCTTTGCTTATATGTATGCATGTGTACTGTGATGTGCATGCAAAGCCCTTGGATGAGAGAAGGGAGTGTTCAGTGCCCTGAAACTGGAGTTAGAGATGGTTGTTAGCCACCATGTGGGTGGTGGAAAGTGAACCCACATCTTCTACAAGAGCAGCCACTGCTCTTAACTGCTGAGCCTCCTCTCTGGCTTCAGATATGAATATAGTTATGTCCCACAATGTCCCAATCAAGCTATTGAATCACTGGACTCCAAAGAAATGGGTATTTCTCCTGGCATTTTAAACAGTGCCAAAGAGAAAGAGAACTTTGTTCCCTGGGAAAGAGGTTTCACCTACTTTTTTTTGTTTCACCTGCTTCTATCAGCTTCTCAGGCGACCTTGCAGGAAGAGACTGGAGCTCAGAGCACAATGGGTCCTGGTGGGCACACCTTGGCTTGGATGGCTGAGCTGTGTGCATCCCTGGCCCTCTATGTAACCTTGAATGTCACTTTCTGACCATGAAGATGGAGGGGAGGGGTCACTGGATGTCTTTGCTCCTCTTGCCAAGGTGGCTCCATGGAATAAATCTCCTTTTCCTGCTGTTTATTATCATTTTTTTTGTCTTTTTGAGACAAGGTCTCCCTATAGCCCCAGCTGTCCTAGAACTCACTCTGTAGACCAGGCTGGCCTGGAACTCACAGACATCCACTTGCCTTTGCCTCCTGAGTGCTAGGATTAAAGGTGTGTGCACCTCGCCCAGCTTAAAGACAGTTATTAGGCACATGTGGGTGCTGGGAATTGAACCTGGGTCCTCCACAAGATCAGTCAGTGCTCTTAACCACTGAGCCATCTCTCCCGCCCCCAGTATTGTGGTTTTAATTGGCTTCTTGTGGTCAGGTGGTGGAACTGGGCTTCCTGGAGTACAGACTGTGACCTCAAGCTGGGTAACACCCTCAGACTCACACCAAGCTCACTGTACAGGGGCACAGTGAGGTCTCCTACTCAGCACTTACCTGCAGGTGACCCCAGTGAATCCTTCAGGATCATTATCATCAGCAGTTGGCACAGGGCTCTGGGTTCCAGGGACACCATCTTCACCTCTCCTCCACAAATACAAAAATATTGAAATAATTTCATGCACTCTATCAGACCATAGTGCAATAAAGCTCATTATAAACAGCAGGATAAGCCCTACTATCTACAAGAACACATGGAGACTAAACAACACACTCCTGAATAATTAATGGGTCAAAGAAGAGATAAAGAAAGAAATAAAAGCATTCCTGGAACTGAATGACAATGATAATACAACACAACAAAACCTATGGGATACTTTAAAAGCAGTCCTAAGAGGTACGTTTATAGCCCTGGGTGCCTACATTAGAAAAACAGAAAGAGCACAAGTGAACGATCTAACACTACAGCTAAAAACACTTGAGAGATAACAACAAATGAGCCCTAAATGCAACAGACAGGAAGAAATAACAAAAATCAGAGCAGAAATCAATGAAATAGAAACAAAGAAAACAACACAAAAATCAATGAATCTAAAAGTTGGTTCTTTGAGAGAATAAGCAAGATAGACCTCTAACCCAGTTAACCAAAAGATAGAAAGAGCAACTCCAAATCAATAGAAAATCCATGATGAAAGGGAAAATATCACAACAGACAATGAAAAGATCCAGACAATGATATGGGACTACTTCAAAAACCTATACTCTACTAAGTTTGAAAACCTAGAAGAAATGGATGAATATCTGAAGTCCTGGGAAATCACCAAAGCTCAACCAAGAAGAGATCGATAGCTTAAACAGACCCATAATACATGAAGAAATTGAAGATATAATAAGAAACTTCCCAGATAAAAAAAAGCCCAGGCCCAAATGTTTTATAGAATTCTGATGGTTTCACATCAGAATTCTATAAAACATTTCAAAAAGACTTACAACCATTATTACTCAAATTGTTTAGAAGGATACAAACAGAGGGAATTCTCTCAAATTCCTTATATGAAGCCAGCATCACTCTAATATCAAAATCAGGAAAAGGTACAACCAAAAAAAGAGAAATATAGACCCATCACATTAATGAACGGAGATGCAAAAATTCTCAACAAAATACTTGCAAACTGCATATGGACCCACATCAAGAAGATGATCCATCATGCCCAAGTTGGATTCATATCAGAGATGTAGGGATGGTTCAACATATGAGATTCAATAAATATCATAAAACACATAAATGACTGAAAGACAAAAAACACAATCATCTCAATTGATGTGGAAAAAGCCTTTGACAAAGTCCAACACCCCTTCATGCTTAAAGTCCTAGAGAGAATTGGATTAGAGGGATCATTCCTCAATGTAATCAAAGTCATATACAGGAAACCCACAGCCAATATCATCCTACATGGGGAAATGACAGAAGTATTCCCCTTAAAGGTAGGAACTTGGCAAGGCTGCCCCCTGTCACCACTCCTTTGATCCATTTTGCCAACACCACTTGCTGAAGATGCTGTCTTTCCTCCATTGTGGTCTTCTGGCCCCTTGTCAAATATGAGTGGCTGAAATTGTATGAGCTCAAGGTTTGGATCTTCATATTTATTTCCAGTTGGTCAACTGGTCTGTTTTTCCGTCGAGTACCAGGCTGTTTATGACTATAGCCCTGTGTACAGTGATGTCGAGACTTAATGTATATAGCGACCCCCTGTAATGCTCTCTCTCACTCAGGGTTTCAGCTTTGGATCTCGATTCGGGTGGCGTCTTTCATTCCAAATGAATTGAGGATTTTTCCAAAGCTCTTGGTGACAAGGAGATTGCAGAAGGATCGCCGTCGTCGCCTCCACACGTTAGTGGTGGTGGGGATGGCTTCGCCATACTGACCTTTTTGGAGTTGTTCGGGTGGTGGGCTTGGCTATTGTGCGAGAAGCTTTGCTACTATACTACCTCTGCTAACACCCTATGTTTGGGTAGGGAGGATATTTACTTTATATTTTATTTACCCAATCCATCGAGCAATGGGAGGTTTGTTCCATCTCGAATGTCTTCCATCAATTCACTTTATTTGCACAGGGTTTTAAACAACTTTTTGTGTAGAGATCCTTGGTGTCTTGGTTAAGGTTGTTCCCTAGGGTATTTTATTGTTGATATGTGAGTGGAAGGTCTCCTTTAGTCTTCTTCAGTTTGCTGTTGTTGGTGTAAAAGAAAAGGCTACTGATTTTTCTCGACTTATTTTGTATCCTGCCAATTCACCAAAGCTCTAATCGTTCTAGGAGTTTTCTGGTTGGAGTTCTTAGCATCCCCTTAGGTAGACAATCATAACATCATCAAAAAGGGATAGGCTGGACCTTTCCTTTTTCCATTAGACTCCTTTAATTCCTCTTGCCTTATTGTCCTGGCAAGGGTTTCCAACACTATATTGAAAAGGGTAGGTGACAGGGGGCAGCCTTGCCTTCCTAAACTAAGGGGGAAGATGCTTCTGATTCCCCAATTCAGGATGATATCTGGACTGTGAGCACGAACCAGATTTGCGAGTTTCCATCGATGTTGGCTGTTACATTGAGGAATGACCCTTCCAGACCAATCCCTCCAGGACTTTAAACATGAAAGGATTGTTTTTGGATCACTTGCTGCTTTTCGCCTACTGATGGTAGTTTTCAGATTTGATCATTTCGGCTTTATCCCGGTGTCAAAGGTCCTCTCTCTCCGGCTTATCAATTTGGAAGATGATGGTGTCGGTTTTTGTCTTCAAATCCATGATAAATGTTGATGTTTATTATTGATTTTCGTATGTTAAACAATCCCTGCATCTCTGGTGAGAATCCAACTTGGTTTCACAATTCGATGGGAGGTTGATGATCTTCTTGATGTTGAGTCTGTATGCAGTTGCCAGAATCTCTGTTTAGAATGCATTGTTGGTTCATATGGAGATGTGGGATCTATAGTTCTCCTTTGGTTGTATCTTTATCCAGTTTGGTAAGTGCGTAATGCAGCCTCTTAGAAGGAAATTCATGGAAGAAGTCCCTATGTATTGTATCCCTTCTGAACAACCATTAGTGAGTACATAATCGGTTGATAGTCTTTTTGATAATTTTATAGAATTCTGAGCTGAAACCAATCGAATCTAAACTTGGGCCTGGGCGTTTTGTCTGGGAGTTTCCAATTAGTATCTCTTATTTCTTCATTGTTTATCGGCTGTCTGTTAAGCTGTCGATCTTTTCTTGGTTTGAGCTTTGGTGGAGATTCAACCACAAGGATTGCAGATATTCATCACAAATTCTTGCTCTAGGTTTTCAAACTTAGTAGAAGTAAAAGTTTTTAGTGAGCGCCGTATATTTTGATTATTTCCTGTTGTGATATTCCCCTTTCACCACAGATACTATTGATTTAGAGTTCTCCCTCTCTTCTTTGGTTAAACTGGGTCGAGGATCTGTCTATCTATCTTAATTCTCTTCAAGAACAACTTGAGATCATTGATTTTTTTGCTGTATTGTTCTTTGTTTCTATTTCATTGATTCTGCTCTGATTTTTGTTATTTCTTCTTGCTGCTCGTTTGTCCAGGGTCTCATGTTGTTGTATACCCTCTTCAAGTTTTTTAGCTGTAATGTAGACAACTTCACGTTGACTCTTTCTGTTTTTCTAATTGTAGGCACAAAGGGCTATAAATCGCCCTCTTAGTACTGCTTTAAAGTACCCATAGGTTTTGTTGGTTTCGTTTTATCTATTGTGATGTCAGTTCCAGAAGTTAATTGCCTTTTATTTCTTCCTTCTTTTGCGGCTGGGACCAGAGGGCCGGTGCTAGTGGGCTGAACCTTGGTGCGGACGGTGGGTTTTTATATTATGTTACCTGGGCAGGCATCTGCCGCCTCTGCCGCAGGTAGGGGGCCGTGGGCGGGACCGTCCTAGTTCTTTTGCGCCGGACCAGAGGGCGGGTGCTAGTTGGTCTGCACTTTGGTGCAGGCGGGAGTAGTTTGTGGGCAGGCATCTGCCGCTCTGCCGCAGGTAGGGGCCGTGGGCGGGACCGTCTACTGTTCTCATTTGCGCCGGGACCAGAGGGGCCGGTGCTAGTGGTCTGCAACCTGGCGGACGGTTGGAGTTACCTGGGCAGGCATTTGCCGCCTTTGCCGCAGGTAGGGGCCGTGGGCGATACAGTCCTACATCTTTTTTGCGCCAGGACCAGAGGGCCCGGTGCTACTGGCCTGCACATTGGTACGGACGTGGGGTAGTTTACCCTGGGCAGGCATCTGCTGCTTCTGCCGCAGGTAGGGGTCCTTGGGTGGGACTGTCCTACATCTCTTTTGTGCCAGGACCAGAGGGACCAGTGCTAGAAGTCTGCACCTTGGTTCGGACGGGAGTAGTTACCTGGGCAGGCAATCTCTGCCTCTGCCGCAGGTAGGGGCCGTGGGCGACCGCCTTACCATCTCTTTTGGCCAGGACCAGAGGGGCCGGGTGTAGTGGTCTGCACCTTGGTGCGGACGGTGGGGTAGTTACCTGGGCAGCATCTGCCGCCTCTGCCGCAGGATAGCGGGCCTGGCAGGACGTGCCCGTCCTACGTCTCTTTTGCGCCAGGACCGAGAGGGGCCGTGCTAGTGGTCTGCACCTTTAGGTGGGGCTGCGGGCACGGCTAGGTCAGGCATCCCCCCCCCCGAAATTGGTGAGAATCCAAGTGACCTTTTGGAGAACCTTCGGAGCAAGAAGAGAAGAGTGGTTTACAAAATTGAAACCTAGACAGTCAATACTCCCATAAACAAGGAGGAGGGACGAAAGAAAGGGAAAAAACAGCTATAGGAGGAAAGTAAAACCATCTCCCAACATAGTGAAAAAGGTATTTGTGATCTGAACCAGAAAAGGGAAGCCCACATGCCAGGCACACGAAGGGACAACATAGGGAAAGGCACAGGAAATTCCTGCATCAAGCGCTACCAAACCTGTAGGGAGATAGCTACAATGGAACCCCATGGAGGAGACCCAGGGAACAGATCTTAGAGGAATAAAATTGCAGACCTATGCAGAGGAATTAAAGAAAATAAAGAGAATTCAGAGAAACTAAGAGAGAAATGAAAAATCAAAAGGACCTAGAGGATACAATGACAAACATACAGAAAGAACTAAAGGAACAGATTGGACAAACTCCAGAAAGAACTAGAAGGAGAAAAAATAAGGAATAAGAGAACTAAAGAGAGAATGAAAACCTCAAAAAAGACCTAGAGGGAAACAATTGGACCAAACTTCAGAAAGAAATAAGAGAAAACAGACCGACAAAACATCCACCAAGAACAGAGGGAGAAAAAAACAAACTCCGAAAGGAAGTAGAAAACACTGAAAGGAAGCCAACCACAAAGTAAGGACACCAAGAAGAGATTGAGAAGCCAAGAAGAGATTGAGAAGCTCAAAAAGGAAATGGAATACTAAAGAAAACACAGGATTGAAATGAAAAAGTAATTAGAACACACATTCAATTCAAGAAGAAAGGGAAAGGAAAAGCCTTCAGAAGTTAGAATTGAGGAAGCAGAACAAGAATATCAGATCTGGAAATAACACAAGCAATTAAAAAAGCTCAAATAAAGATTATGAAAAAATTTAAAAAATACTTCCTTCTTCAATAATAGTGCTTAAACACTTAGCCAGAGCAATAGGCAAGAGAAAAAAGAATTAAAGGAGTACTAATTGGAAAAAGAGGAAGTCAAGCTATCCATTTTTTGCTGATGATATGATTGATTACTTAAGGGATGCTAAAAACAATCCACCAGAAAAAACTCCTAGAAATTATTAAGAGTTTTAAGAGTTTCAGTAAAGTGGGCAGGATACAAAATTAACCTACAAAATCAAGTAACCTAAAAAAAAAGAAAAAAGAAAAAAAAAAAAAAAAAACCAACAACAAGCAACTGAAGAATGAAGCGAAGGAGAACTTCTCACTTACAATAGCCTCAAAAACAATAAGATACCTTGGAACAAAACCTAACCAAAGACTCCAAGGATTTCTAAAAAAACTTAACCCCTGAAGAAGGAGATGAAGAAGAGATCAGAAGATGGAAAGACCTCCATGCTCATGGATTGGGAAAAATTAACATACATTGTAAAAATGTCCCCTTCTACCCAAACTACATTATCAGAATTCAACCGGATCCCAATAAAATCCCCAAAGGCTTCTTCACAAGCTTTCGAAAAAGTCCTTAATTTCCATATAGAAAAACAAAAGATCCCAAATAGCCAAAACAACCCTGTGAGAAAAGAGGAAACAAGGGGTGGTCTCCATACTGACTCAACTGTAATACAGGGCTATGGTCATAAAAACAGCCTTGTCTTGGCACAAAACAGACCTGTTGACCATTGGGAAACAAAACTGAGATCCAAAACTTGAGGCAATCATACAAATTTCAGCCACCTCACTTTTGACAGGGGGCCAAGAAGACACAATGGAGGAAGACAGCATATCTATCAGCAAGTGGTGTTTGGCAAAACTGGATCAGCACTTGTAGAAGAATAATTGTTAAAAACCCTACCTCTCACCCTGTACAAAAGAAAACTCTATAATGGATCAAAGATTTTAACGTGAAACCCAAAACTCTGAAGGCGATAGAAGAAAAAGTTGCAGTAGCCTACAAGACATTAGCATAGGAAAAGACTTCCTAAAATCACACGGCAGCTTCACAAGAAATAAGGACAACAATTTAACAAATGGGAACTCATTAAGCTCAAAAGTTTCTGTACAATCAAAGAAACAATCAAGGAAATGATGGAGAAACACAGAGTGGGAGGAAATCCTTACCCATGAATATATCTGACAAAGCAATTGATTTCCAGAATATATAAACTACTATAAACTACTCAAAAACAAAGCAGATAAGGAAAACAAATGAATCACTCAAAAAGATGGAGCAAAGGACTGAACAGAGACTTCACAAGTGAGGAATTAGGATGGCTGAGAAACAATCTTAAAAAATGTTCAACCTCGGGGGCTGGTGCACTGCTTAATCAATCAGCACTTGAAGGGCAAGCAGTGCGATCTTATCTGAGTTCAAGCCAGCCTGATATACATAAGAAGTTCTAGGCTGCCGGGCGTGGTGGCACAAAAAAAAAAAAAAAAAAAAAACACCAAAATAAAATAAAAAAAAAA
>VZQC01012462.1:0-14994 GCA_009823505.1 Rhizomys pruinosus | reverse complement strand
CACGGTTTCAGAAAGCCACAGAGGCCAGGCAGAGTGCAGCAGCAGCATCCCTGAATAAAGAAGGCCCTGATAGGCCATTGTGTGAAGCTGTGAGTGTGAAGCCTGGTTGGCATCAGAGACCCCAAGAAGACTCTCGAGATGCCAGACCTGTGAGATATTTGCCAAGGAGAGCTGCATACGGGGAGTGGTACCAGCCTAAGAAAGAGATGAATGTTGCAAGCAAAGCTGGAAAAGCTGAGCCATGTAAGCCCTTTGGAAGTCAAGTCCCAGAAGTCGTATGTGGAGCTACAGGACTTGGCGTTTGCCCTGCTGGTTTTTGGTCTTGTTTTGGTCCAGTAATTCCTCACTATGCCTCTATTCCTCCCTTTTGGAATGGGAATGTGTATTTGGTTCCACTGTATGTTGGGAGTATGTAATTTGTCTTTTGATTTTACAGGAGCTTACAGTTTGGGAGATTGGCATGAGTCTCAGAGACTTTGGACTGTGGACTTTTGAATGGCATTGAGACTGGTAAAGACTGTGGGGACTTTTAAGGTTGGACTAAATGCATTTTGCATTTTATATGGTCAAGAGCCTATGGGGGGTCAGGGAGTGGAATGTGGTGGTTTGAATGTGTGTCCCCCATAGGCTCTAGGTATTCAGTCATTTGTCTCCAGTTGGTGGCTCTGTTTTTGGAGGTCTTGGGGTGTGTGGCCATGCTGCAGGAAGTGTGTCACTGGGGGCAGGCTTAGTGAGCTTAACTAGCCTGGTCTACAGTTGCTCCCTCTCTGTTTTCCTGTGCTCTTTGCGATATGTGACTCTCGGTTTGGTGCTCCAGATCCAGCCGCCACGCCTCCTGCCACAATGGACTCTAATTCCCTGGAACCGTCAATCATAAGCTCAAATAAACTCTTCCTTTTATAAGTTCCTTTGTCTGGTGTTTTATCACAGCAACAGAAAACTGACTAATACACAGCCTTTCTGCTGTTGTTCAATATTACAAGAACATTTAAAAAACATACTCTTGGGCTGGAGGGATATCACAGCTGTTAAAAGTTGAGGCTAAGAACCACAAACAAAACAAAACAACCCTATACTCTACTAAATTTGAAAACCTCATAGAAATGGATGAATGTCTGAAATATCGGAATTTACCAAAGCTTACTGAAGAAGATATTGAGAACTTAAATAGACCGATAACAAATGAGGAAAACAAAATAGTAATTCAAAACCTCCCAACTAAAAAAATCCCAGGCCCAGATGGATTTACGGAAGAGTTCTATAAGACCTTTAGAGAAGACATACAACCACTATTACTCAAATTGCTGAAAAGAATAGAAACAGGGGAAAATCTCCTAAATTCTTTCTACAAAGCCAGTATCACTCTAATGTCCATAACAGGCAAAGATACAACCAAAAAAAGAAAACTATAGGCCCATTTCATTAATGAACATAGATACAAAAATTCTCAACAAAATACTTGCAAAACACATACAGGCACACATCAAAAAGATCATTCACCATGACCAAATCAGAGATACAGGGATGGTTCAACATATGAAAAATAATAAATATAAAATACACAAATGGGCTGAAAGACAAAAACCACATGGTTATCTCAATTGACACAGAAAAAGCCTTCAACAAAATCCAGACTTCATGTTTAAAGTCCTAGACAGGGGGCTGGAGAGGTGGCTCACTGATTAAGAGCACTAACTGCTCTTGCAGAGGACCAGGGTTCAGTTCACATCACTCACATGGTGATTAAGAACTGTCTTTAGTGCCAGGAAGAGGCAGGTGGATTTCTGTGAGTTCAGGGCCAGCCTGGTCTATATAGCGAGTTCCAGGCCAGGGAGACCCTGTCTGGGTGAAACACACAAACACACACACACACGCACACACACACACACACACACACACACACTAAAAATAAATAAAGTCCTACAGGGAATTGGACTGGAAAGAACATTCCTCAACATAATCAAAGCTGTATACAAGAAACTCACAGCAAACATCATCCTAAATGGGGAAAATTAGAAGCATTCCCCCTTAAAATCAGGAACCCAGCAAGGCTTCCCCCATCTCCACTCCTCTTCAATATAGTGCTTGAAACGCTTGCTACAACAATAAGACAAGAAAAAGAAATTATCTAATTGGAAAAGAGGAAGTCAAACTATCCCTTTTTGCAGATGATATGATAGTATACCTAAGGAATGCAAAGAACTACACCAAGAAACTCCTAGAAATGATCAAGAGTTTCAGGAAAGTAGCTGGATACAAAATTAACCAAGAAAAATCAGAAGCCTTTCTTTACACCAACAACAAACAAATGGAGAAGGAATAAAAGGAAACCACGCCATTCACAATAGCCTCAAGAAAATAAAATACATTGGATCAAACCTAACTAAATACACCAAAGATCTCTATAATGAAAATTTTAAACCCCTGAAAAAGGAGATTGAAGAAGATACCAGAAGATGGAAAGACCTCCCATGTTCATGGATTGGAAAAATTAATACAGTAAAAACGTCCATCCTACCCAAACTAATATGCAGATTCAATGTGTTCTAGTTTCTCTTCCATTGCTGTGGCAAAACACAGGAGTTGAAGCACAGGCCATGGAGGAATGCTGCTTATTGGCTTGCTTCCCTGGCCCATGCCCAGCCTGCCCTCTTATACAGTACACAACAACCTGCCCAGGTTGGCACCACCCATAGTGGGCTGGGCACTCCCACATTGCTCAATAATCAAGACAATACTCCACAGATGTGGCCACAGGCCAGTCCAATGGAGCCAATTCCCCAATTGAGGGTCCCTCATCCAAGGTGTGTCAAGTGGACACTAAAGCTATCCAGCACAATTGACCCCTTGTCATCTTAACACACAAAACACATCACTATTAAACCACCACCTTTCCAGTTCTTGTCTCCAAAGTATGATGTTAACATTAACCACAACCTAAGACAGTACAACCTTAAAAGCCCCACAATCCTTAAAAGGTCCAAACACTTAAAAGTTCACAGTCTGTTAAAAGTCTCTTAACTGTGGGCTGCTGTAAAATCCAAAACACGTGCTGTCTTATTTCAAAGGGAAGAATAAGGCACACTTAAACAAAACCTAAGTCCAGCAATGTAGCTCAAGGCTGGATACTTGGGATTCACTCACTATCTTCTGGGCTCCAAAGGGTTTCAGCAGCTCCCCTTCTCTGACTCTGCCATCCACAGCACACAAAGCTCATCTCACAGGCCCAGCCTGACTCCATTCCACACCTGCCGCTGCTCTTTGTGGTCATCCCATGGTCCTGGCATCTCCAAAAAGCTGGGGTCTTCACTGCAACCGAGGTGCACTTCCACCAATGGTCTTTCCTGACATCTCACAGTGCCAAGCCTCGGCTGCTCTCTGTGACCCCCCTCAAATTTCAACATGAGAACCATATAGGAGACTCTTACACACTACCAAGTCCTGCTTCTGACTTGACATGGAGGCTCAGGCCCCTTCTAGAACATAGCTTCTGTGTGCTGACCCTGAAGAAATTTTTCCCAGATTTCACCACAGTGATGCTGGTCTCTTGTCACTTACAGCTGATTCTTCAGCCCCAGCTGACCAGAACCCACAGATTAAACAGTCCTGATGATCTCTGCTTCCCTTTGAAACTAGAAACTTCACAAGCCAGGCCTCCATCTTCTACAACTCTTTCAGAATAACTGTTCCAAGTTCCACAGACACGATTTTTAGGCATTCAATGATTTTTCTAGCCCAAGTTTCCAAATGCTTCCACAATCCTTCCCCAAAACACCAAGGTCAGGTCTGTCACAGCAATACCCCACTCCTGGTATCAATTTCTGTTCTAGTTTGTCTTCCATTGCTGTGACAAAACACTCTGACCGACACCAACTTGAGGAGGAAAGGGTTTATTCAGCTCACATCTCCTGGGTCACAGTTCATCACTCAGGGAGCCCAAGGCAGGAACTCAGAGCAGGAACTTGGAGGCAGGAGCTGAAGCACAGGCCATGGAAGAATGCTGCTTACTGGATTGCTCCCCTGGCCCATGCCCAGCCTGCCCTCTTAAATGGCACACAACAACCTGCCCAGGTTGGCACCACCCATAGTGGGCAGGGCGCTCCCACATTGCTCAACAATCAAGACAACACTCCACAGATGTGGCCACAGGCCAGTCCAATGGAGCCAATTCCCCAATTGAGGCTCCCTCAACCCAGGTGTGTCAAGTTGACACTAAAGCTATCCAGCACACAATGCAATCCCAATCAAACTCCCCATGAGTTTCTTCTCAGACTTAGAAAAAAATCCTTAAATTCATATAGAAAAACAAAAGTCCCTGGATAGCCAAAGCAACCCTGAGCAAAAAGAGCAGCCCAGGGGAAATAACTATACCTGACTTCAAACAATATTACAGGGATATTGTAATAAAACAGCCTGGTACTGGCATAAAAACAGACAGATCAATGGAACAAAATTGAAGATCCGAACCTGAGCACATGCAGTTTCAGCCACCTCACACTTGACAAGGGGGCCAAGAAGACCCAATGGAGGAAAGACAGCATCTTCAGCAAATGGTGCTGGGAAAACTGGATTGCCACTCGTAGAAAGATGAAGCTGAACCCCTTTCACTAGGCACAAAAATCAACTCCAAATGAATCAAAGCCCTCAATGTAAAATAGAAACTCTGAAAAAGATAGAAGGAAATGTTGGCAGTAAACTATAAGACATAGGTGTAGGAAAAGACTTTCTAAATCAGACAGCCACTGCACTGGAAACAAGGTAAAAATAGACAAAGGGGACCTCACTAAACTCAAAAGTTTCTGTACAGCAAAAGAAACAATCAATAAAGTGAAGAGAAAACCCAGAGCGGGAGGACATCTTCACCAGTGATACATCAGATCGAGCATTAACATCCAGAATATGTAAACTACTCAAAACCAAAAGATCAAGCGAAACAAAACCCCAACACTCTCAAAAGGTGGAGTAAAGAGCTGAATAGAAAATTCACAAATGAAGAAGTGAAGATGGCTGAGAACCATCTCAGAAAGTGTTCAACGTCGCTAATAATTAAGGAGATGCAAATTAAAACCAGCTTAAGATTTCACCTTACCCCAGTAAGAATGGCCAAGATTAGGAAAACAAATGACACCAAATGCTGGAGAGGTTGTGGAGAAAGGGGAACACTCGTCCACTGCTGGTGGGAATGCAAACTAGTGCAATCCCTATGGAAGGGAGTATGGAAAATTCTTAAAAGACTGAAAATGAACCTACCACCTGACCCAGTCATACCACTCCTGGGTATATACCCACAAGACTCATCCTATCACAAAGACACATACACATCTATGTTTATTGCACCTCTCTTCACAATAGCAAAAACTTGGAAGCAACCCAAATGTCCCTCAACTAACAAGGGGATACAGAAAATGTGGTACATATACACAATGGAGTTCTATGCAGCAATAAAGAAAGATGACATCATGAACTTTGCAGGTAAATGTATGGAACTAGAAAACATTGTGCTAAGTGAAGTAACACAGTCCCAGAAAAGCAAACTATGTATGGTGTCCCTCATTTGTGGATGCTAGCACAAAATCCCTAGTTGCAAAGCAAAATGAGCATTGTCTATGTTATATTTCTTTTTTATATGAAAGCAGCAGTATGGTTAAAAGGTGAATCCCTTAATGGGCTTGAGAATTAACCTACTACTTATGTTTAGATTTTGTAATATTGGTATATGACTGGAGGATATGTATGCATATTTTGAAGTAATATAAAATTAAAGGGGAAAATGTGAAAAAAAGACTGAAAGAAAGATGCAAGACATGTATGACAGAATGCAGGAACAGGGGTAGGTGGGGGGCATGGAAAGGGGAGTGTGTCTAAATTGAACTGAGAAATGATGTATGAAATACACAAAACATCAATAAAAATAATATAAAAAACAGTTTATTCTGGAACAAATTAGTGATCATGGCCCATATTCCATCCTGCAATATGTTAACAGTTTAGTGAGTTTTATAGTAACAAAACAAATAAAATCGTAAATTAGAGCACTTTACAAAAACATTGATGGAAATAAACGTGGTTACAGCAAAAGAGAGATCTCAGCTCTAAGACTCAGATGCGCTGAAGACACGCAGCCTTTTAGTTGGTGGAAGCTGGAGCTCTGTTAAGTTAGAGCATTCGAAAAGGAATGTACTTACCCTGTAATTCTTTAAGGAATAGTAGTCTGATATTTGATAATGTAATGTTTAAGGAAACTTTAGAAATCATAATTGGCTTAAATAACAACTATGTGTATGTAGTTTTAATGTTATTAATTGATTTGGAAACATATTCAATAAAACTTGAAGAAGGAGAATGAGGAGGGAGGGGCAAAGCCATGAGGCCTTGCAGGCTAAATCCTGCATGGCAGTTAGACACGAGGCTGACTGGCAGCCACAGACAGAAAGGGGAAAGGAAGCTTTAGAGAAAAAGTAAAGACGTACAAGATCCTAGGGCAGCCCAAAGCATTAGAGAAGGCATGCTTAGAAAGGGGCAGGAAGAAGAAAAGGAGAGATTATGCTTTTCTGAAGAATTCAGCAAACGGGGCAGACTTACAGAGAGCTACATGTCTGTGGGCAGATCCAGAAGCACTGCACTGAAAACCAGGGCTCCAGACAAGAAAAGCTCATGATCTCATAACACACTAGGTACTCCACCCGTCTTTAGGGCATTAACGCACTGTGTATTCCACCCACCTTTAGGGCATTAACGCACTATGTATTCCACCCACCTTTAGGGCATTAACGCACTATGTATTCCACCCACCTTTAGGGCATTAACGCACTAGGTACTCCACCCATCTTTAGGGCCACCTGGTCACTGTCAGGGATTGTAGTCGTACAGCTCTTCCTAATTGTGTTTATGGCTCCTTAGCTCTTTTCACACTCCAGAATTTCAGACCCTGGAGTCATAAAAAAAAAAAAAAAAAAAAAAAAGAAAGGAAGGTTGGTGTGGACACTGGTAGGAGTAGGGGCAATGTGTCTTTTCCTTAACTGCTTCAGGCTGTCATGGAGTGAATAGGGAGGAAGGGAGAGAGCCCTCTTAATGGTATCCAAGTTTGAGCCCATCGGGTCCTTCAGGCTGGACACCCTGGAATTCTTTTCAAGTTCCTTTTCAAGTTCTTCCTCCATGTCTGAGACTGGGAGAGGCTGATATTCCTCAGGCAGGAACAGCCGAGTGAGAGTAGAGGAAGTGAGAGCCTGTATTCTCTGTTGTAGAAAATCCGAAAGAAGTTTGAGTATACAGGGCCCCAAATGAGAGCCAGGATGATCAAGTAGACGGGCCCTGTGAAGGGCACCAGCCGTGATCCCCAGGAGGAATTCCAAAAATGCTGCCACCCATCGGACTGAGTTCTGGTTCGGGATTCTAGTCTTTCCAGTAACTATTTGCTCTTGTCCCTTACTATCCCAGACAAGTTGGTATACAAACACCATTCCTCTACTAACATGGCACAGACTCCACCTTTCTCAGCAGTGATGAGATCAAGGCCGTGCCTATTCTGTGATACCATGGCTTCCAGGGAGCCTAGCTGTGTCTCAAGTGTGTCTATTCCACTTTATAGTTGTTCTAGGTCTTCTGTCACCTGTTGGGTGAGCTGGCTGTGCTGTACCTGCTGGAGGCCAATAGCAGTTCCTCCCCAAATGGTTGGTCCCACCATAGCCATCCCTAGCAGTACTATTGGGTACTATTGAGTCCCTCTTTACCCAGGTGAAGTTTGACTGTATCTTCATTTCTTTTCTAGAAAAAACCACAAGGTCTGGGACTGAGTACACTTTGTCACATAGGGGGCTTTGACAGGGATAGCAGGAGAAAATGCCTTTGGTAAAGGAGAAATATGTCCTATTAGGTGAATTAGGTGGTAATGGTGTACATGGAGGGAGGGAACCTATACATCTAGGCCCTCTAACATTTGTATCGGGGGCCCCTGAGACAGGGCTCCAGTGAGGAGGCATTTATTAGGCCAATTCCCCAATAGGACACATGGCTTGCCCAGAGGTATATCCAGCAATCTTTTTGCAAGTCTGCGCAGAGTTGGAACAACATGGCATGCCTGCTGTTTATAGGAGTTAATATTTGTTTAATGGACTCATCAGGGTCCAGAGGAGGAAAAGGGAAAGGGGAGGTTTGGGCTGTCCCCTTGTCTCATGGCCCTAGAAGGCTCCTCAGGATGGAGATTGGCATTTTGCCTCAAACCAGAGTGAGGTAGATTTAAGTTTTGTGGGGAACCAGGATGGTGGAGCCACAGGACAGAGGGGAGGGCACCCCCCACCCCCCATGGGCTCAAAGGGAGAATCTCAAAGTTTCCTGGCATGTTTTCAACATCAGCAGGTATGTGGACTGTGGCAAGGCTGCCATCTGCTGGCAAGCTTCTCTTCCACCACCATCCAAGGCCCAAATGGATCTTTCATAGTAATTTTCCATGCAGTACTGTTTAGTTCATCTTTAGGGTCCCTGGATGGAACTATCATATTGTGAGTAGACTGAGATCTTGGCCATGCTTCAGGAGTAGCCATGTTTACACATGACCATAGATTTAGGAGTGACCAATAGGCTCCCTCAAAGCAGTGGAACAGTTGTCCCCTGATTTCTGGCAGATGACTGCCAGAGCTTGCCCCTCATTAGAGTGAAGAAATGGAAAAGTCTCTGTGGATCTGGCAGATTTAGGGTTGTGGTCTTTGGGAGGGTAAGTTTTAGTTGACTTATGGGACTGCCATTGGATTTGGGGGAGAGGAGGGGTTCATCAAGATTTCCTTTCATTGCCTCATACAATGAATGACCAACAAGTGACAAGTTTGGGGATCTAGATATGGAAGAAATGAAAGAGCCCTAGAAATGACAATAAATTTCGTTTAGTTGAGGGTAAAGGATAAGTTAAAATGAGCCAACCACCTGACCCAGCCATGCCACTCCTGGGTATATACCCACAAGACTCATCCTACTGCAAAGATACATGCACATCCATGTTTATTGCAGCTCTGTTCACAATAACAAAGAGCTGAAACCAGCCCAAATGCCCCTCAACTGATGACTGCATGACAAAAATGTGGTACATCTACACAATGGAGTACTACTCAACAGTAAAGAAAGATGACATCATGAACTTTGCAGGTAAATGGATGGAACTCAAAGCCATTATGCTAAGTGAAGTAACACAGTCCCAGAAAAACAAGCAGCGAATGGTCTCCTTCATTTGTGCATGCTAACACCAAATCCCCAGATGAAAGGCAAGCTGAACAACATTATTGTTAGATTTCTGTTTATTTGAAAGCAACTATGTTCTTATAATGTAAATCTCTTAACGGACTCTAGGATCAATCCACCACTTACTTTCAGACTCTGTAATTACTGTATATAGTGGAAAGTATGTGTGATGGTTAGTCCTAGGTATCAACTTGACTAGACTAAGGAACAAATAAGAGAAAAAGGATCTTCAGATTGGACCACCTCAACCCGGATGGCCCACCCCAAATGTGGGCATTACCTTCTGCTGGCAGGCAGTATTAAAGGCCATGCCAGAGGGATCTGGTCACTTTTTCCCCTGTGGCTTGCCTCTCTCTCACTGGTGAGTCTGTCCTGTTGCTGTGATCAACTTTACGGATCCCAGCGTGTACTGAGACTGGCAGATCTCCTGGAATCCATCGGGCCTTCAGCACAAGATTGGGACTACTGAGACATCCAGCCTTGTCAACTGAGCAGTTCCCTGGATTCTCAGCCTCTCCAGTGTGGAAGGCAGCTACCATTGGACTCCTTGAACTCTGTCACGTGAGCAAATCAATAAATTGTATATAGCTATATATTCGTCCTGTTGCTTCTGTTTCTTTAGAGAACCCTGACTAATACAGATTTTGGTACCAGGAGTGGTTCTAGAGAAACAGAATTGAAAGGATGAATTTCTTTATGGGCTTGGTAGTCTCTGGAGCCAGCTCTCCAACCCAATGAAGCCTAGAGTTACTGAAGGCTCTCCTGGTGGCATGAAGAGGAATGATAATCCTTGGTGCAGACTATTTGATCTAATTATGAAGATAGATCCATTTGACTCACCTAACTCACCTCTTGTGAGAAGCAAGGAATTTAGCGACTCTATATATAAAACGTTCGAGAAATTGCAGAAAAATCAGGAAAATAATGATGTTGCCTTGTTGCTCCTAGCATGTCTGGATAAACTGTTAGACGAAAATATGGAGCTCGGTGATAAAAATGACCAGCTCCGGATTCGAAACAACAGTTTAAAGGTTTCCAAGTGTGCTCTGGAAGAGAATCTTCTCTCCAGCAGCCAAAGAGCTAAAGCAGCAGAAAATCAAGCTGGAGCCCTTATTATACGGTTGGCTGATTTACAACGCAAATTTAATTCCCAGCCACGAAAAGTGTCAGCAGTTAAAGTGAGAGCACTGGTGGGGAAAGGGTGGAACCCTGAAACTTGGGATGGAGATGTGTGGGAGAACTATGATGATGAGGATTTTGAACCCTTGGATTCTGAGGGATTTTCTTTATCTGAGGAATTAACCTCCCCACCCTCAGCAGAGAATCCACACCCTGCAGATCCCTCCTCCCCACCCTTGCCTCAGGAAGCTAATCTCCCCCTCCCAGTAGGAGCTAATGTCCCTCAGGGCCCAACAATTGTTGCCTCTAGACCTATAACCAGATTGAAGGCTAAGCAAGCCCCTCAAGGTGAGATAGAAAGTGTGGTCCACCAAACTGTCAGCCCATGAAAGAAAACAGCCAGAATTGACCAGAGTCCAAGATAACAGCTCCAGAGAAAGTAGATTGTTTTGCTTCTCATCCACCTGTGCCCTTTGTCTAAGCCTAGGGAAAAATCTGCGGAAGAGGGGGAGTGGTAGAATGTAAGGGCTGTGATTGGGGTGAATGGTGAAACTACAGCAATATAGCCTGGACACTCATTTGATCAACTTGATTGAACATACAAGCACCCGCCCCCTGCTGGATGGTGGGACCAAGGGGCTGTGTGGGTTTGGACACAACTGCTTGCAAATTGGTTTTATGTGAAGGATTCTTGTCCTCATAAATTATCACTTATTGCTAAAAAACGGAAAAAAAAACTGAGAGAAAGATGCAGGACAGTTATGGCAGAATGCATGATCTGGGATGGGGTGGGGTGGGGTGGGGGGAAGGGAAGGGCAAGTATGCCTGAACTGAATTGGAAAATGATATATGAAGTACACAAAGCATCAATAAAAAATTTATATCTCAAAAAAAAAACCCTCATACATTTCTATTCCTTCTCCCAAGCCACTTATCCTGAAGCAAATTTTGCTCCTAGTTAGTTACACAGAGTCCACACTGAGTGTCCTCAGATTTACCTTTCTCACCATCAATAGAAGAAATGTGAGGCCTGCACAAAAATAGATCCCACAATGTTGTTCTAGACAACAGGATCAAGGATAATGTCAGTAATGTCATTGCCAAGGTAAGGAAGTTATAGGACAGAAAGTAGTAAATATGTGTATTTCTGGCTCGAGGATCCCAGAGTATTGTCACTGTAAAACATTCAGGATGTACAGAGTGGAACAGTTACTTAGAAACCCATCAAGAAAATGGATGGTTAGAGAAGGGGAAATACAAATTCTTAATTGCATGTGGCCAAGAAAATAAAATACACAGGCCTAGGAGTGAAAGCATGGTAGATAAGAAAATTAGCAAACATCTTTACTCTTTTATAGGATGTGGCTCCTCAGGTGGGACCCCAGTGCTTACTACAAGATGCTGTAAGCTAGTGACCTTTGGGGAGCTGTGAAGATATTCAGATGCTCTGGCATGCTTTTTAAGTACTAGAAGAATGGTTGTTTCACTTCTAACTACAAAGAGGCAGCAGACATTGGTTTATTTCTGAAGGAGTCATTGAAAAATACAGTAAAACCTTCCACTAGGAATTAAATTCACACTGAATCCCTTTCATTCATGTTCATATTTCAATAGGAACATAGAAAATATAAACTGTCTAAGAGGACAGTTTATGCCTCAAAGTCATGTTTACATATACATATACATATGTTTACATATACATATATGTTTACATATACATATACATATGTTTACATATACATAATGGACACTTGCTAAGGAAAGGTCCAGGAATAATTGCTGAAAACATTGTAGTTAAAGTTCTTGTCTTTCCACAAGACTCATCTTACTGCAGAGATACATGCACAGCCATGTTTATTGCAGCTCTCTTCACAATAGCAAGGAGCTGGAACCAACATAAGTGCCCCTTAACTGACGAGGAGATAGAGAAAATGTGGTACATCTATAGGATGGAGTTATATACAGCGGTAAAAAAAGATGACATCATGAACTTTGCAGGTAAATGGATGGAACTAGAAGATATTATGTTAAGTGAAGTAACACAGTCCCAGAAAAACAAACGACGAATGGTATCCCTCATCTGTGGCATGCCCAACTTCAAAAAGTTTTTTTTGCTGCCTTCTGAGTCACCTGATATATGGGTCATAGTACACACCCAGATGAGGAATGTGCTGCCTCCAGAATCCAAAAAGTCCCAAAAACTTGTGCTTCTTTCTTGGTGGAGGGAGGGCCAGGTGCAAACAATTATTCTTTACCTTAAAAGGAATGTTCTGCATGCTCCACACCACTGAACTCCTAGAAGCTTCACTGAGGTAGATGGCCCTTGAATTTTAGTTGGGTTTATTCCCATCCTCTCATGGCAGCTATGCTTTACCAACAAGATCTAGCTAGCTGCTACCTCCTGTTCACTGGGTCAATCAGCATAACATCATCAATATAGTGGACCAGTGTGATATTTTCTGGAAGAGTCAGGCGATCAAGATCCCTTCTAACTAAGTTATGGCACAAGCTGGAGAGTTAACATACCTTGAGGTAAATAGTAAAGGTATACTGTTGGCCTTGCCAGCTGAAAGCAAATTGCTTCTGGTGGTCCTTATGAACCGGTATTGAGAAGAAAGCATTGGCCCAGATCAATAGCTGCATACCAGGTACAAGAGCATATTAATCTGCTCAAGTAAGGAAACCACATCTGGTACAGAGCTGCAATTTGGTGTCTACTTGGTTGAGTTTTTGATAGTCAACTGTCATTCCATGATCCATCTGTCTTTTGCACAGGCAAAATTGGAGAGTTAAATGGAGATGTGGTAGGAATCACCCCCTGCATCTTTCAATCCTTGATGGTGGCACTAATTTCTGCAATCCTCCAGGGATATATACTGTTTTTGGTTCACTATTTTCCCTGGTAGAGGCAACACAAATGGTTTCCATTTGGCCTTTCCAACCATAATAGCCCTCTCTCCACAGGTCAGGGAATCAATGAGGGGATTCTGCCAATTCTAATTATACTATCCCAATTATACATTCTGGACTGGAAAATAACCACAGGATGATTTTGAGGACCACATGGGCCCACTGTGTAGATCACACTTCAAGCAAAACTCCATTTATCACCTGACTCCATAGCCCCTACTTTAACCAGTGGGCCACAATGTTTTTTAGGGTCTCCTGGGATCAGTGTCAACTCAGAACCAGTATCCAATAGGCCTCAAAAAGTCTGATTATTTCCTTTTCCCCAGTATACAGTTACCCTAGAAAAAGGCCTTAGGTCCCTCTGGGGAAGGACAGGAGGAAGGCAAACAGCATAACTCTTTGATATTGTGACAAGGTCCTTCCTCATCAGAACCCAGCCACCCCTTCATTCTAGTGGTTCTGGGTCTATGAACTGTCTCAAGTCTGGAAATGGTTAACTGGACAGGATTTCGCTACTGCTGAAATCCAATGTTGACTTCCTGTCATTTGTTCTAGAGCTTTTCTGCTTTACAGATCAAATAAAAACTTAGTAGGCTTCTTATGTATTTGGTTCCTGGGAACACCATGATTAATTAGCCAGTTCCAAAGATCATTTAGGGTCATGCCTTTATAGGCATTATTTTGCCTTCACCACCCATTATGATAACTACAATAACTACGCTCATCTGGCCTTCTGCTATTCAGTGCTGCCATTTGACACCTACCCTGAGGTCCTATTAAACCTATTATGTGTACATTTAATTTATGCAAGCAAGCAACAATTTCTCTAACTGTCAATCTGCAATAAGAAATAGGAGCAAAAATAAGCTCTTCAAATGTTCTGGTGTCTCTCTCAGTACTTTCCAATCTTATAAATTCAGAGAAAGGCATGTCTCGTGGGTCCTCATATTGTGGGAGAATGTGGTTTTACACTTTGAATCCACTTGAGCATGCCCATCTGCCTGACCCTCACAATCCTTCAATCAATACTAAGCCAAGGAATATCAGGCATCTCTAACTCACTGTTAGTAGGCAATGTTTTAATAAATACATCAGCCAACTTCAAATAAACTTTTAACACCTTTTTTTAACTTCGAGCTTCCATGTTAAACCTAGAATCTCTACTCAGTGGGCTCACATTGATAAACTCAGTCTGATTCAATTTTATATTCCTTCACCATTATCCCACACCCTTAAAATCCATTCCACAAAATATTCCTTGACTTCTGCTGGAATGAATTGGCAAACTCATTAATTTTTTTAGTGGTGTAGGCTCCTCGTGGACCAACTTTTTTTTTTTTGCAGAAAGACAAGAACTTTTTAATTGATTATATATATATATATATATAATATATATATATATATATTTGTACAAGATTGTTACAAATCAAATCTAGACCCATGCCCCCTCCTTAGCCCCCACCCCATCAAAGCTCATGCATTCTGTCAAACATGTTTTTTCATCTTTTTCTCAGTCTTTCCTCAAAATTCTCAACATAGAAATTGACTATTTTGAGGCAGAAGTTCCCGTTTCAGTCAGTTCTTTGATGCAGTCTTTTCTGTTTGTTGTTGTTGTTTGTTCGTCGTCGTATCATCATTGTTGTTGTTCTTTCCAATATGGGCCATTCTCAACTACTGGACCAAAACTCAAGGTCCCTGCACAAGAAATACTTACTATTATGTAATTGGCGCTAGCAT
>VZQC01012458.1:2316159-2377047 GCA_009823505.1 Rhizomys pruinosus | reverse complement strand
AAGATTAGTAAGAAATGAAATTTGAACTTTAAAATATAGTATGCATCTGAACACAATTTGTATTAAATGAACTTTTAGCTATAGTATCTTAATAAAACCTTTACATAAATAAGCATTAAAACAAAGAAGTCAGTGACAAAGTATATTACAGATCTTAGAAACTAGACATTCAGAAAAGACGTAAGGCTACTCAGTCCGTAGTGTCATGTAAAACTCAGCAAACCTTCAAATTTCAGTTAAGATTTCAAAGAGATCAAAATATTAGCTCATGCTGAACCAGATTATTAAAATCTCCCTCTGTTCACATTGTTATTAGAGTTTCAAGCAAATGATCAGCTGTGATAGACCAATAAGAATCTGGTTTATAAATCAATTTTGATAAGAAGGCAAACCGTTTGACTGGAGCCATTACATGAAGGTGCAGCGTGGAGGCTTATGAAAACCCGTCCTCACATCTGTGATGTCAGTGAATTATTCCTTTCAAGAATGGCATTTCCAATAGCTACCATGTTCTCAACTCAGGAAGCGACAGAATGTGCAGTTGCTGTCCTAGTCCTTGGGCTCCGGAGGGTCCGCGGCACCCGAGGGCACTTGGGGTCCTACAGTAGGGCCGGGAAGTGGCTCCTCAGCGAAGACCTGCTGCTCCTCCGCCATGGCAAGAAGGGTCAGAACCTCGCGGCCCGGACAAGAACAACCTTTCAAATATTTAGCAAAGCTATGTTCTTTTGAAAATTCAGTACATTTCTTTTTAGGTAAAAAGTCAGTAAAGAGCCCTGTCATTTCCCTGTCTCCTGTTCCACGTTTACTTTCAGCATCCCTAGCTTCTGGACTCTTAGTTTTTTTTGTTTGTTTGGAATTCTAGAATTAAAAAAAATATAATACCTGACATCAAAAAGTTACAGGATAGATTTGATGGTAAAGAAATACAGAATAATTAATAAGCTCAAAGTAAAGCCAATAAAAACTTTCCAAACTGAAATATACAGAGAAAAATGAGAATAGAGCACAGGAGATCTGTGGCCAAAGCAATCTTGAAAAAGTGTAATGAAGCTTGAAGGCTCATGCTTGTTGACTTCGAGACTTACTGAGCAACTGCCCCAATCAAAGGAAGGTAGTTCTGGACAAGACAGACATGTGGCTTAACTGAATGGAAGCAGGTATCCAGAAATCAACAATGCATTGACAGCTGATTTCCAACAAGAGAACCAAGACTATTCAAAGCAGGAATGACCTCCTCAAGAAGTGGTTTTGGGATGAGTGGATGCTCACATACAAAAAAAATGAAGACAGAGCCTCACTTCACACCATATACAAGTTAATGCAGGGGTAAGTAAGTAGTAAAAGATGTGGTCAGAGAATTGTGCTGCCTCCTCAGCTTTGGTTGCCACCTCTGACCTTGCCTCTGAATCTATGGGTGGCTGTGTAGACAAATGGGTGCTGGAGACCAGAGTAACTGCTGTTGTTTGATGACTGCTACGTGCCATAAAGTGTTCACAGTTTCACTAGCTCCCTAACGGTTCTGTAAGAAACAGCACTTCATCCTCATTTGGGTGACCATGGGAAGGAAAGACCCCAGTGTGGAGCACAAGGGCAGGATTGATGGTTGTCTGGGCTTGCCAAGGAGGAAACTTCAAACACTTCCTTAAGGAAAACATGACATCTTTTAGCCATTCGAAGATCTGGATCGAAGACAGTATGATTGTAGGAGAGAAGATCTTTCAGTTCCTGAGGGCAGCTGCTTAGATGCTCAGGGTAACAGTGGCTGATCTGTGCCATAAACATCACCAGTTCTGCCAGTTCTTTGCTGGGTTTATTTGGTTGTAACTTGAAAATCTCCACATTGGATTTTTTTTTAATTTTTTTTATTAATTTTTATTTATTTCTGTATGTGTATGAATGTACTGTCTGCATGCAAGTCTGTGCACCCGTGTCGTGCAATGCCACGGAGGTCAGAAGAGGGTCTCAGATTCCCCTGGAACTGGAGTTCTCCTGGAATTGGAGTTTCAGACGGTTCTTGGCCGCCATGTGGGTGCTAGGGATCGAACCTGGGTCCTCTGTAAGAGCGGNTCGGATTCCCCTGGAACTGGAGTTCTCCTGGAATTGGAGTTTCAGACGGTTCTCGGCCGCCATGTGGGAGCTGGAGATCGAACCCGGGTCCTCTGTAAGAGCGGTCAGCACTCTTAACCGCTAGGCCATCTCTCCAGCCCCAGAAAATCTCCACATTGGATTTATAGTGATTATGCTGCTGGAGAAACTCCGGGAGCTGGCTGCATAGAGCAACAGGTTTTAAACAGATCTCCGTAGTGGTGGGGTCTACAGGGCTGGGGAGTCCCCCGCTTGATGAGGCTCTGCAACTGCGGCAGCTTGCTCGGCAGCTTCTTGTTGTTCCTGCCCGACATGGTGGCTGCAGGTTGGCTCTTGGAAAGCCTGTGTCACCGTCGGTCACCGCTCAGTCACACTGGCCTGTGCTCCCTGTTTCTATACAGCATGTGTAGACTAAGAGAAGGGCAAGGAATGATCATCTCAACATATAGAGAAAGAAAACTGTGCCGGAAAGGGGGTCTTCAGCAGTGATTGGTGCATCAGGAGAGAGCAGGGGCAAGACAGGAAGAAGAGATCAAGCCCAAAGCACCTGAAATTCTTGATAAGCTAAAACAGAGGTTTAAGTGAAAAGGTGGAAAAATCAATTATAAACAGGATTGAGGAAGCATAAGTCCCTGCTTCTGCCCATCGGTCTGTCTGAAACCATCTCCCTTTCAGGGCTTACCCCAGAGATGCTTTCTGATCCCACTGAGTGCCCCTCTACCTGGCCATATCTGTTGACTCTGGTAGACATTTCTGATGAAACTCGTGGGCTGAGGTCACTGACCTCCATTAATTTACATCTTACATTGAAAGAGTGGGACCACCATGAAACATAGGATGTACAGAAATGTAGTCACAAGGTCTAAAAATGAGTGGTGTGATAAACTTCCAAATAGATGGCCTAGATGATCATGATAGATAGATAGAGATATAGATAGATAGATGATAGATAGATAGAGATAGATAGATGATAGATAAGATAGTAGATGATAGATAGATAGATAGGTGATAGATAGAGAGACAGAGAGATAGATGATAGATAGATAGATAGATAGATAGTAGATAGATAGAGATAGAGATAGATATGCATAGATGATAGCTAGATATATAGATAGGATAGCTGATAGATGGTAGATAGATAAATAGATAGGATAGATGATAGATGGAAGGTAGATAGATAGTAGATAGCGATTGATACTTATATATTTTTTAATTTTTTATAAATGTTTTGTGTATTTCAGACATCATTCTTCAGTTCTGTTTAGACATATTCCCCTTTCCCTTCCCCCACCCCACCCCAGATCATGCACTGTGCCATAACTGTCCTGCATCTTTCTCTCATTATTTTTTTTGTGTGTTCAGGAATTCACATTTTCCTCCTTTAATTTTATATTACTCTAAGATATGCATACATACTTTCCATTCATATACAGTAATTACAGAGTCTGAAAATAAGTGGTGGATCAATTCTAGAGCCCGTTAAGAAATTTACATTAAAACAACATAGTTGTTTTCAGATAAACAGAAATATAACAATAATGTTGTTCAGCTTGCCTTTCATCTGGAGGATTTGGTGTTAGCATCATCCACAAATGAGGGAGACCATTTGCCGCTTGTTTTTCTGGGACTGTGTTACTTCACTTAGCATAATGCCTTCGAGTTCCATCCATTTACCTGCAAAGTTCATAATGTCATCTTTCTTTACCACTGAGTAGTACTATATTAAAAAATAAGATGAGATACAGACAGGAATTCCAGCTCCAGGGGAATCCGACAACCTCTTCTGACCTCCGCAGCATTGCATGACACGGGTGCACAGACCTGCATGCAGACAGTACATTGATACACATACAGAAATAAATAAAAAATAAATAAAAATAAAAAAAATAAAGGAATTCATTCCCAAGTATACTCAAGTTCAGAAAACAGAGAGAAGTAACACAATCAATGATTAAAAATTGGCAGCCCAATCTGCAAGAGAAAGATTACAACTAAAAGGCATGATTCAGTCTGTAAGTACAGTGAAGGGAGTGAGATCCACGAGATCAGAGAGAAAATAAAGAAGAGATTTAGCAGGCAGAGCAGGACACGAGTGGGTTATCAGTAAGAACGCAGAACTTCTCGGGAAAATGGTAGCAATAAGTAGCTCATCTGACTGAGGATAACACATCTCAGGCACACAACAAGAAAGGGCAGAGAGTATCACTAGAAAAGCAAAGCGACTAGGTTGACAAGTCCAGGAAGATCTGAGCTCTGGGTAGGTGAGGTTGGAAGTTCTGGCACACACCTGCAATCCTAGGGCTTGGGAGACAGAGGCAGGAAGTGGGCAACACAGCAAGACCCTGCCCACAAACATATCAAAAACAGGAGAGAAGGAAGAAAGGAGAGGGGAGAGGAGAAGAAAGGAAGGGAAGGAAGAGAGAGGAAAAGAGAGAGACTTACCTCGCCATCTATGATTCAGTAATTGTTCAGTGAACACATCAGTAAGTGCTCAGTGACTGTGGGATTCAGTAAATGTTCAATGAATGTGAACTGTTACTAGTAATGTTCTTTTTTGTATGAGTGTGCTCCCTCGTATCTAAAGATGTCTAAGATCATGTTGTTAGCCAAGCTATCACTTCGATACATGAAAGGCATTTAGAAGGACTGCCTTCTAAATTATCACAAACAGTAAATCTTGGATTCAGTGTCATCTAGAATGTACATTATTCCCAACTATCACAACCAAATATACCATGCAAGCTTTCTGTTTCCTTATTTCCTTAGCTCAAAGCCAGTGATCAGGACAACCGACCGAGACCTAGCTGGTGATGATGAGTGAATGATGGAACAGTGACAGGGTGTAACAAAGATAGGAGGGGCTGAGAGTAGCTTTAAGTGACCATTACTGGGTTCAGAGCAAAGCATTACGGACACCCTGCCTCTGAGCAAAGGTGGAAAATCCTGGTTCTCAAAGGTCTGATCTCAGAACTCTGTGGGAAATACAAGTTCTGAACCTGGAGCTCCACTTTCCAGCCTACTCAGTGGGGCTTTCAGAAGAGCGTGTAGAGAGGCTGGGCTCAGTAGTCTAAGAAATTGGGCTTCTTTCTCCTTGCCTCCAACGCTCCAAAAGAGGCCCAGTCTCCATCTTCTTCTATCGGTCTGACTGGAACTGTCAATTTCCACTGTGTATGGCCAGAGCTGTCTTCCAGCCCCACGGAGTGCCCATCTGCTGGCTCTGGTAGAGGTGCCTGAGGAGGCAAGTGGGCTCAAGACTCTGATCCCTGCAGATCTTCTACACCTCACAGGGAAAGAGTCGGACCACCATGAGACTTATTTTCTACTTGAGCATCCTTGCTTGTATGTATTTAAGGCTTTCCCCTCTGTCCATTATGGCAGAGGTCAATATAGGATGGGGTAAGGCAGAGGTGGATATATGGAGGGTTCAGTGGAATCACCAAGAAATATTACCATGAGCAGAATTTGGGTCTCTCCACTGAGACCCTCTTCGAAGGCCTAGCAAAGAATAAGTCCATCCTCTAAGTGCCAAGATATTGGATAGGTTACGGAACACATATGCCTTGGAGAGCCCTCAGCAGTGAGTACTCCCTCTGGTTTCTGCAAAATATACAAACCTCATTACTCTCTGGAAAAGTCCTAATATGGTCACAAAGACAGAAAACCCATTTTTGACCTCTGATATCCCCTCTTTTCCATAACCTTGGAATGCAGGAAATGGCACATGTGGGAATACAGACTGGTATCAGTGTCCTCAGCTTCTGTGGACCCTGCTTCCATGGAGTTTAGATTACAGAATTGGCTGGTGAGGCACTTCCCACTGCTCCCTAACTGCAGGGGCCAGATCACGTATTATTTGGATGAGATTGGGGAAGCTAATTACACAGTTGTGCTTCTCCATTTTTGGCCAAGTGGTGGAACTTGTTAGCTATATCATGTAATTCTTGTGAAGATTAAATAAACTCATGTAAAACATTGGGACTGGCACCTGATGTGGACCTCAATACCTCTTCCCCTTATCAATAATCCACACTTTGAACTTTGAAGTTTTTTTTAACTATGATTGTCTAGTACATGTGAGGTAAGGCACAGGGTTGGCCAAGGACCAAGAGCCAAGTCAAGAAGTCGAGAACAGGGGCTGGAGAGATGGCTCAGCTATTAACAGCACTGATTACACTTGCCGAGGACCTGGTTTGATTCCCAGCACCATACGAAAATACAGAGTCCTATAAGCTACTGGGACCTTGCTTACGTGAACTTACAACAATGGTACCAACATGCACAAGACCCATGCAAACTCAAGCATGGCCAACAAGCCCCAATCTTAGTCAAAGAATTATTGGCAACTGATTACTCCCTAGGTGAGGAAGAGCTGATCATCTTCAAGGGAAGGACTCTAGGATAGTCTGACTAGACCCCAGTGGATGAACTTGCACTGAGGATGTCTGGGGACACTAACTTGACATGATAGGCCTTAACACAAATGACAGGATGAATGAATTCTGGTGGGGGGGGGAGGCTGAACATGGGATGGTGCCAGAGGGAAGGAGGGTGTAAAGATGATCGAGATGGACTAGGATGTTCTATATGAAATACACAAAAATTCAATAAAAATTTACAAAAACATAAAATAACTCAAGAATGGCACTTTGTTTCTGACACTAGAATCAGCCTCATTTGTTTCAGCCCTCCTCTCTTTTAAACTTCAGGATGGATTTTTAAATATTTAATTAAAAATGGTTTTTGTTCACATTAGAAATTTTGGAATCTTTAAATGTAGAAAAAATCATAATCTCACTTCTCACTTAACATATATTACTAACTGAACTTACCCCCAGTTATTTTCTGCATTTAAATTATTTTTGGTTTTGTTTTAGACAACTGAATTGTAATATATGTACATTTTCTTATTTTTAAACTTAAATGAGTATAATATTTCTTTTTTGCTGTTTAATATTTTGGGAGGTCTTTTTGAGACAAGGTCTCCTTGTAGCTCCAGCTGTCCTGGAACTCACTCTGTAGACCAGGCTGGCCTTGAACTCACAGAGATCCAGCTGCCACTGCCTCCCAAGTGCTAAGATTAAAGGCATGTGCCACCACACCTGGCAGTTTATTATTTTTAAAATACTATTTAAATACATAAGGTGTTCTGCGTACTGATGCAATTCCTTACTTCAGTACCCAATATTGTGTTAGATATTCACACTTCCAATGTTCAATTATTATAAATATTGCTAAAATAAACACTTATTAATCAACTTTTGCTTACATCTCAATGGTTTTTTTTTTTAATTTTCCCCTTCTCACTTTTATTAGTTACTTGAGAATTTTATATAATGCATTTTGATCATACTCATCTCCCTCCCTCAACTCCTCCCAGATCCACACCCCCTTTCCTATCTGCCCAACTTTGTGTCTTCCTTTTCTTAAAACCCATTGAGGGACTGGAGAGATGTTTCAGCAGTTAGGAGGACCAACTGCTCTTGCAGGGGACCGGGGTTCGATCCCCAGCACCCACATGGCGGCTGAGAATCGTCTTTAACTCCAGTTCCAGGGGAATCTGACACCCTCTTCTGACCTCCGCGGCATTGCACGACACGGGTGCACAAACCTACATGCAGACAGTACACTCATGCATATAAAAAATAAATTAAATTAAAAAAAATTTTTTAAACCATTGAGTCCAATTTGTGCTGTCCATTTACTGTTGGTGTGTGGCCTTCCACTGGAGCACGGTCCTCCAAGCTACCAGGGAACACACCCTTAAAGAAAACTGACTTGCCCTCTCCTGGCAGCTCTAATTGCAGTGACTCCTCAGTGATGTTTGGGATTCTTTGCCCACTTCACTCCCTCTGCTAGGATTTTGGCTGGCTTGAGTTTGTGCAGGTCTTGCCCATGCTGTTCCAACCGCTGTTTATATGTGTAACTGCCCTGCTGTGTCTGGGAAACACAGTTTCCTTGTAGCCATCCACTGCCTCTGGCTCTTAGAATTGCCCCGTCCCCTATTCCACAATGATCTCTGAGCCACAGGAGGAGGGAGTGTAATGTATGTGACCCGGGTGTAATGTACTTGACCGCTGAGGAATGAGCGGGACTCTTACTCTCTGCCCGTGGACCAGTTGTGGATCTCTGCGTAAATCACCATCTGCAAGAAGCAGCTGCTCTGCTGATGGCTGAGAGATGCACTGATCTACAGATATACAATAACAATAAATCGTTAGGAGCCGGTTTAATTCTATGCCCACTTAGCAGAATAATAGTAGTAGGTTATCCCTTGGGGCCTATGATCTGTCTAGCCACAGGTTCCTGGCCCTGAAATGGTTCCAGATATGGGGTTCATCTTGTGGAGTGTGAAAAAAAAAATGATTCTTACAACCGGAATTATCAAGCCACAAGTTATGAACAAGCTATAAATTTCTTTGAAACAGGGTCTCACTATGTAGCCCTGGCTGGCCTGGAACTCCCTACATAGACCAGGCTGGCCTTAAAGTCACAGAGCTCCTCCTGCTTCTGCCTCTGGCTCCCAAGGGCTGGAATTGAAGGTATGTGCCCCCATGCCTACCCCACAAGCCACAATTCTTGATACTTATTTCAAAATTGCTTTCCAAAAAGATAAAATCAATCTACGAGTATTAAAAGGATTTTTCCCATTAGACCCTTTTTGTATTAAATATGATCAATATTAACAAAAAGGATTATTATAAGTATTATATAAAGTTTGTCACTTTAATTTACCTCTTAATTAATTCTTGGCCAATTGGTTACTTCTATTAAAGTCATCCATATTCTATTTTAGCTGGGAAGCTACTGCTGCTTTATTTATTCTGACGTTTGTATGTTAAGAATATTGTTTGTTTCCTCAGGGCCATCTTTCTTTTCTCAGTCAGCTGTGCAGAAAGAAGATCATGCTCCTTATTTAGTATACCTCAAGTCTCACTTCAACCCGTGTGTGGGTGTCCTCATCAAAGATAGCTGGGTGCTGGCCCCATCTCACTGCTACTTACCGTGAGTATTAAGCAACACCCTACTGAGAAGAGTCTTTAAAAGAAAATAATTGCGGGCCTGGAGAAATGGCCTAGCAGTTAAGAGCGCGGACTGCTCTTACAGAGGACCCGGGTTCGATCCCCAGCACCCACATGGCAGCCAAGAACCATCTGTAACTCCAATTCCAGGAGAACTCCAGTTCCAGGGGAATCCGAGACCCTCTTCTGACCTCCGCAGCATTGCACGACAGGGGTGGACGGACCTACATGCAGACACTACATTCAGACACATACGAAAATAAATAAAATTAAATAAATAAATAGACTACTGCATGAAGAGACTAAGAGGAATGGTGACCTATTATTCAAAAGACATAGCCAGTCTGTGGCAATGCTCCAAGGAGGGAGCTGGGAGGACAAATACTCCAAACTCACCCCTGTCCCTCCAAATATCTTCTGATACTTCTTATTGACTACAGTCCACAGAATAAGAAACCCATTGATTTAAACCACACATCACCTTCTGCAGTTTTTTTAATATTTTATTTTATTTTGTTTTGTTTTTCTTTTTTTTTTTAATTTTATTTATTTCTGTATGTGTATGAATGTACTGTCTGCATGCAAGTCTGTGCACCCGTGTCGTGCAATGCCGTGGAGGTCAGAAGAGGGTGTCGGATTCCCCTGGAACTGGAGTTCTCCTGGAATTGGAGTTTCAGACGGTTCTCGGCCGCCATGTGGGTGCTGGGGATCGAACCCGGGTCCTCTGTAAGAGCGGTCGGCGCTCTTAACCGCTAGGCCATCTCTCCAGCCCCTTATTTTATTTTGTGTATGAGCATATTGCCTATATGTGTGTAAGTACACCCATGCCATGCAATGCCCACAGAGATCAGAAGTGGATATCAGATTCTGCTGGAACTGGAGTTATGGAGGGACAGTTGTTAGCTGCCATGTGGGTGCTGGGAACCAAACCCAGGTCCTCTGCAAGAGCAGCCAGTGCTCTTAACTGTTGAGCCATCTTTCCTTGCCCCTTATCTTCTGCATTTTTAAAGAAGGAAAGAAGAGGGCTGTTAGTAAGTCTGATGAAGAAAATGAAACACAGACAACACTCTGGTCAATTCATTCTCTTCTCTTCACTAAATCAAAAATTACCCACTTGGATAAGTGAAGCCTGAGGAGCGCTGAATGCTTGATTTGACACTCACCATTTTCCTCTCCACTGCTTTAAAGATACTACATTCAAAAACAGTGTTTAAGGACCCGACTATGTACTGTTTGACAAGGGGTAAATTACTACTATGTGTGCCTAGTAGTTCATTTGTAAAATGAATGGGGATAACATAAGATCTACCACACAGACTTATTGTGAGTAAAAGATAATCTAAATACAGTACTCACCACAAATTTGCAGCCTACACTATTCAATACTCAAGATGATGATGCTGATGGTGGTGGTAGTGGTGGTGGTGACATAGTGATAATGATAGTGGTAGTGGTAACTTCCAATCAATCCTTTCTTCCAGAAATCTGAAGGTGATGTTGGGAAATCTAAAAAGCAGAGTCAGGGATGGAACAGAGCAGACAATTCAACCCATCCAGATTATCCGCTACTGGAACTACAGCCACAGTGCCCCACAGGACGACCTCATGCTCGTTAAACTGGCTAAACCTGCCACCTTTAACACCAAAGTCCAGACCCTTCCCATTGCCACCAACAACGTCCAACCAGGCACTGTCTGTGTGCTCTCAGGTTTGGACTGGAGCCAAGAAAACAGTGGTAAGTGCACTTTCCACCCCAAACAAGGTCAGTAGTTTCACCCTTAAAGAGAAGCATGTCCTGCAAGCTCTGATGGATAGAATGGAGAATGCTGGACCCAAGAGAGAAGCCACCAGAATGGTCTAGGAAGAGAGACCTGTCTAGAATCCAACGCTTCTCCACTCCTGGGTTTCGAATGACCTTTCACTGTGCTCCAGGCCTTTGGCAGGGGGATCCCATGGGCCACTTGACTGATTGCCACAGACACAACTTGCAGTGAGGAGGCTGTGGTCCTCCTTTGCTCATAGGTTCATTTCGTATGTAAAAGAGATCTTAGAGGACTTAAGTCAGGTCACCTCTGGATACACATTAAGACTGTTTCACATGGGTGAACTCTGCTCTGTGTGTCCGGTGCTTCATTTGCATAATGGGAATAACCTTAAGAGATACCTCGCCTAACTCTCAGATTCACTTCTTCCCTTTTTTCCCTTATTTTCTTCATGCGTACACATAACGATATCCACTGAAGTGCAGGGAATGAGGCTGGAACTAAATAATGATTGTGAGTGGGATGTTGTTTTCCCACAGGCAGGCATCCTGACTTAAGGCAAAACCTGGAGGCCCCTGTGATGACCGACAAGGAATGCCAGAAAACTGAACAAGGACGCACCCATAGGAACTCCCTATGTGTCAAGTTTGTGAAAGTATTCAACCGCATATTTGGGGTAATCTTTTCTCTACATTCATATTTCATTTACTTGTAGGTGTCTAGATAATTATTTAACCACGATACAATTTATTTTCATTTGCAAATCATTTTTGAAGATTCGATAAGGTCAAAAGAAATGACCCCCTCATTTCTCAGTCATCCTCTCTCTACAAAGGATCATTATTCATTAAAGTGTATTGTGGCCTGGAGAGACGGCCTAGCAGCTAAAAGCACTGACTACTCTTACAGAGGACCCAGGTTCGATCCCCAGCACCCACATGGCAGCTGAGAACCATCTTTAACTCCAGTTCCAGGGGAATCCGACACCCTCTTCTGACCTCCGTGACATTGCACGACATGGATGCACAAACCTACATGCAGACAGTAAAAAATAAATAAATAAATAAATAAATAAATAAATAAATAAATAAATAAATTGTACAATATCTCTGGTTAATAATACATTGCTGGGTGTTCATTCTCATAGCTCTATGAAACCAGTGGAAACAGGCATTGCTTTTAAAAACTCAATCTCTCTCTCTCCCCGTCTCTCTTTCTCTCCCCCTCCCCCAGGAGCTGGCTGTTGCTTCTGTCATCTGTAAAAACAAGCTCCAAGGAATCGAAGTTGGACACTTCATGGGAGGAGATGTCGGTATCTACACCAATCTTTACACATACGTACCATGGATTGAGAAAATTGTCAACAAGGACAAGTGATGTCCTGCTTTTCCTTCTGCATCCTGTTTTGTTGGTTTTTTTTTGCCTTTGACTACAAAAATCCATATGCTACTTAAAATCTCCAAGTAAAAATCTCTGGATGCAGCACACCAGCAGTCGGCGTCTTATTTGTACCTACGCTCGCATTCCATAATGATGTGAAGAGATAGGCAGTTACTCCATTGTGCTGGGTTATCCTCACTATCATGTGTAATGTTCATAGCAAACCTTTGAAGTTACCTTTTGTCCTTCCTTTACAAAACAAAATAAGGGGCTAGAGTATTACTCAACTGGTAGCCTAGAATAGAATATAAAACATCAAATTCTAAATCCTGTGCTTTTTAGCATAGATACTATAGAGGAATCTGTAGTATTGCTGCAGGGGAGGGTGATTCATCACCAATGAATGACAGTTTAATTCAAAGAAAAAGGGAAACTGTGCCTGAGGGGCAGGACAAGCAGGCTTCAGATCTTGGCAGTTGTCAGCAAGTGAAAATAGGAAGCTGGAAAGTTATGCTTCCTGGATGGAAAGAACTCAGAAATTGGTAGGTTACAGCTGGGTCTGTGGGCAACTGCCCCAAGGAATGGGCCATTGGGGTTTGTAAGTATATGACTCGTTAAAGAATCAGTCCTCTCATTTCCTTATCATGTCTTTAGCTCCTCCACTTTTCTTCCCGTTATTTGGCTTATGCTGGTCTTCTTCAGGAGGTAAAGCAGGTCATAGCCCCCGCTAGCTTGGAACTTGCCGTGTAGACCAGGCTGGCCTCAATCTCACAGAGATCTGCCTGTTTCTACTTCCCGAGGGCTGGGATTAAAGGACTGTGCCACCACTCCTAGACCTTAACATTCTCTTTTTTTATTGATGTTTTGTGTTTTTCAGACATCATTTTTCAATTCAGTTCAGGTATATTCCCCTTTCCCTTCCCCCCACCCCACCCCACTCCAGATCATGCATTCTGACATAACTGTCCTGCATCTTTCTCTCAGTCTTTTTTTTTAATGCTCTGTAATTACTGTATATGGGTGGAGAGTATGTATCCATATTTTAGAGTAATATAAAATTAATGGAGGAAAATGTGACTTCATAAGCATAAAAAAAAATTCTATTTTTTTTTTTTTTGGTCTTTTTGAGACAGGGTCTCCCTGTAGCTCTGGCTGTCCTGGAACTCACTCTGTAGACCAGGCTGGCCTTGAACTCAGAGAGATCCACATGCCTCTGCCTCCCAAGTGCTAGGATTAAAGGCATGTGCCACCACGCCCGGCATTTATTTATTTCTCTATGTGTATCAATGTACCATCTGCATGCAAGTTTGTGCACCCATGTCGTGCAATGCCACGGAGGTCAGAAGAGGGTGTCTATCTTTTAACAACTTAATAATTTATGTGCTGAGTGTTTTACTTCTATATGTTAAATGGGCCAGTAATTTTCATCTCTTTATTTCTATCTGATTTGGGCATCAAGATTGTATTGGCATCAGAGTGAAACTAGAGGACTATTTCCCTTCGTTCTTCTTTTGCATTTTTTTAAATTAATTTTGTTTTATGTGTATGAGTGTTTTGCCAGCATGTATGTAAGTACACTCATGTCATGCAGTGCCCAGAGAAGCCAGAAGAAGAGGTCAGATCCTCTGGAACTGGAGTCATAGGTGGTTGTTAGTTGCCATGTGTGTTCTGAGAACCGAACCTGTGTTCTCTGCAAAAGCAGTACGTGCTCTTAACAGTTGAGCAATCTCTCCAGCCACTGCCACCATCCCCTCATTCTTCTCTGGAAGGGTATTTTGTTTGTGAGGTGGTGGCATTGTGTGTGTAATGTGTATGTTGTATGAAACGTGGATGTGTGTATATGTACCCCTGTGCACACGTGTGGAAGACAGAGGGGAAGGGAACATCAGGTGTTCTGCTCTGTTACCTTCTGTCTGATTCCTTCAAGACAGAGACTCTCATGGAGCCTGGAACTAGGCTGGTGGCCAGCAAGTCCCAATGGGCCTCCCGTCTCCCCTTCCCCCATTCCTACAATGCGAGGGTTACAGAGACACACAGCCACACCCAGAGTTCTACAAGAATTCGGGGGATTTGAACTCAGGTCCTCCCACTTGCATAGCAAGTGCTCTTACCCACTGAGCCATCTCCCTAGCCCTAGAAGAGTATTTGACAGATGAAATTATGTACAGAATTTTCTAAATGTGTTTTCTCTGTGGAAATATTTTAATGGCTACTGCTTAGATTTATTAAATAAGTAGACTCCTGTTTCTTCCAAAATCAGTTTGGGTAAATTGTATTTCCTAGAAATGTCTAATTTCATCTCGGTTTTCAAATTCATTTATGTAAAGTTGTTATATTAGGTAGGATTTTGTTGCTGTGACAAAAATACCTGAGAAAAAGCAGAGGAAGGATCTATTTCGTGGTTCATGGTTCATCATAGAGAGACTGCATGTGGCAGGGGTAGGAGCCAGCTAATCCACATTCATGAAACACAGAGATGAATGCTGGTATTCCACAAACCTTCTCCTTTTTATATAGTCCAAAACCACAACCCATGGAATAGTGCCCCCACCTCCAGGGTAAATCTTCTCACCTTGGGTAAACATTTCTGAAAATACTCTCACCCAGAAGTTTGTATTCTAGGTTAATTATAAATTCCATCAATCTAATAATAAATATTAACCATCACAAGTCAATCCCTTGTCAACCCAACACCCCAAAATGTCATTTAAAAATAATAATATTCCTCTTCTAGCCCCTAAAGTCTCATGGTCATCACATAAGGCAAAATGCATTTAGTCCACCTCTGGAAGTTCCCAAAGTCTTAATAATTCCAGCAGTATCCAAAAGTATAAATGCATAGCCTCTTCCTAAATTTAGAAAATACCTTAATTATGATAAAAGATTAAAAAGTGCAAGCTATATACTTCTGTTATGATTGATCTCAGTTGTCAACTTGACACACCTGAAAAGAGGGAACCTCAATTGAAGAGTTTCCTTTATCCAGTTACTGCCCCCAAGTTCCTGTCTTGAGTTCTACCCCTAACTTCCCTTATAACGAACTGTGATCAAACATGAAAGTCAAATAACCACTTTTCTCTCTAAAGTGTTTTGTCACAGCAATAGGAAGCTAACTAAAAGAGAAGTTAGTACCAGGAACATGGGGTATTGCCATGAAGAACTTGTCTATGTTATTTTCGGAAGGACTGTGGAAGCATTTGGAACTTTGGGACTTTGGAACTTAGTGAGCTGTTCTGTGGAAGCTTGGAAAAATACAGATGATGGTGGCTTGCCTCGTGAAACCAGAGACAAGTCCACAAGTCCCTCAAATAAACTATCTGTGCCATTTGTGTGATATATTTTGAATTTAATCTATGAAAATGAAATCTTTTGTGCTTTACTGGGACAAAAGAGACTGGTCAGCTGGTGCTGAAAAATCAGCTGTGATTAACAAAAGGCCAACATCACTGAGATAAAATCTTCTGGGAAGAATAAGCTCAGGATCAGCACACAGAAATGTGGTCCAGAGAAAGCCAACACTGCATGTTAGGCTGGAAGCTGAACTTGGTAATATGTAATATGTAAGTCTCCCACATGGAACCTGTTTTGGCAGAATTGAAGTGGTCATAGAAAGAAGCTAAAGATTACACCATATGAGGCCAGGAGAGGCCATTGGTCAAGGTGCAGACTCAGTTACAATGGAGACCCCAGCATATTGGAGATACTAGGACTATAGGAGGCCACTAAGGACAATAGCAAGTGTGGAGTGGAATCACCCTGAGCCTACAAGACAAGCTGCATGTACTGTGGGTGGCAGAGCAGAGAAGTGGAGCTGCCCAAGCTTTCTGGAGCCCAGATCATGAGTGAATCCCAGACATTAGACATCGAACAGTGCTGCTGAGCTCTGATTTTGCTTAAGCGTATACTAGCTCTTCCCCTCTGAAATGAGACATGATAAAACTTTTTTATAGGAGTTTTATATAGGAGTTTTTTAATAGGGGTTTTATAGGAGCCAGCACTTAAGAAAGTTTGCAAAGAGACTCTAAATTTTAAAGTGAATTTTTTAATTTATTCTTTATGTGTATGAATGTACTGTCTGCATGTAGATTGGTGCACCCGTGTCATGCAATGCCTCGGAGGTCAGAAGAGGGCATCGGGTTCCCCCGGAACTGGAGTTAAAGACAGTTCTCAGCCACCATGTGGGTGCTGGGGATCAAACCCAGGTCCTCTGCAAGAGCAATCAGCTCTCTTAACCCCTAGGCCATCTCTCCAGCCCCTAAAGTGAATTGTTTAAAAACTGCAGAACTTGCCAGCCACGGTGGCCCACAGCTTTAATCCCAGTGGAGGCAGAAGCGGGCAGATCTCTGTGAGTTCAAGGCCAGCCTGGTCTATATCCCAAGTTCTGGGACTCCAGGGAGAGCTTATCTCAAAAAGACCAAAAATAAAGTTAAAATAAATAAAATCTAAAAACTGACACTTTTCAAGCCGAACTATACTTTAGTTTTTGTGACGTTGTGATATTAACATGAGGACCTGGGGATAAAAAGGAAGGAAAGCTTATGGCTTAAAATGACATTTACGTGTCAAAGTTGACATGGGTTGGAACGTCATGGTTGGCTTCAGATGCCAACCTGACACACCTAGAAAAGGGAAACTTAACTGTACTGGCCTGTGGGCATTTTCTTGATTGTCAAGTGATGTGGGAGGTAGTCTTCACTGGTATAAGAAAGCAGCCTGGGATTCTTCCTCTATACTTTGATGTGGGAACACCAGAAGATGGAAGGACCTCCTATGCACATGGATTAGAAAAATTGCTATAGTAAAAATGACCATCCTGCCCAAAGTAATATACAGATTCAATGCAATCCCAATTAAAATCCCCATGAGCTTCTTCACAGACCTAGAGAAAAACATCCTAAAGTTCATATGGAAAAAACAAAAGACCCCAGATAGCCAAAGCAACCCTGAGCAAAAAGAGCAATGAAGGGGGATTACTATACCAGACTTCAAACTATATTACAGGGCTATAGTCATTAAAACAGCTTAGTATTGACACAAAAACAGACCCATGGATCAATGGAACAAAATTGAAGATCCAAACCTGAGCACATCCAATTTCAGCCACCTCATATTTGACAAAGGGGCCAAGAAGACTCAATGGAGGAAAGAAAGCATCTTCAGCAAATGGTGCTGGAAAAACTGAATCACCACTTGTAGAAGAATAATTTTAAACCCCTCCCTCTCACCCTGTACAAAAATCAACTCCAAATGAATCAAAGACCTCAATGTGAAAACTGAAACTCTGAAAATGATAGAAGAAAACCTTGGTAGTAACCTACAAGACATAGGCGTAAGAAAAGACTTTCTAAATCAGACAGCAGCTGCACAAAAAATAAGATCAACAATTGACAAGTAGGACCTTATTAAACTTAAGAGCTTCTGTACAGTGAAAGAAACACTCAAAGAAGTGAAAGGAAAACCCACAAAGTGGGAGGAAACCTTCACCAGTGATACATCTGATAGAGCGTTAACATCTAGGGTATATAACCTACTCAAAAAATAAAGGAGTAAGAAAACAAATTACCTACTCAAAAGATGGAGCTGAACAGAGACTTCACAAATGAAGTAAAGATGGCTGAGAAACATCTTAGAAAGTGTTAGACATTGCTAATAATTAAGGAGATGTAAATTAAAACCAGCTTAAGATTTCATCTTACCCCACCCAGTAAGACTGGCTAAGATTAGGAAAACAAATGACACCAAATGCTGGAGAGGTTGTGGGGAAAGGGGAACACTCATTCACTGCTGGTAGGAATGCAAACTCATGCAACCCCCATGGAGAATAATAAGTATGGAGAATACTTAAAGAACTCAAATTAAATCTACCACCTGACCCAGTCATACTACTCCTGGGTATATATCCACAGGACTCAACCTGTTCCAGAGAAACACGCAAAACCATGTTTATTGCAGCTCTCTTCACAATAGCAAAGAGCTGGAAGCAACCAAGTGTCCCTCAACCAATGAGTGGATAAAGAAAATGTGGTATATCTACATAATGGAATTCTATGCAGCAGCAAAGAAAGATGACATCAGGTCATCTTTTGCAGGTAAATGGATGGAACTAGAAGCCATTATTAGCTAAGTGAAGTAACATAGTCCCAGAGAAACAAACAATGATGGTATCCCTCATCTGTGGATGCTAGCACCAAATCCCTCATTGAAGGCAAACTGAGCAATGTTAATATTATATTTCTTTTTATCTGAAAGCAATTGTACTGTTAAAATATGGATCCCTTAATGGGTTCTAGAATTTACCCTACCACTTATTTTCAGACTTTCTAATTTTGGTATATGGGTGGAGGGTATATATGCATATCTTAGAGTAATACAGAAATAAGGGGAAAAATGAGAATTCCTAAACATGTTTTGGAATTAACTTATAGTTTATTTTCAGACATCATAATTTTTATATGTGTGTGACATATATATATGCTTATTTTGGAGCAATACAAATTGGAGAGACCAACAAAAGGACCGTGTCAAACAATTGAAACAGTAAACTTCTCCCCAAAACAGTAAACCTCTGCATAGGAAAAGTTTTAAAAGACTGAGGAAAAGATGCAGGACATGAATGCATGAGCTAGAGTGGGGTGGGGGGCATGGAAGGGGGTATGAGTCTAAAATGGATTGAGAAATGTTCTGTGAAATGCACAAAACTTCAAGCAGCCTGAGCACAGGCCAGAGGATAAAGCAAATAGCCATCTCTGGTTCAGTTCCTGCCTCCGGGTTCCTGCCATGCCTTGAGTTCCTGCTTTAACTTTCCTTAGTGATGGACTGCCAGCTGGAAGAATAAGATGAAATAAACCCTTTCTTCTGTAAGCTGGTTTCAGTCAGAGTATTTTATCACAGAACTAGAAAGCTGACTGAGATGGCTTCCAACACACGATGTCACAGAACGAGCATTCTCATTCCTAAAAAAGAGTCCACGAGGGCAAGCACCAAGTCAGACATCTCCATGTCGAGCATTTAAAGTTCAAGATGAGCCAGGCGTGGTGGCACACACCTTTAATCCTAGCACTCAGGAGGCAGAGGTGGGTGGATCTTTGTGAGTTCAAGGCCAGCCTGGTCTACAGAGTGAGTTCCAGGACAGCTGGAGCTACAGGGAGACCCTGTCTCAAAAAGACCAAAAATAAATAAATAAATAAATAAATAAATAAATAAATAAATAAATAAATAGTTTGAGATGAAGTCGTCTGGGCTTCACTGGCTTTGGGCAGCCTCTCCCCCTCCAACTCAGCTGCAGTATTCTTTGGCAGGTATCAAATAGTCCTGGTATCTCCAGCACCCTGGGGTCTTCACTGAAAGTTAGACTTCACTTTCAAAGATTCACAAAATGGCTTCTCAGGCCCCCATTACAGGGAATCTGACCCTAACAAATGATGTGTGGCCATGATCCAAGCATCCCTTGGCCCTGTAACCATTGCGTGGTGTGTCTACAAAAGCAGCACCATGAAGATGACACTCTTCTGTTGCCAACTTGCAGTGTAGTCTTGCCCCACTTCTGCCCGATCTGGAGTAGCTTCTGCACAGCACAGTTGTTTCCAGGAGGGAATTTATGTGGAGGATTCTTAGTTGAGGCTTTGTCCTCTCAAATAAATTTGCATTTCCATAAACTAGAGTTTTCAATGAGTGGAGTCTTGCTTTCAGGGTACCTTTTCCACTGGTGTACTGTACAACACTACATTTGACCAACCCACAGCTAACATCATCCTAAATGGAGAAAAACTCAAAGCAATCTAATTAAGATCAGGAATAAGACAGGGCCACCCACTACATGCACTCATTTTCAGTATAGTAACTGAAGCCCTAGCTAGACCAGTAAGTCAAGAGAAGAAAAGTAAAGGGTACAAATAGGAAGTGAGGTCAAATTACCCATTTATAGATGATATGATCTTATACATAAGAGATCCCAAAAATCCCACTTGGAGACTTCTAATAGTGATCAACATTTTCAGCTAAGTGGTAGTGTAGAAAATCAAGTTGTGGAAAATCAGTAGCCTTTATGCCAATAACAAGTAGGTAGGGAAAGAGATCACAGAAACACTCCCATTAATGATAGCCTTGAAAAGTAAAATAAAATATCTAGGAATAAACCCAACCAAGGAGGTAAAAGACCATTACAATAATAACTTTAATTCTCTGAAGAAGGAAACTGAGGAAGACACTAAGAGATTGAAAGACCTCTTATGTTCAAGGATTGGTACAATTGGTACTGTGAAAATGACCATCCTAACCAGAAATAACTGACAAATTCAATGCAATCCCTACTCAAAATTCCCATGAAATTATTCCCAGAAATAGAAAAAATATTGTACAGTTCATATGGAATCACAAAAGACCCTGGATAGCCAAAGCAATCCTGAGTGAAAGAGCAATGTTGGAGGGATACCAGATTTAAGATATATTACAGAGCTATAGTAATAAAAATAGGATGATTCTGCTACAAAACCAGACACATGGATCAATGGAATAGCATCAAAGCCCCAAACATGAGTACATATAATTATAGCCATTTCATATGTGACAAGGATGCCAAAAATGCACACTGGAGAAAAGACAGCATCTTCAACAAATGGTCTTGAGAAAACAGAATCTCCACATGTAGAAGAATGAACTTAGACCTATATCTATCACCCTCTACAGTGTGAAACTAGAAATTCTGAAACTACTAGATTGATTTAATTGTGTGTGCGTGTGTGTGTGTGTGTGTGTGTGTGTGTGTGTGTGTGTGTGTATGAGTCCTGGCACACAGAAACCAGAGGTATCAGCGCCCCCCCCCCAGGCGCTGGAGTTACAGACTGTTGTGAATCGCCTGGTGTGGTGCTGAGAACTGAACTCAGATCTTCTGCATGATCAGTGTGTGCTCTGAACCACTGAGCCACTCATTTCTCACTCAAGTTCTTAGGCCATAAAATGAATGAAGCCAGGTTTTTTTTACCAGAACATAAGAAATGGCCCCTGGTCCAATTCTATAACTAAAATGCAGCGAAGCAAATTTAGCAGAAAGGAATGGACTTAGGGTGAAGCGAGATAATACCCAAATCTTGATAATAGGATTCAAAATCTGGGACTGGAGAGATGGCTTAGTAATTAAGAGGACTAGATGCTCTTGAAGACTGGGATTTGGACCCCAGCACCTACATGGTGGCTAACAACCATCTGTAGCTCCAACTCCAGAGGATCCAATGTCCTCTTCTATCCTCCAAAGGCACTGTATCTCTCAACATGGGTGAACTTACATACATACAGGCATAACACTCGTAAACATAAAAAATTTTTAATAATAAAATAAAAATAAATCAAAAGCTATTGCTTAATGATTTAGCTTATTACAGATGTGAGGTTGCTTTATGTTTTAGGAAGAATGTAAGTCTGTGATTAGCCAAGTAATGTGTAAAAAAAATATTATTATCTAAGTAGTAAAAGTAACCACCAGAAAAACTAAATGTATAAAAATGATTAATTCCAAGTAATGGGACTGACAATATTGAATATAATGAAAAGATGCCACTATCCATTTCCTGCCTTTTTATACTATTTGAGTTATATTTAGTTATGCTCATATTACATTTTGATCGTTTCAAACACATGCCCTAGGTCAATTCCACATCAAAGATTAGCACAGTTGAAAGGAAGGTTATTAATACACATACACACTCAGCTGCAACTCTGAAAATGCAAACTATAAAAGATTTAATTACATAGGAACCATTTCAAGAGCACAGATTTGCCTCCACATTTGTAATCTTCCTAAAATGCAAAGCAGTCTCATACCTGTCGTCAGCTAAATCATTTACAGAAGCATATGGAAATCAAACCCTAAAAGATACATGGGAAAGAATAAGATTTTTAATCTACTTTTATTGAGGTATAACTGCCATCTAAAAACTGCATATATTTACAATGCCACATTTTGATTGATGTAGAAATTATGAAATGATTCCCGAGGTCACTTCACATAGCTCTCTCTCTCTCTCTCTCTCTCTCTCTCTCTCTCTCTAAGAATATTAAGATCTATTTTCTTGGCAAACTTCAAGTGGGTTTTTTTTTTTTTGGCCTTTTTAAGACAGAGTCTCCCTGTAGCTCTGGCTGTCCTGGAACTCACTCTGTAGACCAGGCTGGCCTTGAACTCAGAGATCCGCCTATCTCTGCCTCCCAAGTGCTAGGATTAAAGGCATGTGCCACCATGCCCAGTGCATCTAGTGTTTAAGAGAGTACATACTACAGTCACTGTGCTGTGCATTGGCTCTCCAGACATTTCACCCTGCCCATCTGAATCTTTATAGTCTTTGATAAACATCTCTATTTCCTTCACTTTCCCATCCAACAACCACTATTTTACTTTATTTCTTTGACTTCTTTGAGTTGGACTTTCAGATTCCATATGTCACTGAGACTCTGCAGCATTTCCCAGTTTGCACCTACACTATATTCTTAGCATGATATGCTCTCGGTCCATCTTTGCTTTAACAAAGGATGATTACTTCTTTTTCAAGTGGCATGTTTATGTCATGTTTTCTTTACCTATTCATGCATTACTGCTCATGAGGTTGACTTCACATCTTGACTACTTTTATATCCCTAATAGAAAAGCACATAATTATCTGTTATGATTTTGGATCTTAGCCCCCAGTCATACCACCAATACCAAATTTGGAAAATAAGTTGTTAATTCATATGTTTAAAACTACTCATAAACTTAAGTATCTAGCAAGATAATTCTGGTGTCATGTTCTGCAAGTTCAAAGATGCCATGGAAAGAACCCAAAACTCAGAGTCAAAACACTGGGACTATTTCATCTGCACAATTTACTACCAAAATACAGTTGCTATTAAAATAAAATAAGATACATTTTTTATGTGTATGAATGTACTGTCTACATGCAGGTCTGTGCACCCATGTCGTGCAATGCCACGGAGGTCAGAAGAAGGCGTCAGATTCCCTGGAACTGGAGTTAAAGAGGTTCTCAGCCTCCATGTGGGTGCTGGGGATCAAACCCGGGTCCTCTGCAAGTGCAGTCAGCACTCTTAAGTGTTAGGCCATCTCTCCAGCCCAAAAGTCCTCTCTTTCATAGACACCTAGCAAAAGAAGTTCTCCAAAAAATAAAAACCTAAAATAAAAAAGGGGGATACAGTTATATATTAAACATTTTGTCAAATGTTTCAATTTAAATCTTAAAACTAACTATGGGAAAAGATTTGCATGTTCCCACAGGTCAAAATGTCACCAACTTAATGGCTGAGAAAGAAAAGATACAGCTTTGCACTGTGCAGGATGTACCAGCAGAAAAGTTGGCCCAGCTAAACACGAAAAGGAAGAAAAGCCTCAGACTGCCACAGGCATCAAACATCTCTGTGGATCCTAATTGTAACAACTATTTACAATGTGTCCTAATGAACTTTACCTTTCAGGTGCCACAAAGTTTTAATATGAGAGACTTTCTTACCTCCTTTTCATAGAACAAAGAAGAACATGATGGTAATGAAGTCATTCCCTAACTGTAAATTAAAACTGACTGTTATAGAGGTAATCTCTTATAAAAGCAGTATAGCTGCTTTCTTTAATTGACTGATAGACATAGGAACTGCGAAAGGATAATTCTCTATTCAGAGCCAAATAAAATACTAAAGTCTTTATTAACTGGGTAATTAAGCAAAATATATTAATACAGGAGAGCTCTGATATCAGAAATGGATTATTCTGCCAAGGAGATGTTGGCTAGGGAATCCAAGCTCCCAAAAAAGGTAAAGGCTTTTTGCCTGCAAACTGGGATGCCTGCAAGAAGAGAGGAGGTAAGGCCCTGCTGTCAAAAACCTGGTGTACAGTTGGTCTCTGGAATGCCAGAGAGTGTTACCAAAGGCCACTAAATCAATAAAGCAAATATTGGTCTCCTTGAGTCAAGCAAGACTCCTCTGTCAGCATCATCTACACCTCACCTGCCTGGAAATACTGTGCAGCAGTGGCACATGTCTGTATATCCCAAATCTAATTGGCTATTAGCTCTCTCTTTGGAGGAATAATTCACAGCTGATGCCACAAGCTTACAACCTCTAGTGGTTAGGAGATATTATAAACCACAGTAAAACCTTGTCATCTTTTACAGAAAAGCTATAGTACATAGATTAGCATACCATCCAAACATCTGTGTCTATACCAATGCAACCTTCCATAATAATTAGTTCTGTTTAAATGCCTGTATATCTAATTACTTGTGCTTCATCAGTAGGAGTAAAAGGTTATTCCTGGATAATCTGCCAACCCATGAAAGGAAACAGCCTGAACTGATCAGAGTCCAAAACGACATCTCCAGAGAAAGTAGACTGTTTTGATTCTCAACCACTTGTGTCCCTTTTCTAAAGCCTAGGGAACAATCTGCCGAAGGGGGTAAAATGTAAGGGTTGTGATTGGGGTGAATTATGAAACTACAGAAATATAGACTGGACTCTTCTTTGATCAACATGATTGTACATACAAGCCCCTCCAGCTGGACAATGGGGGCCTTGGGCTGTATAAGTTTGAGCATAGCAGCTTGCAAATTGGTTTTACATGAAGGATGCTTGTATTCATTACTTATTACTTTTTATTAAAAAAAATCAAATAAAAAGAAAAGAATATCCTGACCTCATTTTTTTCCCTAGATCATGGGCCTCAGGTTCTCCAACCACACACTGCCTTCCCCAGAGTTCTCTGACAAGACTGCTTCACCCTAGGGATCCCCATGATCAATATGACAGAATGAATGGAAGGGTAGGCAGCCATAACTGTGTCAGAGACCCTGGTGAGATCAGCAGGAGAAGACTCAAAAGTGACAGAGAAGGAGCTAGTTACCATGTAAACCAGATGAAGGACAAAGAAGCAGCCCAGGCGCTTGAGAGCAGTGCTGGGAGCCTGTGCCCAAGCATCTCTTCTGCCATCCATATGGACATTCATCTTCCTGTGGTGTCTATACAAAGAGATAATCAGCATTCTAGAATAAACAAGAAAGAGCATGAAAGGTAACTAACTTCCAGCATGGACATGAAGAACAGCGTGGCAGTGCCAACTCAAAAAGAGGTATGGAGTGCTGCTGTTTCCAGGGGAAAGACTGTAGGGCATCAGATTGATCACAAACTGCCCCAGAAAGCACCAGAAACACAAGCTAGAGGCCTTCTGCTTGAGCCACAAGTAAGCAGGGTGTTCAAAGGTCATGATCTTAATACAGTAGAAGACACTCAGGGGAGTGGCAAACCACAGGCTGCCATAAGACGATGACAAAGTGAAGCCGGTGGTTGTTCTGAAAGCAACAAAGCAGGATTAAATCCAACATCACCAGCCACTGCGAGAGAAACCTGTGACCAGCCAGGCCCAGAACAACAAGGTTGTATGAGGTTTCCTTTATTTTTCTGGTCCATTCTTTAAAATTCAGACCACAAGGACTCCATTTCCAAACAGGCCAATGAAAAATTCAGCTACTGCTATAGGCATCAGTAAGTAATACCAGAGCACCCAAAAACATGGCTAGCAAAGAGAGCTTCTCTCTGCATCCCAGGAGTCTCTTAGCTCGGTGCTGATGAATATGTGCAGCTCCTGACTGAGCTCAAGTTCCCTGATAGCATACTGTCTTCGGAATAAGTTTTCATAGTACAAAACCAATATTTGAACTTGTCCTTCTAGAACCTGTCCTCAAGCAGAAACCAAAAGGCTATGGTCGTGAAAAGAGAACTAGGAAGCTAGGAGGATCCCACCTCTATTTGCATCTGAATAAATGGATACCAAGACAAGACACCAAGATTTGATCCTCTGTCTCTCAGGTCAGGTGCCAATGGCTAGACACAAACAAATAATGTAATGAGAAGTCTCAAGAAGAAAGATCAAGTGAATCCATTCCCATCAGCCGGAGATAGGAGATATGAATCAATAAGCTTTAAAAAAGCTTTCAGCAGGGCATGGTGGTATATAGCTGTGTAGTCCCAGAATTTGAGAGGCCAAACCAGGAAGATTAGCAGTTCAAAGTCAGCCGTAATGACATGAGACCTTGCCTCAAAACAGAGTTTTATTTTCTTTTCATAAAAAGTATAAAAGTAAGCATGAATAGCCATGAATTATTTTTAATTTCATTATCAAAGAAGGAAATAGGAACCATTTGGTAAAGGGAAACAGACAGCAAAACATTTCAATGGCAATCAACTTTTTTAAATGGGCCAAGTAGAGGATCCATTGCCAATCATGGTCTTTGAGGCAATCTGCCCTTTATATGTAGTTCACTACTTACCTTTTATGGAGCTCATTTCAGAAAAAGGAAATAAGCTCAAAGAATTGAAAAGCAGAGTAGCACAGTTATCAATCAATGGAAAATGTGTTCCGCTTCAGGTTCCAGCTCTTCCTGGACTATAATACAAGTATATTTGCAGTAAGGTGAGTTCTAAGAGTCTCCTCCCCTGGTATACCTACCTCAAACAATCCTTGAGCATGGATAAGACTGTAGACAAGATAGGATGCCATTTTTATACTCAGGCAAAAGTAGATGACGTCAATGTAATTAGTGTCCCTGATTAGCCAATTTTGAGTTAATCAAAAAGAATGCTGTCCTTTGGGCCTCGGTTATTCAACTCAGAACTTTGAAGGAGGAAATAAGTCTTTCCTGTCTCTTTTTTCCCTCTTTTCTGAGGAAAGAGGTCCTCCTTGCTGAACTGTGAAGAAGTAGCCACTACCTGCCCTAATAAATGAGTATTTTCTTAAACTATTAAGTTTGTGTCACTTTATGGCAAAGAGAAAACTAGTACAGTGTTCAGACCAAGCTGAAAATGACATGAGGAAATGTGAAGGGAAAAATAAGGTTTAGAATAAAGTAGACAGGCCAGGCTACCTTGTTAGGGAATAGTATATGTATGGAGGGAAAGGGGCTGTACCAGGAAATAGGAGCCCTGCAATCTGGCTTCAGTACTACCTTGGACTCTTTAGGAAGCTATAGGCAGGCCATTTTGCTAAAAATATACTGGGACTGTTAGGTGAAATTCTTGTTTCTGCAAGAAGAGTTAGAGAGCATTTATTGTGTGCCAAGCTATAGTGTGCTTGGTACAATGGACAGAGCCCCTATGATCACACAGCTCCAAGGCCAGCAGACTGCAGAGAGGGGAGGAGCAGGCCATCATCTTCTACAAGCCACAAATCCAGATGAAACTTCACTCCTCCTAAAGCAGCACCTCTGCGGTTGGCTTTCAAAGCTGTGGGGGCTCCTTCCCCTCACCTTGCTCACTCTGGCTTAGGCAGTGGAATGCTTTACAGATCATAGTAACCAACTGGCATGTCTCCAGGAGGCCAAGTCTAGCCAAAAGGAAGAAGAAAGGGAAAGGGAAAGGGAAAAGGAAAGGGAAAGAGAAAGGGAGGGGAGGGGGAAGAGAGGGGAGGGAAGGAGAGGAAAAGTCTGCAGAAATAGAGTTTTGACAAGTTCTTTAGTTTTATGTATTTTTTATGTGTATGAATGTACTTTATGTGTATGAATGTACTGTCTGCATGTAGGTCTGTGCACCTGTGTCTTGCAATGCCGCGGAGGTCAGAAGAGGGTGTCAGATTTCCCTGGAACTGGAGTTAAAAATGGTTCTCAGCCACCACGTGGGTTCTGGGGATCAAACCCGGGTCCTCTGCAAGAGCAGTCGGCGCTCTTAACCGCTAGGCCATCTCTCCAGCCCCAACAAGTTACTTAAATACTGACATGGAAACTACACAGAAAGCTCAGCCATTTCATTAATTTTAATAAGAAAAGTGTTTGCTCAGAAGATATCTATCAATTTGTGAACAGGTTTCTTTAAAATATATTTTTTTAACTCTTGCAATCATTCCTATGTTCTACTTCTTCTAAACAAGAAGACAGAGTCAACATAGTAAGGTTATTATGTGCAGAGCTTAGACGATATGATACTTTCCATGTAAAATATAATAAAACCAGTTTTGATTCCTACAGTTTATGGAAATAGCATGCTTTGCATGGTTTAGAGAGCACTAGCTCTAGTTTCATCCAATTTATCATGTTACTTTTCCATTTTTCTTTAAAATCAAAGAAGAAATCGGAACAGATGACTAAAAACAATATTTTACTGAAAACCTCAGTTAATTTTACTCTCATCAGTACTGAGTTAAGAGTCTGACTGGACCTGACTTCTATTCCATGGCCTTGGAATCGCCAAGCACACACCATCTTCCACAGACATCTGACGATCCCATTCTTCACTGTAGCTGCATGGGATGGAAAGTAAGTCTGTACTGATAATGTTGCGGAGGTGCTGGTGACCTCCAAGACAGTGACTTGGAAAGGATGGAACAGAAGCTTCCAGCATGGGAGCCTTGCCTGGAGCACCCTTCTCACGACTCCATGCTTCCTCAGATTCCTGAGATGTCTATACAAAAAGCCACCAGGACCACAAGCCCAACAAGATGACTGACTTGAGGCACTGGTCATTCCCCCGCTTCCACCACTACAAAAATAAGTAAGTACGTAAACAAATAAAACGAACAAAGAACAAACAGCTGCTATCCAGTCAGCACTTACGGGAGGACTGCTGGAAACAGCATTGTAAATAGAGAGATCACAAAATATGGAGACTCCAGATGGTCTGATTAACAAGAGGAGAGAAGCCTTGTAACAGCTCCCCTAGTCTGAACCAGTTGGAACCTGGGACAGTCCTCTATGATAGGGAGAAAATAAACTGAAGACCCCGGCAGTCTATATTGATAACATTTGACACCTAAAGTTTGGGTTACTGGGGAACCTTACCACCCTAGGCTCAGTTCCTAGCGAACTGTGGAGGAATGTACACAGAGTGTACCAGGGGCTGAACATGTTCAGGATTTTGCTAAGTGCTGTCATTTTGAGATCATGAAAAGAACCAAAGAGAAGACCTCAACAACAGACCAGATCAAGCAGAAACAAGAATTTGTGAACTGGTCAAGATGGAGCCTGTGATCCTAGCACTCAAGACGCTGAGATGAAACCCACGACCCCAGGATTCAAGACGTTGAGATGGAGCTGGTGATCCCAGAAGTCTTTGGAGCCTGTGATCCCAGCACTCAAGATGCTGAGATGGAGCCCTGGATCCTGGGACTCAAGATGCTGAGATAGAGCCCAGGATCTTAGAGCTCAAGATGCAGATATGGAGCTGGTGATCCCAGCACTCAAGATGCTGAGATGGAGTCCAGGATCTCAGGACTCAGGATGCTGAGATGGAGCTGGTGATCCCAGAACTTTTTGGGAAAAAAAAAAAAATTAAAGGGAACAACAGCAACAAAAAGACTTGCTCAAAGAACTTACCCAAACAGTAAACTTCTGCATCAAAAAAAATTTAAAAAAGAGAGTAGAAAAAGATACAAGACAGGATTTAACATATAAGGCAGAATGCATGAGTGGGGGGTGGGCCATGGATGGGGAAAGGGCATAAACTTGACTAAGAAATATTGTATGAAATGCACAAAAGCTGAATAAAAAATTAAGGAAAAAAAAGAATTTGTGAACTTAAACAGTCAGAAGAAAAAATGAAAACAGATCTAAAGGACACAGTTAAAGGACAAATGTTTGACTTATGGGGGATTTTATAAGCAAAGAGAAGAGACAACGTGGAACCAACTGGCAAAGCTGCAGAGAATGAGGAGGTTTTAGACACATATAACCCAGCAAAATTGAACTGTGGAAGCAGAAAAGACCTAAGCAGGCTAATAACAAGCAATGAAAGTTAGTCAGTAATAAAAAGCTTGCCAACAAAAGACATATCAGGCCTGGATGACTTTATTGCTGAATTCTGTAAATTCAAAGAAGAACTACGATCAATTATTCTCAAATTCCTAAAAGTTGATGTTAGGCTTGGTTCTTACAAGATCTGGATTTTTTTTTTTTTTTTTTTTTTTTTTTTTGGTCTTTTTGAGACATCACAGCTGCATGGCTTGGTTGCCATCTTGGACAGTAACATTTTCAAAATGGCAGTGACCTGTATGACCTTGCCGCCATCTTGATCCAGCCACATGGCAAGGCTCAAAATGGTGACACCCAGGAACTTACCAGAAATACTGAGTAATGTAGTTATATAATATTAAGGATCAATCAGACCATTGATAGACAGTACAACTTTTTTTTGTATGTGATTTAATTAAACCTCATGTGTGAGTGTGTGTATATGAAGTACTGTTGGCTTTTGAGAATTCTGTAATGTAGTTATATAATATTAAGGATCAGACTATTTTTAAAATTTTTTTTAATTTTATTTATTTATTTTTATGTATATGAATGTACTGTCTGCATGTAGGTTTGTGCACCCATGTTGTGCAATGCTGTGGAGGTCAGAAGAGGGTGTCCGATTCCCCTGGAACTGGAGTTAAAGACAGTTCTCAGCCACCATCACCATGTGGGTGCTGGGGATCAAACCCAGGTCCTCTGCAAGAGCAGTCAGTGCTCTTAACTGCTAGGCCATCTCTCCAACCCCAATCAATCAGACCGTTGATAGACAGTACAACATTTTTTTGTATGTGTTTTTTTGTAATTGATTTTTAATATGATACTTTTATTGATGTTTTGTGTATTCCATACATCATTTTTCAATTCAATTTAGACATTTTCCCCTTTCCCTTCTTCCCACCCCACCCCAGTTCATGCACCCTGCCATACATGTCCTGCACCTTTCTCTCAGTCTCTCCAAAGTTTTTCTCTGCAAAGTTTTATTGTCCTATGCAGAATTCAACCACATCAGTCCATTCCTTGACTCAGTCCTCATGCTGCTGTGGTTCCTTCCCACTATACCACTCCAAAGTATGCCCATGTACATGTCATATATGGACAGTACAAATTTATAAAGTGTCATCACTGAAATTAATAATTTTTGATATGTTTATATTCTGATTACAAGGAAATTGTGTTCCACAGTTGGAGACTCTCATACTGTGTAGACTTTAAATGCTATAATTTTGACTATTTTATGAGAGATAATTGTTTGTAATATTATCATAGAGATTCAGTGTTATCATTATAAAAATTACTATTATAACCCAATTTTTTTGTCTTTTTGAGACAGGGTGTCCCTTTTAGTCCCTGCTGGCCTGGAGCTTGCTATGCAGACCAGGCTGGCCTTGAACTAACAGAGATCCACCTACCTCTGCCTCCTGAGTGCTGGGATTAAAGGCGTGTGCCACCACACCTGGCTCAAGGTCTCCCTGTAGCCCCAGCTGGCCTGGAACTCACTCTATAGACCAGGCTGGCCTTGAACTCACAGAGATCTGCTGCCTCCGCCTCCCAAGTGCTGGGATTAACCAAAATTTTAAGTCCATTCCTTTGGCTTGCACTACACACCTTGTTACAGTCTCAGGTGAAACAGACACATATAAATGAGTTACCCATACCTACTAAAAATGTTTTGTATATCTCTGTTATACTTGGCACGTGTTACTTTGGTATTTTCAACAAAAATTGGGTTTTACCTCCGGGAACCATATGGGATAGTCCAAATGAAAACAGTTTCGGTGAGCTTGATTTAAGTCAGCCAATTTCCTGTCTATAGGTATGTGAATATGACAACCCCTCCTTTCTTCTCAAAACTATAACTCAGAGTCTGAGGGACAGGAAAAACAAACTATGTCTGTTTATAATGAAACAGCCTTCATTTGAGGTAGGCCTAGAAGTTACTGTTTTAAGCTTCTCTATTATTTTAAGCTTATTTTCTGGGCTATGTCTACTTAACCTAAAAATGTTAAATTTCTCCTTTTGTGGCTTAGATCCATTCTACCTAGAGTACCTAAATAGCCCTTTATAGACCTGAACCCTAATGAACAAAATATGTGCTGTACTGGATAGCTTTAGTCTCAACTTGACATACCTGGGCTGAGGAAACCTCAATAAGTGCTTCCATTGGACTGGCCTCTGGCCATGTCTATGGGATATTTTCTTGATTGTTAAATGATGTGGGATGGCCCAGCCCATTATGGGAAATGCCATCCCTGGGTCGATCTTTCTGTATTGTACAAGAAAATAGACTGAACATGGGCCAGCAGAACAAGCCAGTAAGCAGCATTCCTTCCTAGCCTGTTGTGCTGGATAGCTTTAGTGTCAACTTGACACACCTGGGTTGAGGGAGCCTCAATTGGAGAATTGGCTCCATTGGACTGGCCTGTGGCCACGTCTGTGGAGTATTGTCTTGATTGTTGGGCAATGTGGGAGGGCCCAGGCCACTATGGGTGATGCCACCCTGGGAAGGTTGTTGTGTACCATATAAGAGGGCAGGCTGGGCATGAGCCAGGGGAGCAAGCCAGTAAACAGCATTCCTCCATGGCCTGTGCTTCAGCTCTGCCTCCAGGTTCCTGCCTTGGGCTCCCTGAGTGATGAACTGTGACCCAGGAGATGTGAGCTGAATAAACCCTTTCCTCCCCAAGTTGGTGTCAGTCAGAGTGTTTTGTCACAGCAATTGAAGAGAAACTAGAACACCTGTGTTGCAGCTCCTACCTCCAGGTTCCTGCCCTGAATACCTACCTTGGGCTCCCTAAGTAATGAACTATTAATTCAGAAATGTAAAACAAATAAACATTTTTCTCTATAGTTAGTATTGATCAGAATGTTTTGTCAAACAGTTTGGGATTAAAAATGCTTAAATCTATGTTCAAGCTTTATTTACATGCTATATAGTAATTAAAAATACCAAATGAGGGGCCAGAGAGATGACCTAGCAGTTAAGAGTGCCGACCACTCTTGCAGAGGACCCGGGTTCGATCCCCAGCACCCACATGGCGGCTGAGAACTGTCTTTAACTCCAGTTCCAGGGGAATCCAACACCCTCTTCTGACCTCCATGGCATTGCACAACAAGGGTGCACAAACCTACATGCAGACACTACATTCATACATATACAAAAATAAATAAAATTTAAAAATATTTTAAAAAATTGTTTTTTTCTTTTTTTTTAATTTTTTTTTATTATTATTTATTTCTGTATGTGTACGAATGTACTGTCTGCATGTAGGTCTGTGCACCTGTGTCGTGCAATGCCGCGGAGTTCAGAAGAGGGTCTCGGATTCCCCTGGAACTGGAGTTCTCCTGGAATTGGAGTTACAGACGGTTCTCAGCCGCCATGTGGGTGCTGGGGATCGAACCTAAAAATACCAAATGAATACAACTTACCCTCTTGGAGGTTTAGCAACCATATGTAAAAGCTCTAATCTGATTCAGTCAGAGGGACTTAAAGGGACAATCTTTTAGCCGTTGCCCTCTAAGGTCAACTTAAGTCCTAGGTCTGTGAAGTCACCTCTCAAAATGTCCTGTGACTGTGAGTCACCAGTCTTCCTGTGCAAGGAGGTCTTGGAGATTTACTTAAGGGACTCCAACCAGTGTCCAGTCTAAAAAGAGGAAGGTCAACACAGAAGAAAGTCTCCTCATGATTCGAAGGGAAGCCTGGTCAAGCAAGACCCAACTTTGTCCTCACATAGATGGAACTGGTAAAAAAAAGTAAGTCAAAGGAGCCACACACTACCCACAAGACCTGAGTGATCCCTGAGGACCAAAACTTCAACTGACCTTAATAGCAAGATTAAATTTATCTGAGCTAACTGAATGGTTTTAAGCATTCCAAGAGGAAAGTATAATCAAAAAATAAGATAAAATAACTTATACCTTATTACCTCAGAGATAGATGAGATCTGCTGTGCCATGCTAGAAAAGTACCACTTCTATACCAACCTGTCAGAAATATTTGGGACTCATGGCTAATGCCCCCCCAGAACCTATTGTCATGGTTATGCTGGCTCTCATTCTGGGGCCCTGTGTACTAAAACTTTTATCCAATCCCTTACAACAGAGTACCAGTCCTCACCTCCTCCAATTGGAGACTCTGGACAGGGATCCTCCCATGGCTAATGCACTTAGTAGGCCCCTTGTTGGTACTGGGAAATCTATGTACTGTGGCACCATGCCTCTTAGGGTATTTCCAAAACCAAATCCAACAGCTCATTCATACAAGATTTAACCAGCTTGTTCTTTCAGATGTAGAGGAGAAACTGCCTGCCCACCAACCACTGGCCCCTATCCATCCAGACCAAATACCAGTCATCCAGAGTGACTAAGACAGAGACTAGATCCTAATTTACCAGCCTGAAATCCCCTTTTTTCCCAACTAGGCTCCCCTATCAGCCAGAGGCAGTTGCGGAAAAGAATATGATGCCCCTTCTCCATTGTAACAAAAGGCTGGACTGTTAGGCTTCGTTCTCACAAGATCTGGATTTTATACCCAGCATTCATAGGGCACACAGATTTCCACTCCCTCCAGAAACTGTCAATCAGTGACCTCACTTCCTTTTTACCTGGTGTCCCACCCAAGACATTTAAAAAGGCCTGACCAGCCCACATCTTGGCTGCTGGCTCGTTTTCCACTGAGTCCAGCCCCAGCTACTTTTGAGTAACCGTTCCTGGAGTGCCTAAGCCTGGTGTTTTCCTTTATTTGGGGGTTGGACCAACATAAACCTAACAGCTGAAAGGGTGAGAATCCTTCTAGACATAATGGATAAAGTGCAACTACACGCCCAAGTCAAGGAGGATATATAGAGACCCTTTACATCTTCTTGACTTCATCTCCCAAAGTTTCCAAGTAGGATTCTATTTCCTTCCAGGCGGATGAGGAATTCAGACCTTACACTCCTAGAGCAGCAATCAGCTTGGCTGGGAAACATATCCCAGCAGGGTTCCTGGTGTGGTAGAACTTTTCAGCCCTCAGATTCCACCAGTGCCTTAGGGAAGCAAAGATACTACAACGAGGGCAGAATTGTTCTTCACCTGCTGCTATCTGAAGCTGGCCTAGGATGGGAAGACAGGTCTCAAGGTAAGGTGCCAGATTTGACCGTCCATAGGAAGGCGCTGAAGTCTAAACACCCTAGTGCAGTCTCCTGAAACCCTGCTTCTACCCAATTCCTTATTTAGAGAATACTTTATACCTTACTGATACCTTACATAGAGAACCCAAGGAGCAACAGTATAAAGAACCTTGTAAGAAAAAAATGTAAACATTTATCAATGATCTCACCTATAACACCTAGTACATGACCAAATATGCCAAGCCCCTGTTCTAGGCTTTTAGAATACAGCATAAAGAAAAGAAAAAGAAAAAGAAAAGAGAGAAAAAAACTCCTGCTCTCTGGAGCTCATATTCTTGTGAGAATGTGAAGTACTTAATAGTTTTAGCCTGTTTAAGCTTAATCCTGTAAATGGGGATCACAAAATGGCTTATTTACAATGACATAGAAAGCAGGAAATGACACAGTGGAAAAAGAAGCGGACTAAGCATAAGCCAAGATAAATACTGCTAGGAATCAGACCAGACAGAAATTTGCCAACCACAGACTGATACTTCATTTTCACACAGAATTGCTTGGCATATCGGCTCCCAAACCAAGAGCCCTACCAAAGTGAGTTACAGCCTCAGTCTCTCTAGTTTGAAGAACTATTTGGTTTTCCTTTGTACACAGCTAGAATGCGTCTGCCATCCATCGTTCTACCACTTCTTTCTACCAAAGTCCCTTTTATTCACATCACCATACTCTGGTTATCTGTACTCTGGGGTATTGTCATCGTTCCTGAACCAAGGCAAATGCTGAAAGATCAAGTTGAATGTAACCATCAGAAGAGCTACTTTGCCAGAGGCAAAGTAGGACTTTACACTCAGTATCAACACGGCAGTGTCTCTTACATAGAAAACGAATACTGACAGGAAAAAGGGAAATTAGTTTTTGAAAACCAAACACTTTGACCTCCAGAACGTCCGTTGTCAGATTAAGCACACGCAGCTGCACCCCCTGCTTGAGCTCTGATGCACCTGGGCCTCTCTTCAGCTTTTTGGTATCCGGGTGTTCGGGCAGCCTTCTCCGTTTCCTCACTAGGTGGCGCAAAGCCACCTCAACTGTGGCAGCTGCGAACCTGAGTGACGTGGTTCTTTAAATGAGTTGTATTCCTGCAGATATTCAGAAACCGAGCAGGTAAGGTTCACCGTCTGTCCGGGAGCATAAGTAACAGGAAGTGCTAAACGTGTACATATTCAGAGTGTTCCAGCTTCTTCGTCATCTCCTTAGGAAGGGAAGCTCTGGCTCACTGGTCAGTATCGCTTCCCTAGTTCGAGACTTCAAGAATTTGCTTGGAGGAGGTACTACTGAATCTGCACACTGGTTCTGGGTGCGGACAAGAAGGCCGTCTTTGTAGAACCAGATGCCCTGGGCAGTGCTCAGAAACAGAGAACGTGAATAAGCTAATCAGAGGAACTGACAAATGATTAAAACTTAAAAAAATAAAAACAAGCATTTTGCTCCCACGAGTATGAAGCCTAGAGATTAGGATGGAAGGCAAGAAACATTTGGAGGTGGAGTTTAATTTGTTTCTTGGCCAAGTTTGGGAAGGACATAACTCCCCCAAAATAGGTGCACTTACATGCAGCCAATACACTCACAAAAATAAAAATAAAAATAACGAAAACTGATAAAATTTGAATAACTTTAGTATAATTTAGTATATCTACATATAGTACAGTATACACAGTGCAGTATAGCAAATTAGCAATGTACCAATGTTTATTTATTTATTTTTGTCTTTTCAAGACAGTGTCTCCCTATAGCCCCAGCTGTTCTGGAACTCACTCTGTAGACCAGGCTGGCCTTGAACTCACAAAGATCCACCTGCCTCTGCCTCCCAAGTGCTAGGATTAAAGGCATGCGCCACCACACCCGGCAATTTCTTTCTTTTAACAACTGTATCTTACTAGTATAAAATTATAGCATTAGAAGAAAATATTCTATTTTTCTGTGCAGATTTTAAACATGGTCTTTAAAATGAAATGAAAAACTATTTGATACAGTCAAATAAAACTCAGATATATGTTAACTGCACAATTCTTATCTATTTGTTAATTTCTCTTTTTGAAAGGAGACCGAGATGTTTCCATAACATTACAAGATCATGATTAGAGGCCAGCAACATGGCTCAGTGAGTAAAGGCACTTGCTACCAAGGCTGAAAACCTGATTTCAATCCTTTGGACCAACATGGTAGAAAGAGAGAACTGAGTCCTCCAAGTTTAACTAATTAATTAAATGTCAAAGGAGAGCACACTGGGGAAAGAGTCAAACATCACAGAGAGCAGCCCAGGCTATCTGAAGTCAGCTCATCTGAGGTAAACTGCACACAAGTTCATGCCCATAGAAAGCCATCAATGAGATACAAGGTTAATTAATAACTAGCGCCCTGTTACAGGATCTTGCCATCCATGGAAAGGCAATGAGTTTTAAAGTCAGACAGATTTGGGGTTGCCTCCAAACTCAACCAGTTAATAGCTGTCTGCTTAGACAAGCCAGTTACCCTCTCTGAGCTTCAGATTCTTCTCTATAGTAATTATGATAATGTTCTCCTCACAGGACTATATGATGTTAAAAGAAAATGCTAACATTCCCTGGGGGGGATGTCATCTAACTATTTTGACTTCCTTCCTTGGTGACTTCTCTCTATACCACTCCTCTCAACAGAGTCCAGAAAACACCTAGCATCTGTTATTCATTGTCTTGAAATCCGAGATGAGTTTCTAGAGAAAGCTCATCAGTTCTGTGCAGTTCCTGAGCCTCTGGAAAGCATGAATCAAGTAGGAGACTTTCAGCTCACTTGGTCCTTTAAAAACACAGAAGTTCAAGATGCTTAAGGGTAGAAACAGACCTGCGTTCCAGTATAAATGGTCAGTTAGAACTTTCGTCTGTGTGACTCTATGAATGAAAAGAGTCAGGTTAACTAAGGAGAGAAATTATATAGTCAAAGGAAAAGAGCACTGGGGATCACTGTGACAGAACAACTAAAACCAATGAGAAGCAGCAAGGCTGCTGGGGAAAAGAGGAAGGAGCCAACAATTTCTTCCCTGGCTCTTACAGGGAAGGTGACATTGAAGCCACAAACCCAAGGAAGACAGGCAGCTTCTCGAGACAACAGGCTGACAGTCCCAGCCTCAGCAAAAACCCATGACAAGATGTCGACAGGCCCAATCTTGGGCAGGGTTTGGGCAAATAATGACAGCTGCTGTTCAAGAGTTCAAGTGGCACCATGCCTAGAAGACACTGTCCCACTGCCCTTTCTCTAGCTCTTCTCTTTAATGATATTCCCCAGAGCTTTGAGAGGGAGGGTGATAATCTGTGTCCAGATTTATGGCTAAACATTTGCAAGTCATTTATTCTCAGCACTCTGACCAGTATGATTCTATGCAGTGACTTAGCCCACTGCAAAAAGAAGCTTCTCTGACCAAAGTAAACAGCAGTGCTCACCTATGACCGTAATCATAATTTAGCAAAACAATATCAACCTCCCCACTAAGGGCTGAGACCTCCCCAGCCACAGGCATTTGACCAGATTTATAGAATGAGACATGAATTCTAAGCTGCGAAGATGGCCTCAAATCCAATCCAAAAGCATTAGTTACACCCATGACAGACTTGCCACTATTGCGACAGTGGGCGCATCTTCCCTGGCAGGTCAGTAGTTTAGCGAGCAGGGTCTGCAGGGGAGTCAGACTGCTGATAATTCTTCTCTAACAGCTTAAATAGCACCCTCTAGCATAACGAGGTAGGAGGCATCCAGCTCAACCCCAGCTTGCCTCTCTCTGTGTCCTACAACCAACATGGCTTCTCACTATACGTTTTAATATTACTTTTGGTTTATTTTAATTGTTTATGCTTTCTAAAATATTTTCTTCCTACCTTCAGTTTTCTTTACTGTATATTGTAACTTGATTTTTGCCTCTCCCTCCATTCCTTTCTTCTTTCTCAGATGCTTTTTTTCTTTTCTCTGACCTTGCTGCTGTCTCTTTTCCACTTCTTTTCTCCCTTCCTGTATCTTAATCTTTACTATGATTTTGACTTTTATTAATTTGTAACTTCATAGCTTATTGTACATGATTTTGTCAATTTTTATTGTTGTTTGTTGTTAGTATAGCAGTTTTTAAAACTGTTTTTTAACTGTATTTCTTTATGGAGTTTATTTCATGGTGTAGCTGTTATGGCAGTTTGTTTTGTCCTCTTAGTGGTAGTGAGAATTCAGCTCTCAAGAAAAAGCCATTCGTAAGAAAATTCACATATAAAACTGGAAGCCCTATCCATACTAAAGATGCAAATCACCAAACAGAAACATGAGATATGGAAAAAATAGACTTACTGATAGAGTGATATATATATATATATGTGTGTGTGTGTGTGTGTGTGTGTGTGTGTATATATATATATATATATATATCACATATATAAATGACCCAAGTTTCTTAGAACTACTGGACATAAAGGGACAGACAGTTTCAGACACAATGACACAATAATAGTACTTGGTGACTTCATCTCTTTCATCAGTAGATAGACTATCAAGATATCAAGATAAAATTTAAAAAGGAAAACTCAACCTTAAACTGCACCAGAGATCAGAAGGACCGAATATATCTCTATATACAGTTGTGCTGGATAGCTTTAGCGTCAACTTGACACACCTGGGTTGAGGGAGCCTCAGTTGGGGAATTGGCTCCATTGGAGTGGCCTGTGGCCACATCTGTGGAGTATTGTCTTGATGGCCGAGCAGTGTGGGAGGGCCCAGCCCACAATGAGTAGTGCCACCCTGGGCAGGTTGTTGTGTACTGTATAAGAAGGCGGGCTGGGCATGAGCCAGGGGAGCAAGCCAGTAACAGTACTCCTCTATGGCCTGTGCTTCAGCTCCTGCCTCCAGGTTCCTGCCCTGAGTTCCTGCCTTGGGCTTCCTAAGTGATAAACTGTGACCCAGGAGATGTGAGCTGAATAAACCCTTTCCTCCCCAAGTTGGTGTTGGTCAGAGTGTTTTGTCACAGCAATGGAAGACAAACTAGGATAGAAATTGGTACCAGAAGAGTGGGGTATTGCTGTGACAGACCTGACCTTGGTGTTTTGGGGAAGGATTGTGGAGGCGTTTGGAACTCTGGGCTGGGAAGATCATTGAATGCTTAAAGATAGTTGCTGTGGAGCTTGGAGCAGTTTTGCTGAAGGAGTTGTAGAAGATGGAGGCCTGGCTTATGAAGTTTCTAGTTTCAAAGGGGAGCAGAGATCATCAGGACTGTGTAATCTGTGGTTTCTGGTCATCTGGGGCTGAAGAATCAGCTGTTTAAGTAACAAGAGACCAGAACCTGAAGTGAAATCTTTGTTGTACTGGGACAATTGATGCTGGTTAGCTGGGGCTGAAAAATCAGCTATAAGTAAGAGACCAGCATCACTGTGGTGAAATCTTCTGGGAAGAATTTCTTCAGGGTCAGCACACAGAAGCTGTGATCCAGAAGGGGCCTGAGCCTCCATCTCGAGCCAGAAGCAGGACTTGGTAACGTGTAAGAGTCTCTTATATGGTTCTGGTGTTGAAATTTGAGGGGGTCACAGAGAGCAGCCGAGGCTTGGCACTGTGAGAGGTCAGGAAAGACCATTGGTAGAAATGCACCCCGGTTGCAGTGAAGACCCCAGGATTGCAGGGGTCATGGAGAGAAGCTGAGCTTTGCACCAGGAGAGGTCAGAAGAGACCATTGGTGAAGGTGCTGCCTCAGTTTCAGTGGCGGCCCCAGGTTTTTGGAGATGCCGGGACCGTGGGATGACCACCAAGAGCAGCGGCAGGTGTGGAATGGAGTCAGCCTGGGCCTACAAGATGAGGTGTGTGTGCTGTGGACGGCAGAGTCAGAGAAGGGGAGCTTATTTCAAAAGGAAGAATCAGGCACACTCAAACAAAACCTAAGTCCAGCAAGTAGCTCAAGGCTGGGCACCTGGGACTTACTCAGGATCTTCTGGGCTCCAAAGGGTCTTGGCAGCTCCCCTCAGTTTCTGGGGATTTGTTTCTTTCTTTGCATAAACTGAACCATCCTTTCATTCCTGGAACTAGCCCAATTTGACCATGGTATATGATCTTTTTAATGTGCTATTGAACAGTTTTTGCAAGTTATCCCATTGTAAATTTAGTTGTGTTCATTAAGGAATTGACTGATAGTTTTCTTTATCCTAATCCAGTTTTGTATCAGGGTAATACTGGTGTATTAGTTACTTTTCTGTTGCTGTGATAAACGCTATGAGCAAGGCAACTTACAGAATAGTTTATTTGGCTTACCATTCCAGAAAGGAAGGAGTCCATAACGGTGCACGAGGCATGGAGAGGGCCAGAGCAGAAAACCCAGGGAGGACATCTTCAAGCAGGCACAGGGAAGCAGAGATTGTGACCGGAAACCTGGAAAGGCTTCAGAACTTTTGTTTTTGTTTTTGTTTTTGTTTTTGAGACAGGGTCTCCCTATAGCCCCAGCTGTCCTGGAACTCGCTCTGTAGACCAGGCTGGCCTTGAACTCACAAAGATCCGCCTGCCTGTGCCTCCCAAGTGCTAGGATTAAAGGCATGCGCCACCACACCAGGCTCTACTAGGCTTCTCTTAAGAGATGGTGTCTACACCTATCTCAACCAGACCGTGAGGCTTATTAGACTATTGTCTAATACTGCCTCGGTCCCCAGAAGTCTGGTCATGCTTTTTTTTTCCTCATGGCTTAAAGTTGGGGATAAACATGGAGTTTTCTCTTGGGGGATCAGTTTACAACTGTGGCTTTCTTTAGACCACCATATCCAAATCCCTGTGGAGTTTTGTCAAACTACAATTCCTCCTCTACTCCATACAAATTTAGAAGAAGAAGAAGAAAAAAAAGAAGAAGAAGAGGAGGAGGAGGAGGAAGAGGAGGAGGAGGAGGAAGAGGAGGAGGAGGAGGAGGAGGAGGAGGAGGAGGAAAAACATTCCTGAAGGCCTCTGCTAACGTTTCTTACATCCTCCGTTCTTTTGAAGAAGCAATGAGTTAATCTGGGGATTCCATCCCAGCTATAACTTGCAGGAAAGGAGCATGCTAGTCGTCGCTCCATCCCTGTGACAAAATACATGAAATAAGCAAGAGGAAAGATTTATTGTTTCTGGACCAGTGGTAAGAGACTAAGTCCCTGATAAACAGGCAGGGACTTTTTTATAAGTAATAAAATTAGCATACTTCCTGCTTCTTCACAAAGGCCTAGGGGATCCTTCCTCCCCTCCCCCAATCAGCAGGGCCCCTTTTCAAGCTAACTGGTCCAGACCAGTTAGAGAAGATGAAGGCCAGTCCTGGATGTAGCTTGGAGCTGTGACCTTGGTTCTCTCTTCTTTATTTAAGTTGACCAACCCAAAATTAGGGGAGGGGGACCTGCTTCCTACCACCAAAACTACCTAAAAGTCTCGAGCCCCCCTGAGGTCTGTAGATTTTTCAGCTTCCGAATCCCATCTCCATGTGTGGATGGAGAGCTTTTCTGTCCATGCTTGTTGATCTCTGGTGTGCCTGAGAATCCTCCTGATTCAATTCTTTCATTGGTGGAGAAAACAAATCTGACCAAGACTCCTAGACAGTGACAATAATGGCAGAATATCATGATGGGGGTCACAAGGAAAAACAAAGCTGTTAAGATCATGGCCATCAAGAGGAGAGAGAGAGAGAGAGGGAGAGAGAGAGAGAGAGAACAGTGAATAGAATAGGAAATGGCCCCAAGGGGCCACTCTAAAGGGAAACTCCCATTAATTCTCTTCTATTCAACTCTCTCAACTAAAAAAAGCCCAGGCCCAAATGGATTTACAGCAGAATTTTACCAGACCTACAACCAAGACTACTTAAGATTTTCAAAAAGACTAGAATTCCCAAACTCCTTCTGTGTAGCCAGTATTATTCTAATACCCAAACCAGATAAAGAAAACAAAAAAGAAGATATAGGCCCATAGCTTAATGAACATAGATTTAAAAATTCTAAAAAAAAAAAAAAAATGCTTGCAAACCACGTACACACACACACACACACACACACACACACATCAAAAAGATCATCCAATGATCAAGTTGGCTTTATTCCAGAGATGCAGGAATAGGTCGATATATATAAGTCAGTAAATGTAATAAATCATATAAATGAACTTAAAGACAAAAATCATCTCAATAGATACAGAAAAGGCCTTGACAAAATTCAACATAAATTTGTGTTAAAAGTCCTAGAAGAAATTGGACTGGAGGGAACATACCCCAACATGATTAAAGCTATATACTACAAACCCACAGTCAACATGATTCTAAATGGAGAAAAACTGGAAGCATTCCCCCTTAAAGCCAGGAAGCAGACAAGGCTGTCCACTGTATCCACTCCTTTTCAATATAGTGCTTGAAATTCTTGCTAGAGAAATAAAACAAGAGAAGGAAATTAAAGGGGTGCCAACTGGAAAAGAGGTCAAATTATTGCCATTTGTAATTGATGACACTATATATAAGAAATCCCCAAAATTCCACCAAAAAACTCTAGAAATGATCAGCACTTACAGCCAAGTGACAGGTTACAAAATCAACTTACAAAATTCAGTACCCTATCTATAAACCAATAACAAGCAATCAGAGAAAGAGGTCTTGGAAATCCTCCCGTTCACAATATCCTTGAAAAAAAATAAAATATCTAGGAATAAACCTAACCAAAGACATTAGAGATCTCTACAGTGAAAATTTCAAATCTTTGAAGATAGAGATTGAGACAGACACAAGGAGATAGGAAGACCTTCAGTGCTCATGGGTTGGTAGAATTAAAATGGTGAAAATGACCATCTTAACAAAAGCAATTCATAAATTCAATGTACTACAAGTCAAACTCCCCATGACTGGCTAAGATCAAGAGAACAAAGGATACCAAAGGCTGGAGAGGAAGTGGGGAAAGGGGAACACCCATTCACTGCTGGAGAGGAAGTGGGGAAAGGGGAGCACTGCTGGAGAGGAAGTGGGGAAAGGGGAGCACTGCTGGAGAGGATGTGGGGAAAGGAGAATACCCATTCACTGCTGGTGGGATTGCAAACTGGTACAACCATTAATCGTGTACATCACAATGCAGCTTTAAATCTGAGAAGCCTCCCATTCTACTTCAGCAACCAATGGAACGACGACACCATTCTATAGCTGGGTGAGGGAAAGTTGGTCTTCTTTAAGGGAGTGATACTTGCCGGGTGTGGTGGCGCATGCCTTTAATCCTAGCACTTGGTAGGCAGAGGCAGGCAGATCTTTGTGAGTTCAAGGCCAGCCTGGTCTACAGAGTGAGTTCAGGACAGCAGGGGTTACAGGGAAACCCTGACTCGAAAAGAAAGAGAGAGAGAGAGAGAGAGAGAGAGAGAGAGAGAGAGAGAGAGAAGCATTCTCCAGAGAATGAACTCACACTGAGGGACATCTAGGCACACAAATTTGACTTGATATGTCTTAACATATTTCTCAGAATGCAGGAGACCTGGTGGGTGGTCTATGGGGAATATAGATAGAGAAAGGGGTCTGAATATGATTAAGATGTATTGTATGTAGCCCAGGGTAGTGGCACACACCTTTAATCCCAGAAATCGGGAGGCAGAGGCAGGTGGATCTCTATGAGTTCAAGGCTAGCCTGGTCTAAATAGTGAGTTCCAGGCCAGCTGGGGCTGCAGGGAGACTGTTTTTCAAAAAGACAAAAAAACAATTAAAAAAGATATATTATATGCAATGCACAAAAATTCAACTAAAATATATTTCAATGAAAATGTATTGAAAAATAAACCAAAAATATTTTCATTAAAAAAGGTGGATAGGTAAATGGATAGATCTACCAATAGCACATACTGTACATATTTGAAAGTATATGTTTTACTGATTACAAAATAAATATATTCATCATAGAAAAGTTAGAAAGTACACAATTACTCCTCAAAGCTTCCAACATGGGCTGGAGCTCAGTTCAGCGGTACATAATTTACCTAGCATGGCCAAGGCCTTGAGTTCAATCACTAGAAATACACAAAAATTCCAACATAGAATAACTGTTGTATATATACATGTATATGTACACTTACATATGTGTTATACATAATTTTTCATAAAAAATTAGTATAATGCTACACATATGTAGGTGACTTACAAAATGGACAGAATCTGGACTAATGACTTTTACTGGACCTTGTGCCAAAAAGCTACTGTTTATAATGCAAACAAGCTCACTGAACCCTGTGATCTTATGACCTGGGGACCTGACCTTGATACCCCAAACTCCACTTTGCCCTTCACACAACATAATGATGGTGGGCATGCTTGAATGAGCAGATCAAAGCATTGGAGACAGCCTTTCCTCATTCATATCCTCATTGAAAACAGTATGAATAATTGGCATTGTGTGTGTATTTTAGGCCTACCAGGATCAAAGGGCAAGATTCTCTGATAAGGTAGATCCAACCTTGTGGTTCCCCAGTTGATGAGGAAGAAATGTTTTGGAATAAAAAGTATGGCTGACCCTTGGCTCAGAAGCACAGCTCCTTGAGAACTGAGAGAACACACTCCTAGGGTTTGGGTCCACTCTCAGCTATTAAAACTTAACACTAAGGGGGCTGGAGAGATGGCCTAGTGGTTAAGAGTGCCAACTGCTCGTGCAGAGGACCGGGGTTTGATCCCCAGCACCCACATGGCGGCCGAGAACCGTCTTTAACTCCAGTTCCAGGGGAATCTGATGCCCTCTTCTGACCTCTGCGGAATTGTACAACACAGGTGCACAGACCTACATGCAGACAGTACACTCATACACATAAAAAATAAAATTTAAAAAAACAACACTAAGAATCAGTATGTTTATTTATTCAGTACAAATGTAATGGCTTACTAACCCTTCACATAGACATGGTTTGGGTTTTATTTTACTTAGCACATCATATTAAATGCCCTTTGATTATGAGATTGTAAGAAATTACACACTATTTCATCATAAAGATATAAAGACATATGTGACTATTTAGAAGTATGTTCAAGCCTAAGTTACATAAGTAATGGCCTAAAATGTTTCTCATGATCCCACCCTGGAGTTCAGGCATAAGCAATGTAGAGCTGGCGTGGAGACTGTCCTGTCAGAAAACACTGCCGGTTTCAGGATTGCTATCACATGCATGGTTCAGAGTGAGTCATCGGTACATGGACATTCGAGCCCTGGGGGATAAAAGGAAGGCAGGTCCTGACTGCTCCAGAGGAACACCTAGAAATTACATACGCCGTTTCTACTGGCAGCAGTGTGTCACGTGCCAGTACAAACCCAACTTATAAGAAGAACGCCAACAATTTTATTATGAAATAGAGGAAAAAGAAAAGATATTAGGGAACCCATAAAGGGCTCTGGCCCTTGTTTAGAGTTATATGACATAATGTTTATTAATCACTTTCAGTATTCCTTTTATCTGTTGATTTTAAGATTCTAGCATGATGAATATCTCTAGGTTTTATACTATGAAATATTGGTTTGGATAACATTTACTGAATATTGCAGGGAATACTGTAGTGGATAGAAGAGGAAACTTGGGACATTTGTAAATTTTGAAGCTATATTTATTTTGAGACATAAATATTACATATGAAATTATAAGTATTACATAGGCAATTTATTCTTAACTATATAAATAATGACTGTTCAATTCCCATTTCAAAACTTGTCAACATCCCCTCACCACATTTCCTCTTCAGCCTTACCCCACTGGTATAGCTCTGGAGACAGCATTCTCCTGCACAAAGGTGGTGTGCAGAAACCAAAACCAGGGCTCCCCCACCAGTGCACGGCTCCTCTTGGCTTTGTCCTGAATTCCACATCACATGGTGTAGTGCAGTATGTCAGGAATCCACTCAGGAAGTGCTAATCTCACTACTGGGATGGAACTTGTTTTCATCCTAAAGCTATCTCTTTAGATATTAAGATTCTTTGAGTTTAAGCTATTTCAGATGTGGCTCGTTTGCTACCAATCACTTCCCTTGATCTATCAGTCTGGCTCTTTCCTTCTTTCTAGATCAAGCCTAGAAGCTCAAGACTGTGGTTTCTTGGCAATAATCATGTGACAAATGTTAGGACTCTGTCTGTCATAACCCACAGTGCACACCTATTTCTTTTCACCTTTCTTTTTTTTTTCCCTCTGAACCTTTTCCTTTTATGCCACCCTGTTACACAGAGAAAAGGCTCTAAGTTATGACTTTGCTACTGGTGACATCTTGCTCAGAGCTCCTTAAAACCACCAATTTTTTTTTGCTAATCGTGTGCATCACCACACAGCTTTAAATCTGAGGAACCGCCTATTCTACTCCAGCAACCAATGGAACGGTGTGGTGATCTCCATTATCCATGAGTGCACTGGCCATCCAAAATACACAAACAATGCTTCAAACAAGTTCCTTAAAGAATGTCCCCTAACTTAAAATATTAGCCGAAAGACACAGCATAGACTGAAACAAAAGTTCTCAAAGGTCCAGGATAGCAGATAGAGGATCACAGAATAAATTCCTTAGAAAACCGGGAAACCGATACCAGAAAAATCTCTTGCTTCCAAACCACAAAATGATTCAGTCAATGCTTCCTAATGACCTTCCAGTATTTGTAGAAACAAAGAATCTTCTTTGCTTTTGTTTTCAGCTTAGGATGTGTGAGAAGGATGAGAACAGAATGTCCTGGCAGGTAAGCAGTAGTAATGATCAGACAGGCAACACGGGCCCTCAAGTCCTTCTGTACATAAGAGGGAAGGCAGAGCAGGGCCGCAATGGAATACGGGATGTAGAGCACGAGGAAACAGATCATCAGCTTCATGGCACCCACATGAGCTTCGGTCTGAGGATTCCAAAAGCCAGTGGAGTTGCTCCACATCCTCTGTATATGTCTTCTCAGGGAATGTATTAAAATCGAAGCGAAAGTCACATTGAGTACAAACTGGAATAATGAGCTCAAGACCAAAGAGGCCGCTATAGTCAGGATGCCCTTGCTGAGGTCAAATAATGTGTCATTTCTCCCAGTCGTATGTTCAGGGAAATGGGATAACAGTCTGAGCACAAAATACAGGAGAGTGGTGAAGGCAGAAACCAGCAGACAGGCCAGGAGCAGTCTTGTGACCTTCGCAGAAATACTCCGTTTCAAGAGGAGAAGCACTGGGTGTTGGAAGTTAGTGATCTTCACACAGTACAAGCTGTTGAGCAAGGTCACTAACCAGAGACTGTTGGAGTCCAAAAATTTCCAACACAATAGAAAAAACACAGAAAAGTAGACTGACCTTTCACCGTTTGAAGAGATGTAGACAGTGTTCAGTAGAAACAATACCAGAGTAAGGAACCTGGTGATGCCCAAGCTGAACAGAATCCTATCTGAAGAGGAGATTCTGTGACTTTTGACCCAAGCCTTGTAAATGACCACTATAATGAACAGATTCACAATGACTCCTACAAAATTAAAAACAACTGAGGCACCCAAAACAAATAAATACAGCTCCCGGAGCATCTTTACTCACTGAAGACCCAGCAGTTGTGGCTGATGAAGAAACACTGAAACATTTAAGTAGGCACTGCATCCTTCTGGGAGGGAGGTCTCCTTTTTCCTTTTTCCAGCAGAACAAATGAGCCAATTGTGGTCTAAGAGGCAGCTGTTTTTACTGAGATGCAAATTGTCCAAGGATTACATTACTATTTCTTCATTGCAATTCTTTTTGTTGTTGTTGTTGTTGTTGTTGTTGTTAGAAGTGCCTAATTCCAAGCCTCAGTGAACCTGAGGATCCAATTCCCCAGGAGCAGGAAGACTGCAGGGGACAAGGCAGGCTCCAAGAATTTCAGTCTGAACCAGAGCCGTCCTGTCCCAGAGTTTCTGCTTCACAGTAGGGTTATTTCATAGAACCAGAGAGTACTGTGGGAACCCTCGTGCCTTGCTCTTCCCACCTGCACTCCCTCCCCTTCTCCATGGACGGCCTAAACTAGCTTCTGTGTCTCCTCCATGCTAAGGCCGCAGCCATTTTGTCCAGTTGTCATCCTGACCACGTCACTGCCAACCCTTCATACCTAGGCACTTAAGGCGACGGACGACTCTAATGCGTTAAGTTCAAGGAACTGTCTCCTCCTTCAGACATCCCTTCATGACAATTGCTCTGCCTTCCCTTAATAGCTACATATAGATGCATCTAAATTCGGGTCACACTCAACTGCATTCTGGGGCTTATCTAGGGAAAAGATCAACCATTTCATGTTTCCTTTTTAGATCACATAGTTATAATATGTCCCCTAAGGCATCAAAATACTCTGACACAAAATATAGGGGACTGTTTAGTCACATCAGGAATGCCTGTATCTTAGCTCACTTAGTTTCAGAGTTTTTCACAATACTAAAAAATATTCTTGTTAACTTGTCAAAACTGTTCAAAGGCAAATAAATCAATGTCTGTGTACTTCTATTTAAGCACTATTGATTCATCATCAAACTACATGTATAATAAAACATAAATTTAAAAATAGATATGAATATTGAAAAGAGCAAGGTAGAAGGAAGGGGTAAGAGAGGGAAGGAGAGAGAGAAGGAAGAAGAGAAGGAAGAAGGGGGGGAGAGGTGGGACAGGCAAGCTTGATGTTTTACACAATCTAAAACATAAAAATTATTTGGAATTCACTTTAGCAAAATGCTAATGAAATGCAAGAATGGGCTGAAACCTGGAGTCCAAGGGTCTTGATTTTCATGCCACTGATTACATCATCACAAGGGGCTTGTGGAAACTCCACCCTACAAGGATTGCTGCTGTGTAACTCACTGTTAAACACAATGATAGCTTTCACTTAATTCGGCATTTTACACAACACACTGTGGTAAAATATTGGCACTCAGTGTCCTACAAATTCCTACTACTTTGCAGTTAATGTTATCATCCACATTTCAGGAGAGGGACAGTAAGAAAGTGACTGATGTAACTCACCAAAGACAAAAACTGGAAAGTTGACAGAATCGGGCTTCCAGTCCACATCTGTGGGAATACAAAGCTTGGCTCTTTCTCTCAAATCAAATCCACAACATGATTTTACTTCTATCACCATAAAGATTAAGATAACACTAATATGCAGACTGATTAAATAACTTAGCAAACGATTATTAAAATACAGCTCCATGTCTATATAAGGTCTGTTCTTACATTGGTATTTCCCAAAGACTGTTTTATCTGTCTGAAACAATCCTGTGGAGGGAGGCCATAAGAAATGTGGCTTTTGTTCTTTCTTTTGGGAGAGTAGAGGAGAGAATGTAGTCTGAGTGGTTATATTAAAAAGAAAGAAAGAAAGAAAGAAAGAAAGAAAGAAAGAAAGAAAGAAAGAAAGAAAGAAAGAAAGAAAGAAAGAGGGAGGAGGGAGGGAGGGAGGGAGGAAGGAAGGAAGGAAGGAAGGAAGGAAGGAAGGAAGGAAGGAAGGAAGGAAGGAAGGAAAGAAGGAAGGAAGGAAGGAAGGAAAGAAGGAAATGTGGCTTTTACCTCAAAGCCAAGTAGGACCGGGGCAAAACAGACCCCTCCTGTTGAATGTACAGACTGGTGCTGTGTGAGAGTCAGAAGGGCTCTATGGTCCTGATCAGGCAGAAGGGCTCCCAGACCCCATCCTGTGCCTTGTTGTTCTCTGAAGAAAAGGGTCTCTAGATCCAAGCTTTGGATGCCCACACTCACATGGAAACATTGCCACAAATGTCTGCTTCAGCTTGCTGTTACTCAGAATGAGAACAAATGAGTGACCAGCAGTATAAAGCATTGTAATGACCACACCAATCATCCTGGCCATCCTGGTTGCTGGGAGGAAACGACTGAATGACAACATGAGAGAGGAAGAAGAGTACAGTAGGAGCAGGAAGAGGAAGGAGAGGATGATTCTGATGGCTTTCTTGTGGGCCTTGGTGCTTTGATCGCTGGAGCTGGTGCTATGTTTCCGCATCTGCTGTGTGTGCCTCCCTAGAGAGAGGAGCAGCAGGAAGTACGAGGCCAGGGACACAACCAAGGGTGGGAGCTTCCACAGATTCTCAAGAACGTGGATCAGGTTATATTCGCTTTTCTTGCTTCTGAAGTATTCGGTCATATTCTGCGTGCCTTAAATTCATTGGTCAGAGATATAGAAGAGACACAGGATAAGAGCAGTGCACCCCACAGCATCCACGAAACAATCCTGGACGCTCTCCACTTGAGCCAGAGGAACGTGGGGTGGGCGACACTGGCGATTCTCAGGCAGTAGAGACACTGAGACAGGTGAAGAGCCAAGTACTCATTTGGTTTGCAAACGTCCAGAAAACACCAATGATTTCCATCCCTAGCCCCGAATCATGGGTGTGATAAGAGAAGATTATTATGAAGCCATCAATGAAGACGACCCACAGCATAAAGATCCTAGAGAGGGGCAGGCTGGAGACGATAAAGTCAGACAAAGAGATTTTCTTGCCTTTCACCCAGCTGCTGCTATTGACCCACCCAATGAACCCATTCGATAGATGTCCAAGGATGAACTCGGTGATAATCAGAACCATGAACATCCCTTCAGCGAGTGCCACCATGTCAGAAAGCCCTGACCTTTCTGTTCTGTAATCGGCCCCTCTGAAATTTTCCTGCCCGTGACTTCACTGTAGCTGCTCTTCTGCTCTTCTGCGCTAGTCTGCCGGACTGCACAGCTTCAGGAATCTGTTCTGGCTCTATCGGGTTTCCTGTCCTCTTCAGATGGCACAGATTGTCACATCCACCTGTGATCCTAAATTCAGCAGCTCTTTGCCAAATGCAAATAGTGTCCACTGTCACAGGGAAAGGGAAGACTTCTGGGTCACAAAGAATATGGAAAACGGGGTCTTCGTTTCAGAGGGAGTAGATGCTGTGCTTTGAATGTGAAATGTTCCCTGTAGGCTCGTGCGTTTGAACACTAGGTCTCCAGCGACGGCCCTGTTTGAAACGGTAATGGAACCTTGGAGGAAGAAGTGTGTCGCTGGGGATGGGTTTTCAGGCTTCCTAGCCTGGACCCACTTTCTGTTCTCCGTCTGCTTCTGATGCAAAGTGAAGGGCTGGCCTGCCATGCCTGCCATGCCTGCCATGCCTGCCATGCCTGCCCTGCTCCACTGGGATGCACCCCCTCCGGAACTATAAACCAAAATAAACCCTTTCTGCCTTAAGTTACTTTTACCAGGGTATTTTATCACGGCAACAAAAAAGAACTACAAGAACTACAAAACAATATAGGGCCTGGAATCAACCACAATTTAAAAAAAAAAGGTGGACAGACATGGAAACGGGGAAATCCCAGATTTCCGCCATACGGCACTATCTATCACACTGGGGAAAGGTTTAACTGTGTAACGTTCAGTGCCACTGGTCCTGAATTGCAATTGAAACTTTTAAATTCCCCAACTAAGTTTTGAACTTTGCAAATAAGTCTAACTAGCCAAGAATTAATTTTTGCATGTGAAGATATTATTGTGTCAGGCTTTTATTTTTTCCTGTCTGGGTAACGAAATTTCCTGACACCATTTGTGCAATAGTTTGTATTTTATACAATCTCTGCCACTTCATCAGCCATGTCCAGATAAGCATGATCAATTTCTGGATTCTTCTATGCCACGGCTCCATCTGTTACATCTGCATCAACTTTCTCATAGTAACTTTAATAAAAGCAATGAAATGGGGCTGGAGAGATGGCCTAGCAGTTAAGAGTGCCTACTGCTCTTGCAGAGGACCTGGGTTCGATCCCCAGCACCCACATGGCAGCTAAAAACTGTCTTTAACTCCAGTTCCAGGGGAATTCGATGCCCTCTTCTGACCTCCGAGGCATTGCATGACACGGGTGCACAAACCTGCATGCAGACAGTACATTCATACACATACGAAAACAAATAAAATTTAAAAATAAGTAAATAAATAAATAAATAAGTAAGTAAATAAATAAATAAAAGCAATGGGATAAATAATGAAAGCTGAACTAGCAGAGCAAGCCTCCCTCGGCCACACTCAGGAGCACGGATTCCAGGGTATTTGCTTATCAGCACATCTTTTAAAAATATTTGCCAGCCATGGTGGCTCACACCTTTAATCCCAGCATTCCAGTCGGCAGAGGCAGATGGATCTCTGGGTTCAAGGCCAGCCTGGTCTACAAAGCAAGCACCAGGCCAGCAAGGACTAAAGGGAGACCCCGTCTCAAAAGGACAAAAAAAATTTTTATTTTATGGGTGTATTGCCTGCATATATGTAAAGTGCACCCATGTCATGCAAAGCCCACGGAGGCCAGAAGAGAATATCAGATCCCTTGGAACAGGAGTTGCAGACAGTTTCTGTTACGTAGTTTCTGTTACGAACCAAACCTGGGTCCTCTGCAAGAACAGCCAGCTCTCTTAACCCCTGAGCCATCTCTCCAGCCCCAGTTACCAATACATCTTTAGAATCAGCTTGTCAAGTCTCCCCAGACCTTCTGGAAACTGATTTCCCTCCAGCGAGGACATCAATGGGTAGCGGAGTAAAGTTTTTATCTCTGTTAATGATGTCTCCACGAAACATAATGAACTAGTTGTTTTCAATGCATTTCACTAAAGCTTTATAGTGTTCTTGAGAACACACATTGAAAACTTGTTTTCTGTAGACAGGGCTGGCCTTGAACTCACCGAGATCAGTCTGCCTCTGCCTCCTGAGTGCTGGGATTAAAGGCATGCACCACCATGCCCGGCCCTCTTTCCTATCTTAACACTACTTTCATAATAGCACTTGCTAGAGTCTCAGCACAAACAGCTGGTAGTCCTCACTTCATTTTTATTTTAAAGGAAATTTTAAATATTTGAAAGGCACTGTTAGCACATAACATTTATTTCTAAACCACAATGTCAAGTCAGAATGCCATCAAAGACCCCTTTATCCTGTAGTACCCATGTTTCAGTTCCTGTCTTTTTTTTTAATTTATTATTTTTTATGTGTATGAGTGTACTGTCTGCATGTAGGTTGGCGCACCCATGTCGTGCAATGCCGCGGAGGTCAGAAGAGGGCATCAGATTCCCCTGGAACTGGAGTTAAAGATGATTCTTAGCCACCATGTGTGTGCTAGGAATTGAACCCGGGTCCTCTGCAAGAGCAGTAGACACTTTGTGTGTGTGTGTATGTGTGTGTGTGTATGTGTGTGTGTGTATATAAATGTACTATCTGCATGCAAGTTTGTGCACCCATGTCATGCAATGCCGCGGAGTCTAGAAGAGGGTGTCGGATTCCCCTGGAACTGGAGTTCTCCTGGAATTGGAGTTTCAGACGGTTCTTGGCCACCATGTGGGTGCTGGGGATCGAACCCGGGTCCTCTGTAAGAGCGGTCGGCGCTCTTAACCGCTAGGCCATCTCTCCAGCCCCCAGCAGTCAACACTCTTAAACACTGAGCCATCTCTCCAGCTCCTCAGTTCCTATTTTAAATCACTGAATTAGTCCTTTTCTTCCTGCAAGCCCAAAGCTATGGACTGCATTATCTTCCTGCTCCCCACTTGTATTGGGCATAATATCTATGTAATGCCCAATATAATGCACTCGGAAAGTACTTGGATATGGGGCCTTTACGGAGGAAATTAAGGTTATATGAGACAAAAAGGGTGGGGCTCTGCCCATGCCAAGCACACAGATCAAGTACAGACAAGGCCAAGTGAGCCCAGTGAGACAGCGCCACCTATAGGTCAGCAGATGCTTCTCCAGAAGAGGGTCATGCTGACACCCTGACTGCAGCCTTCCAGCCTCTTGATACTGGAAAATGTCTGTTCTTCAAGCTACCAGTCTATACTTTGCCTTTGCTGCCTGAGCAGAATACTACTCCTACAATGTAGTAAGAACTATCCTGCACTTACAGAATCCTCCCAAGATTTTCTAATCTGCCATCTGCCAGGGACATGTAAGGGCATTTTGTTTGTTTTTTGACACAGGGTCTCCCTGTGGCCCCAACAGGTCTAGAACTCATTATATAGAATAGGCTGACCTCAGTTTCAGAGATCCACCTGCCTCTACCTCCCCAGTGATGGGACTAAAGGCATGAGTCAGCATGCTTGGCCAAGATGGTACTTCCGTCCATAACCACCAGCATGCCTGGCCAAGATGGTACTTTCATTCATTACCCACCAGCATGCCCAAGATGGTACTTCCATCCATAACCCACCAGCATGCCTGGCCAAGATGGTACTTCCATCTACAACCCACCAGCATGCCTGGCCAAGATGGTACTTCCATCCATAACCCACCAGCATGCCTGGCCAAGATGGTACTTCCATCCATAACCCACCAGCACGCCTGGCCAAGATGGTACTTCCATCCATAACCCACCTGCCCCTTTACTCAGGGAAGGGCTAGTAAGGGGTCTCACTAGGGACTATACGCAAAATTAAACAGGGTTTGCTTCACAAAAAATAAGCTCTTTTTAGTTATTACAGGCTAAATGCTAGGGTTCTGTGTATTTTTAGTGGTCCAATCTCCTCCCCAAATTTGCAATGACCTGGGTTTAAGTAACCAAATTTAAAAATGACCTGAAGAGATGCCAGGCATGGTAGTGTACACCTTTAATCCCAGCACTCAAGAGGCAGAGGCAGGTGGATCTCTGTGAGTTCAAGGCCAGCCTGGTCTACATAGTGAGTTCCAAGACAGCTGGAGCTATAGGGAGACCCTGTCTCAAAAAGACAAAAACCAAAAAAAACTGAAGAGGCTACAGGATCAGCAATGATTTATTTACTTCTACCTGCAGTGTAAGGAAATCCAGAAAGGTGCAACACTTGCCCATGTATGTGAAGATAAAGGCTAGAATGTGTGATTAGTAAAGATTTGGTTTAGCACCACACAAATACAAGGAAGAAGTTCATTTGCATCTTCTGAAGATGTTCAGAGGTAGGCTGTTTGCATGGCCATCTGAGATGCCAGCTTCTTCCAGCATCCATCCTGAAGACCATTTCCTGCTCCGCTGGCTCTTGGAGATTTATCTCCATGTCAGAAGAGAGTGAATCTGGAAAAGTAAAAGGACATACCTCAAAGAGTTCTCAGAAGAACTTTTCTGGAGCTGGGCGTGGTGTCGCACACCTTTAATCCTAGCACTCGGGAAGCAGAGGCAGGCGGATCTTTGTGAGTTCAAGGCCAGCCTGGTCTACAGAGTGAGTTCCAGGACAGCTGGAGCTACAGGGAGGCCCTGTCTCGAAAAGACAAAAAAAAAAAAAAAAAAAAAAGAAAAAAAAACTTTCCTGGAAGCCCCAGCAAATGACTTCTGCACAGACCTCTCAGCAGTCCATAACCACAAAGGACAAGCACGTGGCATCTGAGCTGTGCACTAACACCCACTGAATACCAGTTCTATAAACAAGGAAGATAATGGGCACAGGAGTGCATTAATCATGCTTATGCTTTAATATTCCAGGCAGCTTTGCTATCTTAGGGCCATATGCATTTCAAGAGGCGCTGTCCCCTCCAGGGTGAATTCTTGTTCCTTGCCTGGCTTCATTAGACTTTCTAGCAGAGCACCCACTCAAATCTGCTGCACATTCAGAAACCAAGTGTTACCAGCCATCTAACACACATCTGCCAAGGGAAGCTCTGAGTAAACTGGCTGCTGCTTCTCTTACCAACACTCACTGTGTCGGCACCAGACTGTGGGTGAGGAGCCATGTACTTTTCTTTTTTTTTTTTTTTTAAGTTTTATTTATTCTTGTATGTGTATGAATGTACTGTCTGCATGTAGGTTTGTGCACCCGTGTCGTGCAATGCCACGGAGGTCAGAAGAGGGTCTTGGATTCCCCTGGATCTGGAGTTCTTCTAGAATTGGAGTTACAGACGGTTCTCAGCCATCATGTGGGTGCTGGGGATCGAATCCGGGTCCTCCGCAAGAGCAGTTGGTGCTCTTAACCGCTAGACTATCTCTCCAGCCCCACGTACTTTTCTTGATTATTCTTTTTGTTGGGGTGTGTTTCTGGTGTGTGAATGTGAGGTGCTCTTGCTGATGTGTAGATACCAGTAGTCAACATTGGTGTACTCTGCCATCATTCTCTACCTTATAAGGTCTTTCCCTGAACCTGGAGTTCAACAACTGGCAGATCAGCCAGCAACCCCCAGGATCCGCTGTCTCTATCCCCCAGCACCAGGATTACATGTCTATGCAGCTGAGCCTGGACTTTTATCAGTTCTGGAGATCTGAGTTCTGCTTCTCATGTCTTCACAGCAAGCACGGTATACACGAAGCCGCCTCTCCAGCCTTTTCTTGAGTACTTAAGTTACAGCAAACAGGATCTGGCAGAAAACTGGAACACAGTTATCAGCTGAATCCATCGGACTTCCAAATGCCCAAGTCACCCCTCATTGCTGCTCTACCAATCTTTCCAGGAATACTGAAGGAGCTTCCTTTTTAAATAAACTTTTAAAATGTTTTTCTACTTTATTATCTCATGTGTAGGGTGTTTGGCCACATGTGTGTGCACATGTGCAATGCTTGCAGAAGCCAGAAGAGGAGGCATTAGATTCCCTAGAACTGGGGTTAAGGATAAGTGTTAGCTGCCATGTGGGTGCTGGGAACTGAACCTGGGTCCTCTGTAAGAATAGCCAGTGCTCTTAACCACAGAGCAGCTCTCTAGCCCTACCGTGTGTGCCCCTTCATACATGTGATATGCTCCCATTCAAACCCTGAGGGCTTCCACATGGCTGCGGTTCTCTGCAAGCTTCTCAAGCTCTCTATGGTGTAGCTGAAATCCCTTTTTTTTTCTTACTTTCCACAGCTCAAAACTCAAGCTTCTGGATCTTTGCTGATGCTGCTGCTTCTGGTGAAAATACCTTCATTACCAGCTCTCCCCTGCGCCATAGCAAATCACAACCAGCTGCACAATCTTCTGCCTCCCCGCACCCCATCCTGGCCCTCATCACCCTAAACTATGAATTCCTTCAACAAAGGAGTCTTGTTAAAGTCACCCCTATATCTAAGTATGCACTGCATAAAGCAGGTATCCAACTACCTGGAGTTTAATATACCTAAATTAACTGTAAGTAGCCATAAAAGATTTAAAACAACCAAGCTACACCAATGTGGAATAAGTGTTCAGTTATTCACAGAAATTACTAAAAACAAAGAAGCCAAATACAATAAACTCCTATAGTTAATACACTCTTACAAATATCCCATGAGACTTCTTAAGAGGGTAGAGTAGCTGAATGTCATGCTTTGTTTAAAATAACTATGGGGCTGGAGAGATGGCTCAGCAGTTAAGAACACCTGCTCTTCTTCCAGAGGACCTGGGTTCAATTCCCAGCACCCGCCTGACAGCTCACTCCAGTTCCAGGGGATCCAGCACCCTCTTGGGGCTGCTGTGGGCACTGCACTCATCCGCATAAAATAAAAACAATAAAATTTGAAATAACCACAACAACAGCCAGCATGCAGTGATCACTTGCTATATTATGACTTCTGATCTCAGCTACAAGCACTGTAGTGTCTTCTGTGTTCTTCTCAGCAGGCCTAGAAGGCAGGGGCCATATCCCTGCTTGACTCAAGGAAAACAAAACAATTTAAGGCAGAGAAAACTAAGTAATTTACTTAGGAATATTCAGTTGGTAAGGTCATCTTAGCTGTTTGACCATATAGCCTAACCTCTCAATAATTATCATTAAAGAGCACTTTTGTTTCCAAACGTGGGCAGAGAACATTGAGAGGGACACCTGTATGCAAAGTGAGACCCCAGGGTCCAACGGAAGCAAGTCAATGACTGGACAAGAACGAAGACGCTGCTTCACTAGTGTGGCCACATGACCCCTGAAGAAGCTACTGCAACCCTAGGCTGTGGAACCGAGGCTGGCAAAGGGCCAAACTCAGTGACAAGAAACCATGATGCTATTGATAGCAACCCCCCCCCCAAAAGTGAGTTTGAAAACTTCCTGGGTATTGACAATTTCAATTCTCAATACCTCAACAGTGCACCCAGCAGCCACCCTGAAGTTACTCTAACCAGTGAAGAGTCCCTGCTTGATGTAAGGAAAGCAAGAGGTGTGTCTGTCAGGACAACAAGTGAGAATTCGTGACTCGCACTCCTGCAGCCAGCCGGGAAGGAGGGTGGAAAGCAGAGGGCCTTCTCCTTTACTTGGGATTCTCTTCCTACCTGAAACCTGTGATCTCTTCCTAGTATGCTGGGAAGGATCTGTGTGGAGACATGGGACACACGCAGCCAACGAGTCTGAACACAGACAGAAGCAGGAAGTGAGCCAAAAGCTAAAAGCAAAGGTCACACTCCCAAACTCCAGTCCAGCATTGGTGACTTTGACAAGTTTTTAACCTCTTGGTGCTTCTGGATTTCATCTGTAAATGAAAGGCTGGCACTTTCTTCTTAGGAAAGCAGTGAAATGAGACAATGATAAAAAGTGCTTAACACAGTCCTTGACTAGGAAGGACACAGTTGTTAACATGATTATTGACTCATCAGAGCTCCCTGTAACTCACTAACTTGGGGACACTGCTCCCTGTAACTCACTAACCTTGGGGACACTGCTCCCTGTAACTCACTAACCTTGGGGACACTGCTCCCTGTAACTCACTAACCTTGGGGACACTGCTCCCTGTAACTCACTAACCTTGGGGACACTGCTCCTTGTAACTCACTAACTTGGGGACACTGCTGTAACTCACTAATCTTCTTGCTGTTCCTCCACTAGTCTTCACAGCATGTGATGCAAATCCTGAATGAAAATAGTAAAATGACCCTGCCCTAATTTTCCTATCAGTGGTTTGTTCTATACCAACTGAGTGATAAACATTTCTGAACTCCTGTAATGTTACCTTGGCAGCTGAGCTCGACGGGAACAAAGGTTAACCTGTCTCGAGAGCTTCATGATCTCTTTGGGGACAAGGGAAAAACCCCCAGCCATAATTTTTCACATTCAGCTGTAAAGGTGAGAAGAGAACCTGGTTGGTAACAACCAGAAATCACCCCAAACACCTGCTTTCCCCAAGCAGCCTCAGAAAATGGCCTTGGTGTTTGAGGATGTGACTTAGTCTTCCGATGCAAGAAATGGATGACTGGGAATTGTGATGGCAGCCAACAGCGGATCTCCAGCTGGCTGGTCTTCAAATCCATCCTTCTGAGCCCTGTACAAGTTATTAAGTGTTGAATGGAGACAAAGTATACAACTCTAAAATGCTAAAAGGCAGAGGAAAACAGTGAAAGACTCTCCTGATCCCTCAAGTACAGGAAGCTGTAGTGGCTGCAGGATGAGCAGAGTTAACTCTCTGTGGACTGGAAATACTGTAAACATTTTTCCCTTTAGAATACAAGCTCATGTTACTGAAAGGGCACACAAGTATAAAGACATAAGGAAAACAACACACAATACCTTACAGAGATGATCAGGCCACTGGATGCTTCTCCTTCCAGACATTTTATAGCACATACTCCATTACCTCTGAAAAACGAGCTTATTTTTCAAAAATGGGATAATACCACATATCCTACTTTTCTAGGGAATAATCCCAAACCAAAGTCATAGGGCACTTTTCTGCAGATTTATGTCCTGACACATCACATCAAAAAGGCAAATTGTAAGACCCCAAACCTGAAGTCAACTACCACCTCAGCGCTCTCACATTCCCCAAGACTATTCACACCTGGTCCTGCTTTTAGGGCTGCCTGGAGATAATGCCGTAGCAAGTATGACTGGCCTGTCTTCCAAAATCACTAACAAGGCAAAAGACCACCTCACAGCCCTTCAGAATCAGAGGGAGAGGGGGAGGGGGAGGGGGAGGGAGAGGAGGGAGAGGGAGATGGAGAGGAGGGAG